>JAOXJM010000052.1:18345439-18382064 GCA_026413425.1 Tringa solitaria | reverse complement strand
TTCCCCCCGACCCCTCCCGCCGGCCGGGCCCCGGAGCGCCGCCGCCGCCGTTGGGGTGTGTGTGAGCGGGGCCCGGCGCCGTGCCGGGCCGTCCCCTGGCCGGCGGGGCCATGGCCGCAAGCGCCAAGCGGAAGCAGGAGGAGAAGCACCTGAAGCTGTTGCGGGAGATGAGCAGCCTCCCGCCCAACCGCAAGTGCTTCGACTGCGACCAGCGCGGCCCCACCTACACCGACATGACGGTGGGCAGCTTCGTGTGCACCTCCTGCTCCGGCATCCTGTGAGTGCGGGCGGGGAGAGGGGCTCCATCCCTCCGGCCGCTCCGGGAGGGGGAGGGCGGTCCCGGTGCCGGCGGGGTGACCCTCGCCCCTGGCCGGCCTTCGGGCCGGCCTCGCCGCCGGGAGACGCGTCTGGTGGGGCGGCGGCGAGGGGAGCCGTTAGGCGGGCTGTAGCGCCTCGCCTTCGGCTTGGCTGCGCCGGCCCGTTCCCCGCCTTGGGTTTGCCCTTCCTCCCTCCCCCCTCCCGCCGCTGGGTCAGCCACGTCGGAGGGGAGCGGGCGGGGGGCTGCCCCGGGGGGGGCGGGAGGGGAGGAGAAAGCAGTCGGGAGTCTTTCCCGGGAGTATTCCCGAAAAGAGTCACCCCGGTCCGGGAGATGGCGGTTGCCGGCCGGGTGTGTGTGTGTGTGTTTGCGGGGCCGGGCAGCCCGGGCCGGCGGCAGCAGCCCGCCGTTCGTCCCGTCGCTGCCCCGGAGGAGGTGTTTTCCCGCACGTCGGGAGTGCAGGCGTTTGCCTACGGCACGGACAGGAAGGGGGGAGCACCCCCGCCACCACCCCACAGGAAATCATTGGAGGTGTCGTTAATTAAACGAGTGTTTGGAGAGCACTTTTGGAAAGGGCAGGAGGCACGTGGCTGAACAGTTCACTTTCATGACAGTCTTGAAGACGTGGGGAGACTAACCCTGTCGTGAATACGGAGTTTAACTTTTAAAAATCGTGAATTAAATTACCAGCCTAACTTTTTGTGTATCAATTTATGCTTGATAATAGTTTGTAAGACAGCTCTCTAATCTCTAGCTTAGAGGATAAGCTCTAGCCTTCATCAGAAAAGTAGTAGAAGTATTTTTTTTTCTTACATTACTTCCTACAAACTATATATATAAACCTTAGAAAGGGATTGGCTCTTGATAAAGTGGATTGCATTTTTCCTGTTCCTCATTCCTGAATGGGCCTCCCCCCTACTCCTCCTCCCTTTTCCACCCTTCCTCCTCCACGATAGTGTGTATGAAACTGAGTTGAGATCAGTCAGTTCTGAATTTCAGTTACATATTCATAACTTGGATAAAAAAGCCCTGCTGTCTTAAGTGTTACTGTTTCTGTAGCTGAATCTGTTTGCTGTTGATGTTTCTGTGGCATTGTGCTTATGGAATGGAGCACAATCAAAGAGTGGCCAAAGCAATAAATAAGTAGTATGTCAAAGGATACAGATTTGTGTTTGTAAGATTTTGAGTTCATAAAAGGCATTGAGGGGCCTGAACTAATTTCTGTCCCCTTCCTAAGAAGAACTGTATCCCACACAGGCCTTCCAAGTGAAGTCTGGTGTTTTAGAACAAAGTTGGTAATTATATTGAGATTCAAAACAAAGCAAACATGTTAGTTCTGTGCTGAATTTACATGGAACAAGCTGCCTTTTATACTACTAGACAGCTAATTAGTCTTGGTGGTGTTTTTTTTTTTCCTCCTTCTACTTTGTGTAGACTTTTGAACAGACTTGACGCAAATACAGAAAATACATTCAGGTTGTGGGACTGAATAGAGACTCTAGTTTTTGACATATACATGCTACTTAATCAGCCAGCTCTGGCTATTGTTTGCTCTGTTAGCAAACTGTTATTTGTGCTGGCATGTGAAACTATTTTAAGCTGCTGCACAGGCCTTATTTGATGGTTGCACATGTTCTTACTGGTTAAACTGAGAGCATGATAAAACTGCTCCATGAGGATATTTTCCTTTATTTTTCAAGCTTCTTCACCTTAATAGACAAAGATATTATGAGTGCTGCTGAAATGTTTCCCATGGGTTCAGTAGGATTTGTTCATTTTATCTGTTGGCTGGGAGATGCGGACTACTAAAGTCCATAGTCCAACTTACAGTAACCCAGAGGATGTACATGCAGTGAAACAGCTAGTAAGCAGGGGACAGCTGTCACTTATGTTAACTTAGATGTTAACATGCTTAAAAGAGGACGACTTTTTCTGAAAAAACAGTTGTTAATATATTGGTATTCTAATAAAATGCAATAGTTCTTTGATTCTAAATATGTAGTGTTTTTGTGTTGCTATAAAAAATAAACCACAAATAACATCTTTAGTTGTTACAACTAGTAACACCTACACTTAAAGCTGGAGTAAAGGACTGTTAAGAGGACTTAAAATTTTCTTCTGAAGTAAATTTGGGTTTGTTCTTTCATGTTGATTTGGAAATGCTTTCATAATTTGTGTGTGCAAGATCATATGTATTGGTTAACACCTTAGAACCTAGCCAGTGCGATATTTTTGTTAGTGATGAGACAGTGTAGAGATAGGTCATGTCTGTTTCGTAACTAGAAACTGTTATTTTTAACACTTAGATCAGAATAGTCCTTCATACAACTTGTTTATTTCCAAATGCTTTTCACTGTAGATTTCCACAGTGGAGGGAGATGACTTAGGAAGAGACCATGTAATGGCAAATAAGAGTAAAAGTACTGCTGCTTCTGTAGTTCTTAATGGCTGCTTGCATTCTACCTCATAATACTTGCTTTACTGTAAGGCTTTAATAATCTTATTACTTCATCTTGTTTATATGCTATGTGAATGACTTGCATTACTTCTTGTTTTAATTTTTTCTAATCTGGTGCAGGAAGTATTCTTGGAGTTGACTAGACCAGTTTTTTCAAGTATGAAGTGCCCAATGCAAGATGAAAATACTAGTATATTAACAAGTCTCCTTCAGAAAGGTTGCTCTGTTAATTAAAAATGGTTACTAACATAAGTATCATCTTAGACAGGCATGTTGTTCTAGATACAACTAGTTCTAAACTTCTAAAATCTAAAGTCTAACTAGTTTCTGTATTGTTTTGGCAGGGACAGTCCATTCAAACCCAAACCCTTCATTCTGGATCCATCATTAATTTCCATGAATGATGCCACATGTCGAAAGAGAGTGTGATACTATCTGTCACTAGATTTAGCTTTAAAAACTACTTTTTTTTTAACTGTTTCCAAAATTAGCCTGTCTAGCTTGTTCGAGTACTGCTAAAAATGATGAGAACTAGTGACTTTGCTAGAAAGATCTCTTTCTGACTTTAATGTTGAATATGAGTCTTGGTGAGTTAAAAGTATGAATAACATCAAGGAGGTCCTTTTCTGTAGGCTTTAAGTTTTCTCATCAGATTGGGTTTACTAGAGCAAAAGTTTTGCTGTGCAAAATGGTGTATGTGGGAGAAAGTTCATGGATAGTAGTGTGGATAGTGGCTTCCTTGTAAAATACCTCTGCTTGTCCCCTGTGTTTAAATTCTCTTTGCATGGAAAACAGCGCACTAGCATTGCATGAGCTGTGGCTAATTCAACTTTTCGGTGTTGGACAAGAACGCAGGATATGTAGAAGTATACATCTTTTCTTCCCTGAGAGCGGGAGTAGATGCTGCAGAGGAGCAGTATTCTCAGGTCAATTATTACGGTAATACAAAAAGCAGAAGACTTCCCTTTATTATAGCAAAATCTGCATCTTGGGAAATGTTGGCAGAAAGATTCTTGTAGTTTGACAGAAGCCCTTTGGTTCAAAGGATTATGTTGGTAGCTATGTCTGCTGTGTTTCTGGATGCTACCATGTGTCCTGCTGGCAGCGACATCCTTCCCTTTGTCTTATCAAATGCTTCTTTGCTTTGTTTCTCAGCTGTCTGTGCATCTTTGCTTTCAAGAGCTTCTGTATCACTCCTGGTCAGCCTGCTCCTAACTTTTGTAAAACTTCTCAAATGGAAAATATTACTGTTTGACTAAGAGTCAACTTCCACAAGTTTTGTATTATAGAAATTTTTTATTTAATCTTGACTTTTTTTTTTGTTATCTGATGATGTGATAATTAGGGCACTCCTACCCTTTCCCTTGCTGCTGCCTTCTTTACTCCCTCCCTTCCAATTTACTGAGGAAGTCTCTTGTTCAGAAGTTTGCACTTCTGGCTTGTGTCAGGAAGGAGCTACAAAGAATGTTTAAAACATACAATTACTGTGGGGAATGCTAAAGCCCTTTTATGTTGTTTCTTAAAATTATTGGATCATGTGACCTTCTCTGGGCTACTTATAATATTCCTAGTAGAAACTTTAAAGTTTTCCTGGTTGAGGAACTTCTGTATCAGCCAGATTGGAGTATTTGATGGCAGATACTAGTAGCAAATTAAAAAAAAAAATATTTGCAATGGTGGTGAGTTATTGTGCCTTTCTGCAAAATAAGTTTTGCAGAAATTAAACTGGTTTAAACAAAAGTTGGAGTGAAAGGGATTCTGGCTGTGTTGGCATGACTTTCCAGTCCCTTTTTACCTTTGGAGCATATTTGGGAAATGACTCTTGTGTTATGTGTATGTGTGTATACATATGTGTTCATTTTTTAAGGGTATTTCCTGTATTACTGTATTTCTTGTTTTCAGTGTCATGGCAGGAGAGCAAAGGAAATATCTATACCACAGTGAATACTATACAGTTCAGAAAGGATGTTTGCTTTTTGTTTGTTGGTTTGGTTGGTGTTTTTTTTTAAGAAAAAAGTTAAATTAACCTTGACTGTGCTTCTAAATGTGTACATGAGCCTTTTGCTGTTAAAAATAAATGAGCTTGTGAGATGGTGGAGGGTCTCCAGGGAGGTCTGCAAGTATCAGGAATGGCCAGTGCTGCTTATATTCTCTTTTGCTAATAACAATATCATAGAAATGTTGTGACATTGCGTTTTCTAAAGTTTGTTTTCCAGACACTTGGGGACGTAGGGTGCTCTATGATGGCTTGGCATTTGACTTGCCTCATTAACTTCTTGCTTCTTAAGGGATCAGATTTTGCTGGCTTAGACTTGATTACATTAGAATCTGATACAGGGGGACATGAGTGGTGTTGAGTAGCTATGTGCCCACCATTCCTCCCATGGAAGTGACCCTCTATCCCAGGACAGCCCACTCATTAAATTTCTTTTTTTTTCTTTTCTTTTTTTCCCCTCTCAGCCCTAGCCTTTGCAGACAACTTTGTTGACATTTGTTTGAGATAAATGCCAGAATGGCTGCCCTGCCAACAATCGCAAGTTCGACCATAATTTGCTACTAAATTATGTTCGTAACAAATGTTCAGTGCTCGTTGACAGTGTTTTGAATGTTTAATGTTTCAGTTGCCAGACTTAAGAATCTTGTGTCAGTGGCCTTAAAGCTTCCTCTGTCTGCGAGAGCACCAGTTTGACAACGGTCTCTCATGTTCTCAGTAGCTGCCCCTATGATAGGCTGCGTCACTAGAAGCTTGGACTGATCCAGTGGAGGGTCAGTGGATAGTTTCATAGCTGTAAGTTCTTGTCATGGTGCTACTCAACCAAAAATAACCATTGCTAAGTATGAAGAAGTTGGCAGTGATGAGTGGGATCTGTGTGTGTGAGATGTTCTAGCTATGGTGTGCCGGGTAAGTGCAGATGGCAGAATTGTCTTTCTTGGTCATCTTTCCCAAGGGCCTCAGGAAAGAGCTGCAATCTGGATTCAGTGCTGGGATAGGTTTGGTTGCTCTACTCCTCAGGAGCTCTGTAGTAGAGAAAGGAGCAACTGGTACTGCTGCACAGGTGCAGCCTGTAAATATTTGTTCAAGGTCGATATAAATTTAGGCATTATTAATTTGTACTGACTATAGTCCATTTTGTCCCCTGTTAAATAGGGGATACTGTAAAGCATTAGAACTGTGCAAAACATTTGTCAAATATGTAGGAAGAAACAAAGCCAGTGGTAGATACTTTTTTCTATACAAACAGAAGGCTTGTTAATTTCTCATAAGAGGTAATTGTACTTGGCTCTCTACCAGTAAGCTTCCTCCATATGTAAATTAGTTGTTTGTGAATCATTTAGGTCATCAAGTAATCTCTGTAGGTAAGGAAGGGTATAAAGTATTTAGGATTTTGGAGTAAGAGTAACTTTAGTACTTGGGCTTGGCTCTCGAGTTCTGCTTTGTAAATCCTGCAACTGCTCTCTTTTAGGGAGGTTCTAGTCAGTTCTTGGGTATAATGTCATTGAAAGTGGCTCATGCTAGTTAGAAATCATAAAAAAAAAAAGGTTTTAGCTGTTCTAGTGGTAGAATCAAAGTAATCTATCTAAGGAACATAATGCCTGTGTTTTGGGTTGTATTCGTATGCAGTATAATGCAGCCTCTTGTCTTGAATTCCATGTTGCATTCTGACTTCTTACACAGCTTTAGTGTAAGAGGAGGCTTTTCAAAGGCTTCCTCCCACCTCTTGCCATGTTAAACGTGAAAATTATTTGTATCTATAATATTGCAGTTAAATAGTTAATTTTGCACTTACGGCTATTGAAGTTATATTCAGTATTTCTAGTCTTCTTGGACCACGGATGTGGCAACAAGCTCTCTTTCATCGTGCAAGGCATCTGACGCTTCTGTGTTGTGATCTGACCTTTAGGAGTGGGACGTGTCTTCCCCCTTTTAGCAGGAGGGTGTAAAAGAAACGAGAATTCATCTTATCCCACATTATGGAGATAATGTGTAAATTGGTGAACTGTATAACCTGAGCCTTAAAACTCTAGAGCAGTCCTCACTGGAGAGAAAGGTGTGTGGGAAATCTCTAGTTAGGCTAAACAAAATCTCGTCTATGCTTTAAGTATGTTTAATATTGCTGTTTAACAGAACTGCAGATGAGTAAAATGCTGCTGTAAATGCTTTGAAGAGCTGTAGTACATCAGTGTAGAGTAGGTACTGCTTAAATAACTTGTGCAGTGCCTTTAAATTGCAAAGGCAGGGACAATATAGCAGTTAAACTATACTTATAGTAAAAATTAATTTCCAGCAGAAGACAATGTCAAAGTTGAGAAATACTAGCTCTCCTGAAAAACATGTGAATGTTAGTGAATAACTTTTAAAATAATTGTTAAATAGATTACAAGTGTCTAACTGCGTCTTTCTTAATAGAAGGAGAGCAAATTCAACAGACTAAGGTAGACAGACCCACTTTTATATTTACTGTGAAAGCAAGGTGATTGACATATAATATTTGATGGAGCAGGTTTATGTGAAATGCCAGGTGGATGACAACTTTGTTTCTATGGGTTTTTTTTATAGGTGATTCTGCAGTGTTTTATATTGAAACCTTAACCTCTCACTAACCTTAATAAAACTGCTTCTGCCTTCTTGTTGAGGTGCTGAACCATGGAGTCTAATTTTAGATGCTCAGATTGAAAAATTTGCTTAAGCAAATAGCATTCTGTAAAATTTATTCTCTTGTGCCAATCGGTTTGCACATGACTTCTGTTTTTAAGGTACTCTTGAGTTCATTGCATTTCTTGGCAAAATGCAATGTTTATTTTTATCCAAGTGTTTCAAACATTGCCTTAAATCTGTTTTTTAACAAAACTTAGGCTAAAATGCTACTGCTTAGTGTTCTAATAAATATCCAACTTTTAACTAAAAACACAGAATTTTTTTATAACACAAGATCAGAGTTGTCATCTTCCATAGGTACAATGTGAATTTAGCTGTCAAGGTGAATTTGCAAGCTAAATGCACAACAGTTTTATTTTCATCACAGTTACTCAAAATGCTAAAACTTTTCTTTAAAAGTTGAATATAAAGTGTTAATATTTGCAACATCAGATTTGTTGTATGCTGTTTTGATGGATAACAATTCAATTTATAGTTAGTGTTCTTGGAATAATCATGGAGTTTAAAGAAAACTAATAATTGTCTTATGTTGGATGTCAGTGATTTTTGGAGGGGTGGGGGGGGTATTCCTGAAAGCAATCTGAACCAAATTTATAATTAAAGCAAAGTAGTTTATATAAGCACTAAAACTAATCTAATCAGTTGATTTGTTAGCAATTTGTTAGCCCCATACTACATCCCTGAAAAGTTTTCCCCAATTTCCATTCTGGAAACTTTCTTCTCATACATAACCACAGAAATTTTTGTTCTTTGATATCTCATAATTCATGTATATTAATTTTTTTTAAAAGATGGTATCTCAAAAATCCAGGCCTGATAAACTTGAGTGTTAAACTAAGCCCATTGTATTGCCCGAGTTAGTGTCTCTGCAGCCTGGTGTATGTGGGATGTAATGTTCTTGTTTCCATTGAGCGAAACACGGCTTGTTTTTGATTGTATTTGTGGGCAAAAGCTGTAGTTAGCATGCGTTTAAAGAAAGAGCTTGAAAAGAAAGAAGGCTTTATCTTATACTGGCACTGTTGCTCAGCAGGATTTTTCTCTGTGCAGGTTTTGAGTGTACTGGGTTTGACAATGTCACATTTTGGCGGCACAAGTGACTCGAGTTTGTGTTAGCCCTGCTGCTGCAGGCGCTGCTGTGGATGGGTGAATGGTGTCAACCTTTGCTTAAGGCAGAGCTGATGAAGTTTGGAGCTGTTGCATTAGTAATGGTATCTCTCATTTGAAAGCATAAAAACGTTGTATTTTTGCTTTTGTTGTTACTTGTGCAGTGTTGAGGAGGAGGAAGATGACAGAGCTGTAGGTGGAAGGGCAAAAAGTAAACTAGAAAAAGATGCTGGGAGGAAACAGGAAATATAGGTTAAAGCAAGAGAAAAAGAATTTGAGCCAGAGGGCTTAGCTTGAAGAAATCTAGTCATTGGGTAGAAATTGTAGTAAAAATAGGTTGAAGTGAGGTAGGAGTTGGAGGGACAGAAAACTGCAACAGAGGGGCCCAAGATTGAAAGATGAAGGGTAGAGGCATCTACCTCTACAAATCTGGGGAAGGAGGCTAGTATTTAAAAAAAAGCCAAATTATGTTTTCATAAATTTGCATAGAAAGTGTCAGAGTGAGTTTGCATGTGCAGTTACAAACATTGGTCTCCCCTAAAGCTCAATTATTTGACTTTGCAAGCTGAATGTTATTATGGGATGAACTTACACAGCTTTAAGTTGTATGGCAGTAACAAAATAGATGTGTTTTACAGAGATGGCTCCCGAGTTTAAAACTGACGGACTTCTGGTTGTAATGTTAAAAGTGATTGTATGATGACAGATTTCCTGAATACTGACTAAATACTTCTTCTTCTTCTTTTAGACGGGGCTTGAATCCACCCCACAGAGTGAAGTCAATTTCAATGACTACTTTCACACAACAGGAAATAGAGTTTCTGCAGAAACATGGAAATGAAGTAAGTATTATTTGGAGAATATCAAGTGGTTTTGGCACTTTAATATTAAAACTTTAAAACACTGCTTAAGGAAAATGTGATTATTATTTTTTGTAGCAAAAAGTAGACTAGCCTTTTGGAGCCCTCGATTTGAAGCAATGCTTCTAAATAGCTCATTTCACTTAGGTAGCTGATCATCATAATGTTACGTGTTCTTGCCCAACCCGGACAATCTAGATTAAGATAGTCAGTGTTTCTGAATTGGGTTTGCTTTTACCTTTGTGTGAGGCAAAATGCATCTGTCTTTTTTTTTTTTTTTTCCTGCAAGCCTAGACCTTGACACTGACTGCAGCAGTGTTTTCTGAAAGAGCATACCGTGACAAAAATAAATTCGTTGCTTGTAGCTGTATTTCTTCAGAGTAGGTGTCAGAAAGTCTTCTATTAGTTTCAATAGCCTCTTTCTTTAATGAAAGTATATCAATGTTGAAGACTCTTGAAGAAGAGAAGGGAGGAAATGTTCTTGTGAAGTTTTGTGGGGATAAAGCCCATCATTAGCTAAAATGCTGATACTTAACTTTCTTAAACTTGGCCCATTTTCTTACTGTCAGGTTAAGGAATGAAAATAGAAGTAGCAATTTAGTTTTCTGTCATAGTAAATATGCGTTATTTGTTGAAATGACTGTTATGGGATGATTCCTCTAGACAGAGCTGGAACAAGGTCTAAACTCTCCAGACATTACAAAATACTTTTAATAGCTTTGACTAGTTTTGGTTTGGTTTTTTTTTTTTTTTTTGGAATTGTTTTGGCATGTTAAAGCTGTATAACATTGTTTATATATGTATAGCATAGTGTTGACTTCTTGTATAGAGAGAATAATAAAGAATCTTTTGTGGTTTCAGATACAGTATGTTGGAGTCTTTCCACAAGATTAGATTGTAAACTCCAGCTTTGCTTTAAGCTTCACAAGTGTAAATGAAACGTGTGTAGCTCCCTCCCTGCATCCGTTTTGTTTTTCACTGAATCTGCAGTGGCTACAGAATGCTACCAGTTTCGTTTTTCACTGCTCTGAAACCCTAAGTGATCCCTACTCAGTTAATTAGTGTAGCTGTCCTTCTCATTATAGACCTGACTAGTCTGCCAATCATAATGATTTAGTTGATACATAATTTATTATTGACATAAAAACAGTCCACAGATATCTGCAATGGTGTGCTGTATTTCAAAAGCGGGAGTCTTTGTGCTTGTAGTACTTTAATTAAAGAATTGCAATGGTTTAAAGGAGCTACCTTGTAAATGAAGGTGTCCTGCTGAGTTTAGTTTTGGGTTGGTGGATAGCAGTGCATTGGCTTAATTCTAAAGTAGCAGTGAAAAGATACTTGTAATTGCAGATTGTAGATTTAACAGGTGCTCAAATACTGAAGTGATACTGTTTTAAACACTTTCAGAAGTTTAAAGCCTAACTAAACATGTTTTCACTTTGTCATGCTGTATGTTGCAGTAATTAAATAAGCATTTTGCTTTCTCTTGTTGGTATTGGACTTTGGAATACTCACCTGCAGATAAGATAAAATATTGGGCAGGTGAAGTTCATCTGACCTCACAAAACTGTTTCTTTGCTTAGCTTGCTCTTCAGCATAGATGGCTCTTGTGTATATATTAAGAAACAAAACTTTCTAGGTTTCATTCATAAAAAGAAAAAGCTCAAGTTTTTGCATCTAGTATGTTTAAATTCCATTTTTCTGTAGCTTGTAAAATACTTTCATTCCCACTTTGTCTTCCCAGTCTTTCACCAACATGGCCAAGGCCTCTTTAGTAAGCTTTCTTGTTTCTGAGGGGAGTAGATCATGGTGTACAATAGGGAGCTTGTTCTGAATAGAATGGAAAATAGCAAGAAAGCTTCCCTGAGGTAAGGTAGTTATTAAGGTGGTGAGTTGTTCTTAGATGAAGTAGTTTTCCTCTCTCCTTCAAAGAGTATTTATAAGGACAATGGATTGTATGAGGTTGAAGTTCTCTTAAAAAAAAAAAAGTTCCTAATGTCTGAAACAGTGACTTTTCCCCAGTTGTTGCAAATTGGTATCTTTGTGGGACATGTGGGTAAAACATTCAGTTACTAGAAGGCTTCCACAAAGCAACTGCTTTAAGAAGAGGTTACTCAGAGCAGTTTCCCTTCAGATGTGAGACACCATCTTTTTCCCTGTATAGATGCCTCTGTTGTAGTTTTACACCTTAGTTGCCCAGCCGGCAACTTAAGTGCCACAAAGCTGCTTGCTCACCCCTCCCTGTGGGATCGGGAAGAGAACTGGCAGAGTAAAAAATGAGAAAACCTGTGGGTTGAGATAAAGACAGTTTCATAGGTAGAGCAAAAGCTGTGCATGCAAACAAAGCAAAACAAGGCATTCATTCACTGGTTCCCACTGGCAGGCAGGTGTTTGGCCATCTCCAGGGCACCAGGCCTCCATTATGTATAGTGGTTATTTGGTAAGACAAATGCCATCACTCTGAACATCCTCCCCCCCTCTTTCTTCTTCCCCTACTTTATATACTGAGCATGACATCATACAGTATGGAATATCCCTTTGGTCAGTTGGGGTCAGCTGTCCTGGCAGTGTCTTTTCCCAACTTCTTGTGCACCCCTAGTCTACTTGCTGATGGGCTGGGGTGAGGGGCAGAAAAGGCCTTGACTGTGTAAGTGCTGCTTAGCAGTAACAAAAATATCCCTGTGTTATCAACACAGTTTTCAGCACAAAACCAAAACACAGCCCCATACTAGCTACTATGAAGAAAATTAACTCTGTCCCAGCCAAAACCTTTGAAGGAATGTTGTTCTGGCACAGGTAAGCTGAACTTTTTTTGGATGAGTTTTTACTACTTCAGATACAGATTTAAAACTTTTTACTGTATTAGAAAGCACATACGATTCTGTCTCTGTATATTTTGGTGTTGCTTACTCCTCTGCAGGTATAAACAGATGTCCAGACTCTGATTTTGCTGATGTTGGGGTTAGCTCACTTTTGCAGTAAGAATGGAAACATCTTCAAGCTGATAGTCCTCAAGTGCTTTCTGAAGTCCTTTTGAAGGATAAAGGCAATTCTGATTCCCTGGGTAGGATTTTTCCCCTCGTTCCCTTCATGAAGAGCAGTGTGAGGTATTTTCACACTGTATTTTTGTGTTAGGAATAATGAGAAGAGAGTGGTATGGAGACGATTCTGTTTGAAAAATCAATCAAATGATGCTAGTGTTGATTAGGCCTCTGATTCAATAATGCAATAGTAGTAGAAAGTGAACTTGCTGTTTGCAGAAAGTGGAGGTGGTACTAATCTCATGTTGCTATTATAGCTGTGAATATTTATTCAGAAGCTTTCCCCTGAAGTTGAAAAATAGTATTGTGAGGCAAACCAGTCACATAGGTAATTGTTCTACTACACTTTTGAAAAGTGCCATATATTTTATAACCTCTCCAAATGGCCTATGCTGATATGCATATGGTGGAAGAAAATTATTTGGATGGTTGCGTATTTGGAAAATCTGTGTTCCTCTGGGGTGAAAGACCATGTTTACCTGAGCTAATGAGTGGAATGCTATGCAGGTATGCTCAGCTCTGTGGGGTTAGTTTAACAGTGCTTAACTTTGGTTTTCTGCCAGTCTTCCTGATGCTTGATAGCATCTGTGCAAGTACCGGTTCCCCACACTCTTGCAGAACTAGTAGGAGTATGGGGCTGGCTCAGAGCTGGTGTTTGACCTGACCAAAACACTTTCCTGGAATCTCCTTTGCTGTGGAATGTGGCCTAGAAACCCTGGAGTGGAAAGAGCAGTACTAAGCTGGAGCTGATGAGTCCTGACAGCATGAGCTGTGCAGTCAGGTGTCCTTGTAGTACATCCCTGGTTCTGCTAATACGATATAGAGATACATGAGCTGATTGTGTATAGAACAATGTCTTTGTTAGCAGGATTTACTGGCTTGGACCCTGTGCTTACGAAACCAGCTGTAGCTTCTAGACCCAAACTGACTTTGAAACCAGGATAACTGACAGTATAAAATTCTTTTAACCTACAGAGATTAATGAATAATATTGACAACAGAAGTGCTGAATTACTAAACAAAGCTATAACTTGCTTACATAAGGGAATTGTTTCCAAATCTTTTTTCCTGTGGTGAGTGTTAAGTTTTGGAACATAGTTTTGTTGTGTAGTAATCTGTAGTTCTTTGCACTGTCAGCATGACATTTGGTGCATAACTGAGGATGTTTTATTGTCGGGGAGGGGGAGATAAAGAAATCTAATTTGGCATTTACCAGACTTCTGAAAGGTAATATCTCTTAAGAGTTTTTTAAACTAGACTGATGTGTAATCTTCCTATGTCTGAGTCTATAAACAAGAAGTTCTGTAGATCTAGTAGGGTGCTTTTTCCTGGTTGAAGTGTAGCTTCTACCAGCAGAAGTACTTGTCTTATTACATCTTTGCCTTGCCATGGTGCCTTCGCTGGGTACAAGAGAAGGTGGTTTCATGAGCAAAAACTTAATTTTGCTGGCCTAACTGAATTTTTGTTATTCCTAACTAGCACAATTTTGCTAACAGGAGTTTCTAAAGTGTGGTGGCTCAATATGTTGTGTAAGCAGAAGGCCTTTGTCTCTCCCATATCCGCCTTCCCACGCACACTGGAGATCTGTATCAGTGAAGTAGTTATGACATGGTAAAGTGTTGTTTGGTAGTTGAAATATGTAGGATTGAAATAGAAATAACTGAAATTTCAGATTTTCTCAGACTTCCTGCAAAACTGATTTTTTTGATTAGAAATTTTTTAGTGTGCCTGTCCTTCCCCACTTTCCCAATGCACAAAAAAACCCCCAGTTGTGACAACAAGCCAAGAAGCAAACACAAAAGCTAAACATTTTGGGGGAAACAAGCATGTTTATGTTGCTCTTAGCTTTTGAGCCCTACCTGGAATCCCCAAAAGCATGAAATGTTACTAGAAGGCTGGGTTTTAAAGCAGAAGCCTTTCCAGTCAGCTTTCTGTGGAGTACCAGATGTGCAATGAATGGGATGAGTTCTTTGTTCCTTTCTGTCAAAGCTGAAAACAGGAGTAATTACTCAAACTGTAGGACAACAAATGTAAATAGCGTATGGAAAACAAGACAGGTAAATGATAGGAAAAAGAGTTTATCCCTCAGATAGAATAGCTGTTGAGTGCAGGCTCAGGAAAACCAATGGTATGAAGAGAAATATAGGTAAAAACTATATTATAACACACAATATGCACTTGGCCCAATTTCTTCTTTCAATGATATATTAAAGTTACAGCAACTCACAGTTTCTGCTTTGCTACCTCCTGGGTTTTTATCTAGGTCAGGGTGAGTAGGTTGAAGCTGGTTGTGATTCTCTTTCCCTCTTTGCTTCATGCTGTACTTACTGATCTAATTCTGAACTTCCCAGTATCTAGTTGCCAAATGTCTAACGACATCCCTTGGAAGATTGAAGCTTGTTGGCAGAGAGCAGGTACTGTTCTTCCCAAACCCGTTGTAAAAGGATTCTCATAAACTTTTAAACTTCATGAAGATAACTGCTGAATTTTGTTTTCTACTTATTATTACCTGACAAGATAAAACTTTGCTTTATCTTGGTACTTTGCAGCTCCCACAATGTAATAGAGGCAGGCAAAACTTCAAAGTCTTGCTTCTGTCAACCCTTCAACAAAAGTAGACTTTCAAATGCTGCATATGCTTAATCATTCTGACTTCAATGCTGTGGGTTTTTTTTTTCTTCCTGCTGTATTGGTGAACCAGTGGGACATGGACTAATTATACTTTTCAGGGACAGTGGACAATGATTATGGATTGTTGGATATGTTCCACTGTTTCTAGGGGCTTCCACATAACTTGAGTGTTTACTCTTGGCTCCGGCTTGCCAGGCTCTTCTCTAAGCAGAGCATTTTGTTTAATAGTGCTTTGGTTATCAAAAGGAGGAGCATAACCAAGGGTTTTGGTGAATGAACGGAGCTTTTGAGCAGAGGCTTATTTGTGCTGCTGTTTCAAAAAGAACAATATTAATATTAAATGGCTGAACCAGAATATCCCTGAGAAGTTGGTGTGATATAGAAGGATTTCAGAAAGCCATAGACTTTTTTAGGGCTGGTACTTTTCATAGTAATGTTGTGTTAACTTTAAGGTGAGTCGGGATGCTTCATGCTTTCAACTGTAAAAGCAAAAGAATGAGTAGTTCTGTTAAACTGGAGCTTAAGATGTATCATGAATTTAGGCAGGAGCATTTTCTGAATCAGGTCTGCAAGTCTGATTAATGTATGGATTAGTTAGGTCTTTTGCATTACATGCTATTTGGGATATCAAATTCAAATTTCTCAAAGAATATATTCTGAATTTTGGCTTCTTTTGAAAATTACTTCCTTGTTTGCTTGTGGGGTGGTTATTGGTTTTTTTTCCCATCAAATAGTAAGTTTGTATTAGAAAACAAAGAAGAAAAGTTCATGTTTAGTAGAGCAACTGGTTACCTCAAGCTTGGTTTTGTGCAGGTCTGTATTCCCCTTACTGCCTTTTTGGACTTTCTCCCCCCACTATGTCCTGCAAGTAATGGCTGGACAAGAATCATCCCACGTTGTGAATAACCACGTGCTAATTTGTTCAGGTGTCCTGCCTAGGCAGCTGTTAGGCCAGACAGAACATAGAACTGAAGCTCATGTTGAAGTATTGGCAACTTCAGTTGCCAATCTGATTTTTTTTTCCTACATTTCCACTAATTTTTTTTTGTTGCAATTGAACTTATAGTATCTCAAGTACTATCAAATTCAGGTAGTGGATTTAAAAACTGTGATTAGTGGGGAGTAGTCAGGGTACAATAGAGATAATTGCAGAGTGATCATGCCCCACCATAACTCAACAGCAAGTTGTATGGCATTAATTTCCTTGATCTTTATCATAAGAGTAACTTTTAAATAGCTTTGAAAAAAAATGTGATGGCCTGATCAGTAAAAATAATCACATTTCTCACAGCAAACTTTTCTTTGCACAAGATTCAGTACTGTTAATGACTTATTTTAAGACTGTCGAAGGATAACTATTGAAAAAGAATGACAGTTGGATGATATGAGTTCTGTCTCTGACAATATCTTTTTATTTTAATTTCCAATTTTTGTTTCATCCTATGGTATTACACGGTGCATTGCCATTTGTTTTTTTTGTAGATAACTGAAAATTGTGTATTATGGCTTGCTTGAAGCATAATCAATGCAGTATTGTGGATCCCTGTCAAGTCAGATGATAGTAACAAAAGTATAGCTAGAAAGAGCGTACAGGTCACCAGCAAACAAGGAAAGACAACAGGCCTTTTATTGTGTTCTGAATGCTTGCTTGGAACGGCTGCTGATGTTCAAAGCATTGTGTGGTGCTTCATACAGAAATAGACAAAACCGTGCCTTTTAATAGTTGCTTGTGGGATAGTAAAGCTTTATAAAATTTGGTGCTCTAAAGGATTTTTTTTTAAGACTTCTAAGAAATTGTTACTTTCTCTGAGAACTCGTTAGGTAAAGAAACTGACGTGAAATTTAATTTGCATCTCTGATGTAGTAAAGTAAATGTTTTAACCTGTGTTTGTATAGTTACTGCTGTCAAACTTCATTAAAATGAGAGCTTCTTGCTGAAGTCTGTGTGACTAAGTTTAGGTTCTTTTGCTCAGTTGTTGTGTGTTGTCCATAAATAATACTGTTCTCTCTGAAGAACCAATAAAGAGTGCCTGGCAGGTTTAATTAAATAAATTATAACAGTGACTTAAGGCATATTTCAGTTGTTAACTGCTTTTGTGTTTAGGTATTTAGAACACATGAGTTGCTCCAGGAAACACTTTTGGAACACTGCTTTCTGAAGGCTTGCAAAAAATTGCAATGCAATGCAAGAATTGATGCCTGTAAGAAGTTTGCATCATTTTAAACCAACAATGTGTTTGGATAGCACAGTCCTCCTTTGTGCCTGTTTGCATGTTCAGAGGATTGGTATCTGCTATAGCTGCATAGCTGGTGAATCATCATCTGAAGCCACATCTTGTTTTCTGATTTATCCTAGAAATTGTCTGTAGTGGTCAGGAAGGATTGAGACTATTTGATATGGAGTTGCTTAGGTGTTTTTGGTTTAGTGGTGTTCATGTTTTTTTTGTCCTTCGCCCCTCACTCTGAATGCTCTTCAGGGTGAAGATGAAGCAGAAAACAGAGGGAGAAAGGTGAAAACATGGGTTGTGGTTTGACTGTTGCTGAGAGTTGATCTCAGTACAGGTTTCAGTGGTACTAGTGACATGGAAATTGTGATGAGTTTCTTTGATCTGCCTTGTTTTGGGTGGTAGGAGAAGGGGGAGAAATTTAATGGCCTGATATGGGTGGGGAAGATGACCTCTTTCATCCACTACCATATCTTAGGCTGGATGCAAACTGATCATCGTGGTACAGCCCTGTTACTCTGCTGAGTGCAGGATCAAGTAGGGGCTGTTCTAACAGTTGTCTGTTGTCTTGTCTGAAATTAGGCACAACTTTTTCTTAAGTATTTCCTACGTTCCTCCCAATACTGAATTTGGGGTTGGGGGAAGCACTGTGTAGGTTTGGACACCACAAACTCCTGCTGCTGGGTATTCTGTAACTAGCCACAAACAAGAATTCTCTTCCTCCTAGGAATTGTATGACTGCTAGTTGGTACAGTATATTCACAAAAGTAAGTATGGAAAGGCTGCTGCTGGCCCACATCAGACTATCTGCTGCAGGTGTTTACAGCTATATCCATAAATATTTTGACTTTACTTTTTGCTGACAAAACTTATAGTGCTTGTGTGAAAGTTTGCTGCTATTAAAATAGTGCTTCATGGTAGCTATTATTTTGGAACAGGCTTGTGACTTCTTTGATTATGTTTCCATCTTCTCACTTTGTATGAAGAAGTATTAAACAAATACCTTCAGTTTCATTTAATCTATTACCATACTGCAAATAATGATCATTTACATTTGCAAGCTCAAATCAGTCCATTGAATTTAACCCTTTTGTGGAGTACAATTGTTGAATGAATGCTGAATAGCTGAGTTTATGTGAAGTAGGAACTACTGATCTTGTTTTTAGATGAGTATTTAAATCACTAATTTAAAGTTCCCCATTGATCATTAGATTTGCATCCCATTGTTGTCTCTATCCAGTAGATGACAATAAGGACTGTGGAGTGTTGGACATGCAAACAGGCTATATAAAACCAAGACATCAAGTATGAAATACATACTTATGCTGTCTGTCTACTCTCTCTAATCCAGAACAATCTTTAAAATGACCTATAAGATTTATCACACTTGACCACTAGTGCTCCCAAAGAGGCTAAGTTGCTACAATTTTGGTGAAGTTAGCTGGCCAGGTAAAGAAGAAGAAAACCTCTCTGGGGAAGACGATGTGGAAGTGACACAGCTTCTACCTTGATTTGCCAACTTTCAGGGCAATTAGTTCATGTAGCTCTTGCTTGTTAGAGCATGAGCTTCCTCAAGGTCATGAGGACAATGCTGAAAACCTGACACTATCGCAGGGATAGAGGGGAATATTTGCAGGAGACATGTAAGAGGGATGGTCCGGACTCTTTCAGAAAGGGTGTGGGAAGGAAGGGTATGCATCACAAAAACAATGCTTTTTTTTGACCCCACTTCCCTGGGAGAAACCTGTTCTATAATGACAGGCTGTTTTTAGAGGGTGGGTAATGTTTTGTGTATTATTTGGGCACTTACTCAGGTTACTTCCAGAGTAGTCCTAAATGCTTAAAGAAAGTGTTTAAGCGTGACAACTCCTGTGTCTTGTTTAGACCAGAACAACCTTTCCTGTTGTTCTGGTCAGGAATTGAAGCTGAACATACTGAGAATTCTGCAATTGCATCAACTTTTGGTCATTCACAACCACAATTAGAAAGTTAAAGCAGAGCAAGAGTACTCTTCCCCCTTCTTGCATACCCTCACTCAAATTAAATGTATATGATACATTTAATACTGATATATGATACATGATATGATAGAAACTGCATCATAGAAATAAAGGCTGGTTAAAAGAAGTTCCTATACTCAAAGAGTAATTATAAGTATAAATGCTAAATCTCAGATCCTTTAAAAGCTACCATCTAGGGCTTATGGCATATGGGATCTGTTGAAAGAGTTCAAACCTTGAAGTACAAGTAAGGGAATGTGTAGAACTGGGTGAAGGAGAAAAGTCTTAAAGATTACAAGTAGAAATCAGGTGCTTTGTCCCTTCATGAGTACATACTACAAATATTTTGTAAAAGCAGTATTTGATGGTGAAATAGGATGTTAGGATTTCCTTGCCCTGCTGTGACAGATGGTCTTTCAACTTAAGTGTTTAGATCAGTACATGGTGCACCAGTCAGTTGTTAAAGCAGCTCAGTCTGGAATGAGAAATGTGCAGCTGCATACTTTGTAATGGTTTGGTGTATTAACAATTGTAAACTTATTTAAGTTTTGAATAAAGATATTTTTATCTTGATTAATCTGTGGTTGTGTTTGTTTTTTTTTTTTATAAGGTGTGCAAACAGATTTGGCTAGGCCTGTTTGATGATAGATCATCAGCAATTCCAGACTTCAGGGATCCACAGAAAGTAAAGGAATTTCTACAGGAAAAATATGAGAAGAAAAGATGGTAAGATAGCTTTACAATTCTAAAGATTGCATCTATGACAAGAAGTGAAGATGGGCTGTTATCCTCATGTTCTTGAGTGTACTTTCTTTCTTGTGTGCTCTTTGGATTAGATCGCAGAGCTCTGTAATGGAAAATTATTTCTGGATTTTATTCAGAGCTTCTACAGGAAGCAGAGAAGACAAACTATTTAAAGAAGTGTCTCAATGTGTACTTCATATTGGTGGAACAGAAATGGCTTAGGGGGTTGTCAACAACAGTGTAAAGTAAGGGGTTTGCAGGCTTCTGTTAGGAGACATGGCTTTTGTTTAAAAAGTGCTATAAAATATTGATGACTTGGAATTCTAGTCCATTTTAAAAAAATCTGGCATATTTTAATAATGGCTATTTTGTAGACTACTGATAGAATTTGTTGCAGGGTCAGTGGTTAAAATAGCAAAGTTGAGATCTACCAGTTCTCACACTTGAGTCTTATAAATATTGAGCAGAACTTTTTTGTGTTAAAATTGTAAAAACCATTGCTCTCTTTGAATGTAGGTATGTCCCTCCAGAGCAAGCAAAGGTGGTGGCATCAGTCCATGCATCCATATCGGGGTCTTCTGCTAGTAGTACAAGCAGCACACCTGAGGTGAAGCCACTCAAATCTCTCTTGGGAGAAGCTGCACCCACACTGCACTTAAACAAGGGCACACCTAGCCAAGTGAGTAATGACAGAGCTGAAGAGCACAGAACTCCTCAGCAGTACTTTTTCTCTTCTAGTGGCGCAAGAATTCTTGCAGTAGCAATTGTAACCAAATAATGTCATCACGAAAGACAACTTTAAGTATTTTGTTGAAGTATGGACGTATTTGCAGATCAGGTTCTAAATTAAGCTTGTTTCTATTGACAAAATTGATGGGGGGTTTTAACGGATATTTTGAGTGAGCAGACTTTTCTGATGCAATTGACAAGTTTAGTTATGATTGTCTCTTGCCTAAATGTCTTTAAAGTTTAAACCTAATGTCATTTTTTTTTAATTTTAAAACAATAAAATGGCTGGTACTATTTTAATAATGGATGTTTTAGTATTTTAGTGTATGGATAAAAATCATGCATGTTCATTATGCCTTGTTATGCATTCTGCAACTGTCTTATCAAATGGCTTTTAGGGAGTGTCTGCATGCTGCTATGTAAAACCAAACAACACTATGTGCTTAAGATTTTGGAGGGAAGACCAGAAGAATTAAAATTAAGCTGTATTGTTTGTATTCATACAGTATTTGCAGTTTTGAATACATAATTTTGAAGTTGGTTATATGCTGCTATCTATTCTTCTAGGCCCTGTTAATCCATAGAAATCTGTTGCAGAGTTCTTTTAAAAGCCACCATAGTAACATAGATTGTTGTCCTCATAGTATAGGAGGAGGGTCTGTGCTGTATATAGCATTTTAAACTTCAGGAATAAATGGCTTGTTAAGGACATATGCTTAGTCTATGCTATGCTATTTTGCAAAAGTCAGTTTGGTAAAATATCAGCTTTTTTGTATTATCTAATTGAAATGTTGTTTGTAGTCTCCTGTTGTAGTTCGATCTCAAGGACAGCAGCAACAAGAAAAGAAACAATTTGACCTCCTCAGTGACCTTGGCTCAGATATTTTTGCTGCTGCTCCTCCTCAGTCAACTGCTACAGCAAATTTTGCTAATTTTGCACACTTCAACAGTCATACAGGTAAGTATTCTGAACAGTGTATCCCTTTTAAATGTATAAAGTGTAGTTTTAATTTTTGATGACTTCAGTCTAAACTTCTTCATGAGTTATATGTAATTTATGTACCTGAGAATATTGTATTGCTTCAAGATTTCCTTTAGGTCTTTATAAAGAAAGGTAGAAGATATAAAGGCTGATAATTCTCCTTTTTGAAGTGGGAGTTGCTGTAGCTATTTTCTATTATATATATGATTAGACTGTTTCTACCTACTAATAGAACTTCAAACTCTTTGGGGGAGAGAGTGAGAGGATGAGTAACAGAATGTAGGGAGAAGCTGATATTAGACCTTCAATTTTCTTTCTGAAAATTATTAGGAAGAGCATTCATGGAAAAAAAGGCAGATTTTAAGGGGGTTCAAACGGATTGACAATAACTGTCAATTTGTTAAAAGAAAAAGGCCTCCTCCATTTAAAGAATGACCTCCCCTTCTGTGTGTATGTCTCTTTGAAAGCTGAATACTAGCCATGTGGGTAGTCTTCTGTCGATTCAGGAAGAATAAACAAGCTTTGAGCATGTGTATTGAGTGAGGGTGGGGGTAGGCCGTGGAATTCTTAAAGAATGACTTCAGCAAAATATATTGAGCCCTCAGGGTTTATTTTCAGCCAAAGTTCTTGAGCCATAGAAATCTATCCTAAAGAAAAATTTGATTCTTTGGTGACTGAAGTATGTTGTTGCTAACTTGCATTGTAATTGTGGGAAAGTACCTTTGCCTGCCTTGTCTGAATGGGCTTTTTCATCCGATTTTTCTGAGAGAAACTGGGATGCTGCTAAGCCACCAAGAATAAGATTTCTTGCAAATCAGTCCTGAAGTTGTTAACACCTGAGAGGAAGTGTGATGGAGGGGACTTAATACACACCTGCTGACCTGAGCAAAGTATCAAGGCTTTCTCAAAGCTAACTTTCAAAAAAATGTTGTGAAATAACTGGCTGAATTCAGTAATACAGAATAAGAATTGCTGTTGCAGTGTATTTTGTAAAATCATTAACATAAAATTTCTTGTTAATCATCTTTTTGGAGGTATGTTTACCTGGGAGAACTTGTGCTGACTGGCCAGTGTTGTGCAGTGTTTACTGAAGAGGCTGCAGATATTTAATTCTTTCTAATACTTTATTCTTTCCAAACTTGTTGCTGAATGATTCTGTATTTATATACACTTAATTACTCTTTGTGGGTTTCAGGAGATGAAAATTCCGTTAAAGCAATATTTCAATACTGTGTTCCAAATTTAGGTAAAATTCCACTTCAATACTGTGTTACAAATTTAGGTAAAATTCCACTGCATCTCTGCTGGATAAAAGCAATATGAACACTTCAGAATAAATGTAATTTTACTAAGGGTCTGTTAATTTCTGTTTGAAGTGCGTGCTGAAAATCAAAATTGAGAGGAATACTTAGGTGTACTGATTTTTTTTTTTGTTTCAGTAATTAACCATTGTGGTAATTCCTATAACTCCTTTCCATAAGTTTTAGAACCCAAAACATTTTCAGGACTGGTAAAACAGTTTTTAGAAGACAGAAATCCTGAGTATGTGATAGCTGAATGCGTATTGCAGTGTGGTTTATCTGAAGGTATTTTCTGACTTTTTAAGGTAAAACACTGGTAAGGCTTGTTCTATGTGCAGTAATCACAGGGTAGTGTTAACTGAAATTAGTAATGAAATGTTAGACTCTTCCCTTTGGAATACAAGAATGGTTGAGCAGTCCGCCAGCTTTAGCAAAAATGAGTTTTAGATGCTCATTTAAGGAGCTGTACAAACATGTAATTTTTGTTAGTATTCACACACTATAGCAGAGGATGGAAGAACGTGCACTGAATCCAGCACTACTTGCTTGAAATTTATGGTCTGGTGTTCTTGTTTTAAGGCTTGGTTTTACCTGTGCTTATAGGGGATGGACTTTTCTCTTTCCCTTCATGTGCACTATAGTTAACTACAGAAATCACTGAAGAACACTAGGAAATTTAAAGTCTTTCAGTATAAGTTACTGTTTCTGCAATTAAGGCATGACTGAGTGCAGTAGCTGATGGGAAAGTATTAACAAAATTGTGCTGTGGTCTGTAACATGTAGATGTGCAGCATGAAAATTATACAGGAAATGCAACTTCTGGTATGTTCCTTTTTTTCTGAGTTTTCTAGTGTACTAAGCTTGCTCAGGACGTTGTTGCATCTTGAAGAGGAAACGTGCCTGACCTTACACTTACTGCCTGTATTTAATTTACAAATTTCCATAACTTCTGCAGAATGATGAGATTTTGAAGAATGGGGATAGATAAGTGTTCTCCGTAGTTTACTGGTAATAGTGGCAAAAAAACAAAAAAAAAATTTGGCATGTAGACTTTCTATAAACTAGTGGAATATAAGACTTCCACAAAAGACTTTAAAAAAGCATAGTGGCACAGCATAACTCTGTCAGGGCTAAGAGGGGAGAAGAGGCTTTACACAGAAGAAATAAAATAGGATGACATAGTTACTGTTTTCTAGAGACATTTTTTCAATTTTGTAATTGAATATATGAGCTTTGTTTTCAGGTTGGCAACGTTTCATGTTTTTGTTTCGCATGAGGTAGTGCAAACTTCACAGAAGAAACTATGCAAAGATTGTAGGGGCAGCTTGCATTGCTGTGGCAGGTACGGTCATACTTGAGCTAGTGTTAGCCACGTAGCCTTCGTACTGCCACATTGATCTGCACTCGCAACCGCAGTTGTAATTCTGTACCAATATACAGCGTGCTGCAGTTCCTTAACTTACTTAGGGTTGTTCTTGGGTTTCTGCATGGAGAACTGAATTTTGGAATTGCCAATCTTAAGTATTGTTGAGGTACAGGAAAATACAAGTCTTTACCTTTGTGCCACTTTTACGTAGGTTTAAACTTTACCACATAAAATAAAGCGAGATTAACATCTGAATATTTTGCAGAAGAGCCTTTACAGCTTGACTGTTTTAACATGGGCGCACTTGCAAATCATAGCTATGTCAGCTGATGCAGTAAAATTAAGTGGCTTGTAATATAATATGTTCCAGTTTTTAATCTAGACCCAAAAGATATTTAATTTAAGGTTCTTGACATAGTATTCTGTTTGTGTGAGTGGTTAAAATAAAAAAATATTGTTACAATTCTGAGTGACATTAATGCACTTAATCCTGTTTGGTCAACTAAACGTCAGTCTCTGAGTAGCCCCTATACAATCAATGCATCAGGATGTAAGCATTGCTTTCATTTTAAAGCAAGGTGCAATAGAATTCTTAATCTATTACTCTTAAAAAGCTACTGGTATAAAACCAACACAAATGAACAGAAACAAAAGTGGAATTTGAAGTCTATAGAATGCTGTTTGAACCAATGCACATGATTAGTTTCTATTATTCTATTTTTCTTCAGTCTATGTTTTTCTCCTCTAAATTTTAGGATGGAACTTTTCTGAGACCTTGCTTCTAATTGATTTTTTTATATTTTTTTTTTGCTGGTTGACTCTCATGCTGTGGTGGGTTGACCTTGGGTGGCTGCCAGTTCCTCACCAAGTTGCTCTCTCGCTCCCCATCCTCAGCAAGATGAGGGAGAAAGATGATGAAAAATCTTGTAAGTCAAGATAAAGACAGGGAGATCACTCACTACTTGCTGTCATGGGTAGAACAGACTTAGTTTGGAGATGATTAACTTAATTTATTGTTACTTAATAATAGAGTAGGATAGTGAGAAATAAACACAAAACTAAAGCTACCTTCATCCCTTCTTTTCAGGCTCAGTTTATCTCCTGACTCTTCTACCTCCTCCCCCTGAGCAATGCAGGGGCATGGGGAACGTGGGTTGCAGATGGTTCATAACACTTCATGTCTGCCATTCCTTCCTGCTCCATTGTGAGGTCCCTCCCCACAGTGGGATACAGTCCTTCACAAACTTCTTCCAACGTGGGCCCTTCCTATGGGTTACAGTTCTTCAAGAACTGTTCCAGCATGGGCCCTTCCCATGGGTTGCAGTCCTTCAGGCTGGGCTGTTCCAGTGTGGGTTCCCCCCCAAGGGTCACAGCTCCTGCCAGAAAACCTTCTGCTGTGTGGGCTCTTCTCCACTGGCCACAGCTCCTGCCAGGAGCCTACTCCAGCATGGGCTTTCTGCACTAGCTGCTCTCCTGTGGGGTCCTCCATAGGCTGCAGTGCGGTTATCTGTTTCACCATGGTCTTACATGGGCTGCAGGGGGACAATTATCTTCACCATGGTCTCGTCCATGGGCTGCAGGGGAATCTCTGCTCTACTGCCTGAAGCACCTCCCCTCCCTCCCTCTTCACTGACCTTCACAGGGCCGTTTCTCACATTTTTCTCCCTCCTGTCTCACAGCTGCTGCGCTGTGTTTTTTACCCTTTCTTAAATATTTTACCACAGAGGTGCCACCAGCATCGCTGATGTTTGCAACTTTAGGCAGCAGCAGGTCTGTTTTGGAGCCAGCTGAAACTGGCTGTCAGAAATGGGGGCAGCTTCTCATCTCTTCTCACGGGGGCCATCCCTGGAGCCCCTGGCTACCAACAGTATGCATGCACACTTCAATAAAAAATGGTATCACGTACAGTCAAACCTCACCCTCTCTCCCCGCATCCCCATGTGAAGGGAAATACTTGCACTTTCATTTGTATTAGCAGCATTGTGGAATGCAGTAGTTTGTATCAAAATGTGCTTTTAGTTTATAAATCTGTAGTATAGGTGCTTTTAAAATATAAATTAAGTTAAATAATGCAACTTTTTATTAGCATTATCTGGCATTAAGTAACAGTACTGAAACAGCATAATTAACTGCTTTTGTATGTACTTAATCTGCAAAATCCCTCCAGAATGAAGAAAACCTGACTCAAAAATATAATGTATTGCATCTGTTATTCTAGAAGGTGTTCTGTAGGTTTTCTTTAGATAGGAGCTTGTTGCCTATATATATGGGTTTGCTTTGCATTTGATTAAAAACACTTTTTTCCCCTTACTCCTTGCTTCTAACAGTGTTTAAGACTTTCTGTGGAGCTTATAATTTAGGCACACAATTCCTGTTAAATCTATGGATGCTTGAATGTCCAGCTCTTTGAAATTAGATGGGTGTTAACTTTTATTTTCTCCTATAGTCTGACACGAAAGGAAGGTGAAAACTGAAATTCTGTTTGAAATTTCCTTGGATTTTATTTTGTGGATACACTCTGAATGCTATCTTCTTGACATTGGTATTGATTTTCCATATTTCTGTACTCTTTTTTTTTTTTAGTTTAAAAACCCCCAAATTTTCCAGTGAAAAGAATTTATAAACCTAGCCAAAACTATTCAACTTGTGCCAGACTAAATTCACCCAAGGAAGAAGCACTTTGTATATGAGGAATTAAAATTGTCAGTATGTTATGAGAATACTTTCTAATTTTCATTCCCAAAGAAATGTTCAGTTAGTCCACAAATTCTGATTTTGGAAACTAGCATTTAGAGTGATGCCTGGGTTTGGGCTCTACAGGTATGCGTCTGGTGTTCTGTACTTGTTGGCTGTTTTTTCTTCACCAGCCACCACCACAAATGTTAAGATAAACTGGATTTCATGAGGTCATGTAGTTGTGAGTAGTAGCATGTGTGAGGAGGAGAGAAGTAGCATTAACTGGTACGGCTCTGTGAAGGTGATTCATGAAAGCTTGTTCAAAAACAACTTTCAGTTTAGTTGTAGAATACCATGTATAACTTTTTCATGTAAAACGAAATTACAAGGTAGGATATAACCCTTGAAGGCTGTCATGACCATGCATTCAGTTAATACATCTGTTTTTGTATTTATTTCCCATATCCATTAACATGTTTTGTTCCTTTGCAATTTACAGCGCAGAACTCTGCAAATGCAGGTTTTGCAAACTTTGATGCATTTGGACAGTCTAGTGGCTCGAGTAATTTTGGAGGTTTCCCCACAGCAAGTCAGTCTTCTTTTCAGCCCCAAAATACAGGTAGAACTCCTAGCACTTTTGATTAATGCTTAATTGAAATAATACTTACCTTTATGTTGGAAGGTACTTGAATTTATTCTTGCATCTGCCTGCTTTAATGCAATCAAGCCATCTGAAGCTCTGGGGAAACTCAAAATGAATTCCTTCTGTTTGGTGTTGATTTTCTTTTTTTTTTCCTAATGCTACTCAGAAGTCTGATTTATGGCACTACATGTGTGTTAGCTCTACACCTGAAATAACTGTCGAAAGAGTAAACCGTACTGCTTTTGATAACTATTGAATTGACTTTATCTTTTAAGAGAAGTGTTTCAGTAGACCCAAAAGTACATCGAAGTTCCAAAAAAAAAAAGTGTGTCTATTTGTGTGTAACATATGCACACACTTCAATATGTTTGGCTTCACGTGTAGAGCCTATTGCTAAGATTTATTTTGCTTTCCTTTAATTTGATCATGCTTTAGAACTTCTGCTTGAGCTTACACTTGCTGTTTGTCTAGATCTTTGGCTGACTGACTTTCTTTTCCTTTTTTTTTCCTTTGAGTGTCGTGTCGTTTTAAACTTTTTTTCAAATTTTCTTTCTCCCTTCTTATGTTAACTTTAACCCCCACACAATTTCTGGCTGTCCAGCGTTCAGAACGCTTTCATCTAGCTGCAGTTTTGGTGAATTTACTTCAGCTTTTCCTCTCCAGGCTGTACACAGTAAGTTCCACGCAGTGGAAAACTCAGCTTGCTTCATGTTATGCCATTGTAGTATAGTGTTTTCATTCCTACTGTTGCATATGTTTTAACTTCCTAATTGTGCTATTAGAAAGTTGTGTCTTCTGCAGTATGAGTGGAATCCTCAACCAACTATTAGAGAATGTGATACACTTAATGGAACAACTCATTTAAATTTAAGTATGTGACCTGCCTAGATTAAATTGTCTGGGCACTGAAGAGATGGAAGCGCATGGCTTTGTATTTGAGCTGAAGTTCAGTTGTGTGGATCTAAGTCAGATTTTTAAAATTGATTTCTGTATCTCTGACATCAGTGGAGACTTGGTATAAGAGCTATATTGTGTCTTCCCCTTCACCTCTTTCCTGACTGGATGTAGTCTAAAAATCTGAGCACAGAGAACGAAACTATCTCACAAAACCTTGACGTGGAATCATACTGCTTTTGGAATTCCAGGCACTGTTTTTTGCTTAGAACAATAACGGATGTCTGAGATAATGGTACAATGTTTAACTAAGTAAATACAAATAGTAGCTATTCATTAGATTTATGACAGAAAAATGAGGCTTATGTACTTTGGATTTTAAAGATTCAGACAAATACTTTTCTAGCAAAATATTGTTGCAATTACTTTAACAGCTAATAAATAGAATTACGTTTTTCAAAATCAAATTCTGACTGTGATTTAAGCTGTTGAAGCTTGGGTGGTTTTTTTTTTCACCTGATCTGCAGACTGAAAAATATAAAAATGTATTTTTTCTGATGACCCAATGTAACTTTGAAGGAAATAGGAAAGGGTCTTAAACGTGTGGGCTGGGAGAACATGTTGCCTCCTGTAACCACAGAAAGGTGGGATTATTGTGCCATCAGTTACAGTTGAAGGGGCTTTCTATAGCTTTTGAGTGTTGACCATGTTTAACTCAATTTGTTGCAGGTGGAAGCGCTGGATCAGTGAATGCTAACTTTGCTCACTTTGATAACTTCCCCAAATCCTCCAGTGCTGATTTTGGAGCCTTCAATGCTTCTCAGAGCAATGCAACAGCGACTGCAGCCAGTAAAGCTGCAGTGAATAAACCGAATCTCCAGTCAGCTGACAAATACGCAGCTCTCGCTAATTTAGATAATATCTTCAGTGCAGGGCAAGGTATTAAACTTTATTCTTTGACCTGCTTATTCTACACATGTAACTTAACCACAAGGATGGCTGTGCATGTCAAAATAGTAACTGTATTTCAAAATACAGAAATTCTTTGTTACCAGTAGGATTTCATGTCAGTGTACCCTTAATGTGTAAGATGTAGGTTTTAAGACTAACATCACACCAAAAGGATGTCATCAGAAGGCTGCTTTTTGGGAACCTACTGGCCGTCAAGATTAATAACTCTAAGTGGAAATATATAAATAACTATTACTGTAATTATGAAAATATATAAATATGTATCTTATATTTGTGCTAAAACTTATAGTGAAGGCTCTTGAATGGAGAGCTACAGTTGCTGCAGAAAACTGCTAGAGTAACTTTCCTATTTCTCTACCACAAAAAGATTTGGCTTTAATTTTTTATAAGCTACTAGCAGCGATACTTGGATTTAGTTGATTTTAAGTTAAGTAGAAAAAACTTCTGTAACTTTCTGTATAAAAATTTCTGTTGGTTTAAATATAAAGCTTTGTTCTGAAATGGATAATTTGAGGGTATGTGTTTTGTTAAATTTTCTAGTTAAAAATGATGGAAGTATTGATGATGGAAACCAGGAGTTGCAGAATTTCTATAGAAGCATGGCACTTTGCTAATAGCTAATGGCTTGTTAAATGTTTTTTTTTTTCCCCTGTATGCCCTAATGCATAATTTAAGTCTGAAACTTAAATTGTCCATGAACATTAACTTAGCTCTCAACATCAGAGCAGAAAGTGAAACCATCTTAATCACTTTCAATCTGGATTCTTTCTAGGTGGTAGTGAGCAAGGAAGTGGCTTCAGTACAGTAGTGTCAGCATCAGCAGGTCCTGCGTTGTCAGCCCCAAATCAGTCAAGTGCATCTTCAGACAAGTATGCGGCTCTAGCAGAATTAGACAGCGTCTTCAGCTCCACAGCAACCTCTAGTAACGCATATACTTCCACCAGTAATGTTAGCAGGTACTTTGTTAGAAGTAGCTGACTTCCTACATTGACTACAGCAATATGCATTAAAGTAGCTCAAACTTGTTTCTCAGTTTTGGTTTTTTTCTTATCTAAATGGGGAAATGTTTAGAGGTACTACTGGAGGTGCATCCTTGATTTTAAATAATAGGAGTACTGTCTGATAGGATATTATAAGATGAAAATTAAGAATACTTTCTGTCAGCAGAATGTTCTGTGCACCTGTCTAGTCATCACATGCTAAACCTGTTAGGTGGTAACACTTTCCTATACAGAATATTTGCATGCATACTGAAAATCATAGCAACATCCCTGGCAAAAAAAAATATATTCAGATATTTGTAATGTAAATGGTGCCCACCAATTCTTTTTTAGATCATTAAAGTAATAAATACCAAATGCCTGTTATAGCTCTGCTTGGTATTGCAAGTTCCCCTAAAGCTTCTGCTTTGCTACCCTTACGCTGATGGCCTCTGTTCAATATTCTTTCTCCTGCTGTTGGTGGAGAGGACTTGTCATTGCTCAGCACTAGTTATAGTCTCTGACCCTGGCATCAGGGGCTCAATTCCTGGCATCAGTGAATCATATTGCAGTTTTAAAACTGCACATAAGCATTCCTTTTCTAGTCTTTTACATGCCAACAATAATTGTAAGTTGTATTTAATTGTTAAACAAGCAATTCTGACTTCACTGAATGTATGAATTATTTTCAGCAATGCTTTTGGAACAGTACCCGTGGCTGCTACTGCACAGACACAGCCTGCATCTTCGAGTGTGCCTGCTCCATTTGGAGGTATATAACTGTTACTAACACCTTTTGTGGACTGTAAGCAAACACCTTACTAATTTTTAGTTGATAGTTTTATACGTTGACACTAGTGATATTGAAGTTACTAAAGGATGCCAAAAAAGTACTGTTACTGTGATACATTTCAAATTGAGCATTGTATTATTAACTCCTAAGTTTTCGTGTTATTTTAGATATTTATGTATCTGTATAAAAGCTATATAAACTTATTGTGAGTCAGATGGGCTATTTTTAAAAGACTTTATTAAATAAAATGTTTTTAATCTTTTCAGCTACACCTTCCACAAATCCGTTTGTAGCTGCCCCTGTTGCCCCAGTGGCACCTTCAACAAATCCATTCCAGACCAATAGCCGAGGAGCAACAGGTTAGGAAAAAAACCCTGAGTGTTTGAAACACTTTCTTTAAAGAGACTTGCATCTCTTCCAACCTAAATGATTCTATGATATTTCTTTTATCGTAGTGTGTAATTTGTTCCTGTATTATCTGTCTGTAGTCTATTTGACACGTTGTATATGTTCAATGTACAGTGCAATATTTATGAATACGCTGCAGAAATCAACTTTAACATTTTGGGGGAGGGATAAATGTTGTTTTTTATTGGGCTGAGGACATCAGTTTTCTGTTTCTGGCCCCATCCTAGGATTTCAAATGGTGGCCATGAAAAACGTCAAAGTGATCTGGTTAAGATCTTCTAATACTACCTGAGCCATTTAGAAGCTGTGTATTACCAGTTGGGTTCCTTCCAAGACTATAATGGTAGCTTTCTAGCATGCTTCATTGCATTACCCTGAAATAAGGAATCTTGAAAGCCCTGCTGCTAAGCTGCTGATGTTTGGTTGTTTGGTTTTTTTTAAAATTTCTTTCTCTATTTCAAAGTCTTGAAAGGTCTCAAAGCCAAGGAGCTAGGGCTAGAACGAGGGAAGGCAAGGCTTTTGGGCTGTTGGCTCCTCACCAGTCCACTTATTCTGCGGTGGTGTCCTTTATATTTCCTCTTTCATAACAGTAAAGCATACACTTAAATCTTTACACTCATGATTTACATTAATTTTCTGGGGAAGGTTTCTATAGAATCATAATTCCATAGGTAAGAAATTAATCACTTTGTAACAAAGCAGACTTGTACTTTTCTTTAAAACACTGAATTTGGATGTAGATGACTGTTAGATAATGCTAATTTTCCTCTCCAAAGGCACTGATAAATTTTGGTAGTTTTATCTATTAACTTGACTTCCAGAGACTTAAATCTGCTGATGTGTACATTTTAACATTGATTTGTAGTTTGCTCCAAGATTTAGGTAGACTTAATTTAACTGACCAGGCTGAGTTAAAACTGAATTGATCAGTTTTAACTCAGATTAATTGTGTTTCCCGTCCATTTTGAGATATTATGCAGTTAGGCTTATTCAGCTATTTAATGCCCAAAATACATGTTTCCTTATTGTAATCTCATTCCTAATTGTGCTGTTTTGGAGTATCATTAAGAATTTGTAGCCTCTTTACATAAATTTGTTTGAATATGGCAACTCTATCCTTCCATCTTCTAAACTGCTATCCTTTACTTGTGTAGGTTCTAACCCTTTAGCAGCTATACTGGTCTATGTGCTAGGTAACAGAGATAATGACTAACAGTAAAGACAGTATTCTACTCCTTTCCGTGTAAAGTGTAAACCTGTAACTTGTCCTTTTATTCTAAGCTTTCTTTCTGCATGAACTTTGCTATTTATTACATGGGAGATCTGTTTTGTAGTGTTTATTTCTAACAGTTTTCTTATCTTAACCCATTGCTGATTGTGCTATGGACAAATTGTTTGGTAGCTATAGCTGTGTATATTTATATATATATAACTAAGAAATGACTTTTCAAGAGCGTATAAATGATTTGACACTGTCTGGTCTCTTTGTGGCTTCCATAAGGCCTCTCGGGAGCAATGCACTCTCACATATTTCCTCAGGCTCATTTTGGTAGGTGGCCACATTTGGTATCAAGTTTCTTGTGGCTAATTGTTATTGCTTGTAAAAGCTTATTGATAGCTATCTGGTTCTCTGCACGTAGAATTTCGGAAGACTTGCTGTGTTTTAAAATGGAGTGGGTGTGGGCAAAGGAAGAGCTTACAGAGACAACCTATTAAGCAACTGAAACAAAACCATTATTGATATCCTCCATGGTCACAATATAATGCGAACAAGTTGAATGACTTCAAGTTTCTACCAACAGTTGCTTGATGCCTTTTGGGATATCCCAAGTCACTGCTCATTTTGTCATGCTTTTGTTTGCTGTTTTAGCACGTTTTCCTGTTGCTCTTTGCTTCTTTGCTATTTGCAACTTGAAAAGAATGTCAGTACATTAGTTCTGTGTGTACTTTGTCAGCATTTTATGTATGTATAAAGTCTTGCCCTTGAATACTTTTGGGGTAAATTTTTTCAACTCATAATTAAGCTGTATTCATTAGATATATTTTTTTTAAACAGCTGAGCTTGCATAAAATCTATCTTGTAACATTTCAAAAGAAAAGTGCTGTCTAATGTTTAACTAGAATAAAATGTTTGGTGTCTGTATTTGTACCAAAAAACTTCTATACGCTTGTCCTTCCAAGAATAACTCCCAAAAGACAGAATAATGGTTTTGTTACTACATTTTTGCACTTGATGTGCTGTATATTTGAAGGCATGTGGAGTAGCATATGAACTCTGTGTTCTTTATTTGAAATGTTCAGCAGAGAATCAGATGAAAAGTTTTGGATTCCTTGTTTTTGTTTTAATACCTACCTCAACAGTAAGAGCATTTGCAATAGGAACTTTGTGTGCAAATAATGTGCATGGTGTAAATTTTCTTTAAAGTGACGTTAAGGATGGAATGAAGAGAGAGGGGATGCATGTATCCCTTATGATTTTATTTGTATTTTTTTTACTTGTAACTTCCTGTAACGCAGCTTGAAGTAGGAAGATTCTTTCATGCTTTTCTCAGGAGGAGAAAAACAAAGGGGCTTAAGCTGCCTGAAAGTGCTTGCCTCTGATATGTACAGACTTTTAACCAGAAAAATGCTGGGGGAAGTATATGATAATATAGAGAATGTAAAAAATTATTTCCTTTTCGAAAAGCTATATCTGAATGTGCTGGATCTAATAAATTTTAAATTATTCCATTCATTTTTGAAGTGCAAAGATTATGCATCTAGTTGGTAGTGATCCAAGCTAACAAATTGGTTCAGTGGCTGTAGAAGTTGAACCTAACTTTTGTATGGTCACTGAGGCATTAGGAGACTTTTCTTAACATGGCATTATAGTAATTTGTCTCATGAAAAAAAGTGATTTCTTAGAAATAATTGAATGTTATTTTTTGCCTGCCAGCAGCAACATTTGGTACTGCATCCGTGAGCATGCCTGCAGGATTTGGAACTCCTGCCTCCTACAGTCTTCCTACTAGTTTTAGTGGCAACTTCCAGCAGCCCACGTTCCCAGCCCAGGCAGCTTTCCCTCAACAGACTGCTTTTGCTCAGCAGCCAAATGGTAGGTCTATACATTTTAGGTAATCTTGGTTAAATCAGAAGCGTGGAGAAAATGATCTGTCTGTAAGTTAGCAATAATGGGTGTGCATTTATTTCTATATGAACTTGATAATAACATTGATGAGGGATTCCCACACTCTGTCTGGGTTATGTAGTTGACCTTTTCTGCCTTGGCTGTGTGCTGTGACATAACTGAAATTTTACCATTATCTGGTACTAACAGTTCTAGGTATTCCCAGTCTTAAAGGCTTTTTATGCATGGAGGATTGTTTTGTCTTCATTTTTTGGAGTGTCTGCAACTGATTAGAACACTTTCTCTAGAAACTTCATAAAACACAGGCAAGAAAAAAGTGGAAAGTACTTTCTCCCTAAATTTAAGTGATGAAATAATATTGGAAAAAAGTGCATAAGTAGAAACTGGAAATTGACTAGTTCCAAACAGTTGAAAATGAAACTAGCAAAAAGCCCAGCCATAATTATTTATTTATTTTTACACTTACATTGAATCACAAAATTGTAGGGGTTGGAAGGAACCTTCAGAGATGGTCTAGATCCAAACATTACAGTCCTGATAATATGTAAGTGGGATCAATCCTCCTGATTGTGCAGTTCAAGCTTCTACTTATTTTTGTGTGGGAGCTGCAGCAAAGAACTCTTTGAAGACTGGTTACTAGTATTAATATTTTTCATTTATCTTTCCAAGGAGCAAGTTTTGCTGCATTTGGGCAGGCAAAGCCTGTAGTAACTCCTTTTGGACAAGTTGCAGCTGTTGGAGTATCTAGTAACCCTTTTATGGTAAGTGAGTTGTTGTATGACATCAGTAACTTCTCTGCCTGAAGAGTCATAATCTATAAATTAATTTAGAGGCACATGAAGAGATTTATTTTCTTTTGCTTAGAATAAGGGAAGGCAACATGTGACTCTCCCAAATGTCATTCGTTATTAAAACGGCATGATATGTGTAAGGCTGCTCAAATCAAAACAGAGTTCCTCGTATACTATGCTCTTACAGTAGTGTGATTTCAGAGAACCACCAAAAAAAGCCTGCAACATAAACCAGAAATATTTCCTAATAGGTTGTTTTCTTTTTTATATATCCTGCACTTATGACTTGCAATATGGAAAAAAAATCTTAAACATTTGTCCTTTTTTCTTCTTTCATTTTCCCACAGGCTGGTGCACCAACAGGACAATTTCCAACAGGAAGCTCATCAACCAATCCTTTCTTATAGCCTTATAGACACTTTACCCAAAAGAACTCTTATGTGGTCACATAACATCTCTGCGCCTCTTGCACTGTTGTCTTGTTTCACTGATATTAGCTTTAAACACAAAAGAAGTCTTTAAGAAGTAAAAATAAAAGCCTGCATTGTGTACCTTTAAAAAAAATTTAAAAAAATAAATACACAAAACCAAGAAAACCAACTCCCCCACCAGGTAATAATGTGCAAAACAGAGGGCTGTGGTAACATCCTTGAACCTGTGAACTGGCAGGTAAAAAGTAGCGGTATCATGTATATTAAAATTGGCTAATAAGTTATTGCAGATACCACATTCATTATGCTGCAGTACTGTACATACTTTTCTTAGAAAATAGCTATTTGTGCATATCAGTATTTGTAACTTTAACACATTGTTATGTGAAAAATGTTACTGGGAAATAGATCAGCCACTTTAAGGTGCTGTTGTATCTCTTGGAATGAATGAGCTACACCATTTTAAACATTGGTATTGGAAGTCATGAAGTTAAAT
>JAOXJM010000052.1:18303660-18337546 GCA_026413425.1 Tringa solitaria | reverse complement strand
CTGTAATCAAGAAGACCGGGAAAAGGAGTGCAAGGTAGGAATATGTCCAAACTGGGTAAATCTGGTTTGTAACCTAGAAGAGAATAAGAGAGAAAATATTTATTGTATATTATTGAAGGAACATCATCATGGTGATAGGAAACACTGAGTTGTTCAAATTGTACAGGCTTAAACTGTGTTAGATTACAAAAATGTAAATGTACTCCTTAAGAGGCAAAGGTAGTGATGCTATCCTCTACTCTGTAAACAGGTAGATTAGCTTAAAAATATATATGCCCTTTATGATAGGGGAACTGGTACTCTATGTAGTGAGTGTACAGCTGTTACTATGTTATCTTCACCTTCTATATTTTCTTCAAATTTAATGTGTAAGAAGTCAGTCTTTGGAATAGTCTTTTCATAAGCTTCAGTTGGACTTCAATGCATAGATGCTCTGAAAAGATATTCTTTTTCTAAGACTGATCTGCATTCAGGTTGGAAGATGCTGTTTACTGTTGCCACGAGCTCAGTGCTTGCCCAGGCAGCGTGGCTACAGCTGGCGGTGTGGGGGGGTATCCCATTCTTTTAGATACAATCATAGAAAAAGTTCACTTTGGGATGTACAAGTTGCCTGTTTTGGGGAGGTCTTCTCCAGTTATTGCTGGACCTGTTGGGGTATCCATTTGTGATCATTTATTCTCTGCTTAAGCAATTAGACCAGAAAGGAATTGTTGCAAATGCAGGAGGAACGACAGCAGGTGGTTATCTTCTGAACTCATACTGGAGTGAGTTGCATGGTGAGCAGCAGGTTCACTCTATCTTTCTGGGTGACTCGTTTTGTTTCTCTGACCTTTAATTAGAGTTTTTAAGTCTTTGACTGAAACTTATAGAATTAGCTCACCTGAAAGAGCCAGTATCTGTACTACACTTATTTTTGAGTTAAGGATTATTGTTGAAATCAGAATTAAAGCATCCTATCATGCTATTTGTGTATTTCATCTACTAGAGAAAAAAAAATTCCCGTTGTGGTTCAAAAAAAATAATAAAAAGGGGGGAACCCCAAAACCCAATCCACAGATACCTTTTTTCTTTTTGTTGTTGTTGTTTTTTTGGAAGAAACCTTGGATTTACACTACGCTAGCAGATTCTGCCTCAACACTTGCTATTGCACATCAAGAATGATTGTTCTTAGTATCAGCTGCATGTGGGTGTACTGAGCTTGTGTTTTCTAATTATACCATTAACTCCATGACTCAGCCACTTGCTAGCTATGTCCCCTTTTGTTGGGAAGTGTACTCCTGAAGCAGCCAGTGCTGAGCAGAGGAGTACAGCAAGGAAACTTGCAGTGCATGCTTTTGTCAAGAAAAAAACCAAACAATACCCAAACCAGACTTTTTTTGAATGTGAATCTGACCTCCAGAGGTTAATGAATGCATGAAACAGCCCCATAATGTAGATAATAGTCTAACAGCTCATGAGAGGAAGTCTGCTTGGTTTTCTTACAATTTGCACTCACTTTGTCACTGTCAGTGTAATCAATTATATGATAAATATAGATAAATCTTAGTGTTGCCCCCTCCCTTGGGGTTCTAGGTGGAGAGAGGAACTAGTGACCTGATTTTGCTGAAAGTATCAATTTCTTAACTACCAAAGCAGTTTCAAAGCCCTAAGAATGTAGGGACTTTGAAGTTTTGACCTTCTGCAACACAGGTGACTCCTTACTTTTTTCCAGAAGCATCTTAAAAATGCTCTAGAGTCTCTTATTTTACCTAGAGTCTCTAGATAAAATATAACACTATCATTGAACACTTAATCTTCCCTTCAGTGACTGCTGTAAGACTTGATGCTTTAAGCGTCTTAATTATTACTTAAGAGAATAGTTACATACCTCTTCAATCGTTAGGTTTTTGTCTGGTCCAGTTAGATAAGGAGTGAGAAAAGATTCTGATGGCCTCATTGTGGAGAAAAATCCATTTGCACAGATGATCAGTGTGGGATAAATCCAGTTTTGGTGTATGTCTCCCTTCCAGCAATCCATAGTCTACCTAAAAAAAAAAAAAAACCAAACCAAAAAACCCCACCAAACCAAAAAAAACCCCAACAAACCAACCGTAGTGAAAGAATGAGTACACTAGGAATTTTATAAAGACGCTCTTCACAGTTGCTAAAAATTCATTTGAAAGTTTACTTTTTAACTAACTCCGCTTCAGCTAATGTTTCTCTCACTAAACCTGCCTGTGATCACAGATGCAGCTTGTAAATTAACAACTTGGATCAAGGTGCACTGGTGGTGGTAAACTCCAGTCTCTCTATCATCTATCAAAGGTTGTTCCTAATGACGTACTTAGAATTGAGTGGACGTATCATAGTGAAAGAATAAAGTTCCATTACAGTCTCGTTTCTGAATAAATGAGTGGGGTAACTGTGACATTAAAGTTCATTCTCAGCATCCTCAGGGAGGCTGTTGTCTGTTGATTGGCAGCCTGGGAGCCAAGTGGAACAATAGAAGTGCAAGCCTTTGTGCAGGCAATAAAAGCTACCAGCCAGCTCACAACCCATTGTGAGCTCGGTTTCTTCAAAATACTTTAATACTCACCATATTTCTTGCACTCCAGTCATTGGAGGGGGTAAAAAAAGATGCAGAAACTGCTCCTGGTACCTGCTCAGACTTAGTAAAGAGGGTTCTTGACTTACTTTTGAAAGTGATGATCAGAAGGAAAAGAATGAGTTGTCTGTCTTCATGGTAGTGGGCAACAAAAAGAAGCCTAAAGAGATTTGGGGGGTTTTAAGCTTATTTTATTTGTTTTGCTTTAGAAAGTAAATTCCACTGTTCCCAGAAAATAAGAGAAACATGTTCTGAAATATAAGAGAATGAAAGCAAAGCACTGACTGATGTTTAACCAAGCTGTTACAAGCTATTTCTTTTAAAATTTTGAATTCCATTTAATGGCAGGCACTTTTGAAAAGTGCTTCTGCTTGCACCGTGAGATTGTATTTGTTAAAACTTGGCATAAATAGTATGTTATTAAGGCATTATTTCTGTGACCTCAGAGGAATGTTACAAAAAACAGCCCTGACCTTGAAATCTGATTTTAAATGATCGCCTCTGATTATCATCTTTCTCTTACAAATCATTGTATATAAAATATAGCCTATATTATCCTGGACTCTAGTTCTGCTTTGAAATCTTTTGGTATCTGTTGTCTTTTCAAAACAAAAATATGGCAAACCCTGGACTGATCAATAACACCAGCAAAAATCTTGCACTGAGCAGGTGAGCAGCCAGCATGCTTCCAAATGACTCTGAAGGTAATGGATTACCTGTCAAAGCTGTGGCTGTGGGGCATTTGCTGTGGATTTATGTGCAGTTTCCTCCCAGGATGACCACCCTTTAGTATTGGAGGTAGTAAGAAATTTCTCTGTCTTTTTGTTTTCTAAAAGTTCTTTCTAAACTTGGGAGAACGTTATCCAAATTTAAAAAAGTAATAATAGTAATAAAAATTAATCACAATTCTTCTTGTTCACAGAGGGAAGCTTTATCCTTTACAGGTTCTGTCAGCAAACTGAGTTCTGTTAAGTAATAAAAACTGACGTGGCAAGAAAGTTATCACTTGATTGCACTTTTATGCTAATAAATACCTTTAAAAGCCTGGTCTCCAATTCATGGATCAGATTCAACACTTATTTTACAGCTGGGGCCGACACTGACCCTCCCCTTTGCATAGTACAGTGGCCTCTGGGCTCATGGGGTCTCTGCTGACTGTCCTGGCTCTGCTGTGGATACAGGGACGTATCACCTCATACTTCTAGTTGGCCAGGAATTACTTATATATAAGGACCAATCTATCACTCGAGGGCAAATGGACAAGAAGCTTCTAAATCTAACTTAGTCTAAACTAAAAAAAAAAAAATCAAAACAGAACTGCTTCAGAGAAGTGCTTCTGCTTTGCATTCCTTTACCAAATTTTTTTTTTCTTTGGAGTGGACTCCATACATCTTCCAGGGTTCATCAGAGGATGGAGCTGACACTGAAGCCTGTTGGTGGGATGTGTGTTAACACTGGGAGCAAATCCTATGACCCTGGCAGGAGGGACCCCATGTTCTCCTCAGAGCAGCTTTGTGAGCTGGACAGAGAGCCTGGTCTTGTTCTACAGGTACAGAAACTTCTTGCAGTGCTTCGAGTGTCTCTCAGGCTTGCCTCTGCATTTCATTCTCTTCAACTGCTTCTGAGAAAGGAGAAGAACTGTGGGGAAGATGGGTATGTCTACTGACCTGCTGAAAGGTGGCTGCTGACTAGCATTTCTCTCGTAACCCACGCAGTGCCTAGTTAATACCTGCCTGTTTTGAATACAAAGATACAATTTGTTTGCTGCCTTCTTATCCAGAACTGGCCTTATCAGCTTGCTGGACTGTATCTTCATGGAAGACTTGTGCCTAAATCCACTGATGTCTCAAAGGTAGTTAGTGTTGTATTTAGAGGAGGTTGTAGCTATGGAGAGTGATGTGCTCAGCTCTGGGTTTCTATATTTACGTGGAATCCTTTAACAGGCTGGGAGAAAGACAAGCACTTCATTCTAGAAGCTGCAAGGAGAGGTGGATTTGTTCAGTTTCCTTTTCCTGCAGAACTAGAGAGCCTGTGGTTCCAGCCTTGCTCGTAACCTGCCAATCCTCAACCATCTCCTCTCCACAGAGTTGTGTGTATGTCCACAAACACGCAGGTAGATGTGTGCATCTTACTGTTTTGGATGAAATCTCTAACTGTGATCACTGAGTTAATTAATACTGATTTGCAGGTGAAAACCCAGGGTAATGCAAGGTCTCATCTTTCCCATGCTGTTGTTTCCACCTCCAATGCGTCATGTCCTTTCTAACACTTCCAAGAGCTGCCCTCTTCCTCCCCTATACCTGCTCCTTCCCCCATGCTCCCCCCAACTCCTAACCTCAAAATCTTTCTTTTGGGAATTTGAGAGAATAGGAATAGATTTTTATTTTTTGAAGACTTACCTGTTTTCTGAAGATGGTGTTCTCTACAGCTGCAAAACAAATGCATTGTGTCTGTGTGGTTCCTTTACTCCTTAGTGGCGTCCCATATTCACAGAGGCAGTAAGCTCTGACCAGTTCAGAACAGAAGAATTTTTATGGTTATTTCTACAAGTTTTTCTAGCTCATTTCCTGCAGCTTGCTACTGCCATTGTTTTTTTAAAAAACAGCAAAAGTTTGTGTTGCTAACTCCTTTCCTTTTGTCAGATGCTACATAGAAATATTTGTTAACTTTTCGTTTGACACCGTGGAGCTGGAAATGCCAAGTTCCTCTTTCTCACTTAAACACAATCTCTAGTTAGCTTCTAGTCCAGGGCTGGCACCTAATTCTTTAACGAAATGCCTCAAAAGAAATTTCCTATTCACAAGGAAAAGCAAAACAAAGTAGTCTTTGCTCTACTGGACTTTGTCCCCCAAGTTCTTCAGTGATAAAAGATACGGCTTAGTGGAGATGGAGTACATCTCCCACTTCTACAACTGCATTGGTTAAGCTGCTCTGGTTAGAGCCAGTTCACAGCATAGAATGCCCACACTATGCACGATAGTAAACAAAAAGCCAAGAAAATGAGCTGGGCTCATTTGGTCAAATCCTACTGATTCTTCTTGTTACTTGAAACAAATTGCTTCTCACCTCTGGGCACTTTGTCCAGTTGCAATCTAGTGCATGAAAAGCACATATGTCGGTACAAACGATAGCTCATGTCTCTACAGGAAAAATATTATTCTGTAAGTGCTAAGTATTTCTATTTTTATTAGTTAGACGTAGATATTGGAAGCCTAGAAGCAAAGAGCAGTACAGAAATAACCTTAACATACAGACATAATTTATATTAAATTAGGCATTCACTATGCAAACTCATTTATAGTCTCTTCTTTTTCTTCTCCTCAACTAACTGTCCTTTGTGCTGAACTAAATTAGCCATAGAACTTGAAGCTTCTTGCTAAATTCTGAGATGCTGACCCTGCCAAATCCTTGGCCAAGATCAGTGATTCTTCCTCATTTGGCACTCAGAAGCACACGTGATATTAGCTTTTTGTTTGTTATACATCTTCTTGGATATTCATATTAATCTGGAATTTTCCTATGAGGAATTAGCCAAATTTCTCCACAATGTACTTCTCTGGTTTTAGTCCATGCTACTCATGGATTTTTTTTGATTTTTTTCCTCTTTTTTTTTCCCTCTTTTTCTTTGAAACAGGAAGACACTCAGTCCTGAGTTTAATTTTAGTGGAAGCACAAGGAAAGGAGTGCTGCTCTTTCATTTTGTTTTGACTCTGAAGTTTTTCCCCTTCTGGGCTGAGATTGCTACAGACTCAGTACAGCCTTTAGGTTGCAGCTTTCAAATGTGGGCCAAGCAACAGTTGTGGCTTAGCAGTGTTTCAGTGAACCTGCTCAGAGAGGTTCTGCAAACACTGCTTCTCTGTGCCGTTGTGCGCAAAAAGTCCTCTTCTGATGTGAGCTTTTAAATTAGAAGGGAGAAGTCTGTCATCGAATCTCCTGTAGTTAGGTAGGAAAGAATATAATGATGCGAGCACAGTCTCTTCTTCCTGGGTTCAGAACGAGGTGTGTGCAAAGGGGGGACAGACCCTTCACCCACACGCGTAGCAAACGTGCATGGAAGCAGCTTGCCAACACCTACACAAGAGCTAGAACAAGCAGGGCAGGGTGGACTCTGATCTTTTCCAGCATGCTCGTAGGGGTGCCGAGGTGGTTGCTCTGTTCTCATGTATAAATAACTGCCGATAAGCTATTTATAGGCAGGTAAATAAGAATGTAAAGCAACTTATGTTCTCTTCTTGGCACAGTGCCATTATGGTGATCTCTTAGCTGGCATATGTTGTTACGAAGTGCTGTAATGATTCAGCTTAGCTTTTCAGGGCTGTGTTGTATGTTGATCTGGCGCTGCTGTTCCCTGCATGCTGCAGTAGGAGCTCTTCTCCCACGAGGGTCTGGCCACGTGAGCCTGACTCCTACATCCGTGTCGTACAGCCAGTTACAATCTGCTCTTTTGATTCATGTTCAGCGTGGTTCAGGTGCTCTTTGCAAGATCTTGCTATTTTCCTTTCGCATTTGCTGGAGACAAGCATGCAAAGGCTCCTGATCAAGAAAACCCCAGCTATGATTGCGAAGTAGCTGCCATAAATTAAAAACTGGGAGGGAGAGAGAAAAAGGCAGGAGAATTAATGAAAAACACATTAGGGAAACACTGCTTCTTCTGGAGCTGATGGACACTACTATTTTGTTTACCTGTGTTCTGGCACAGTTTTTCCATGTTCAAGTATTTGTTTTGCAATTAAGCAAAACCTTAACTTTTCCAGCAAACAGCAGATCTTTGGGGAATGGAGAACTGCCCCTTGCTTCCAGTTCTTGTGCCTCTTAATAAACATCAGACAGAGGAAGGGTTAGGAAAAGGATTTTTTTTTTCTATTAGTGCAAAATGTAAAAGTATCTTCGTTACCCACATAATCATGAATAATGTAGGTGAAGAGTCTGAGTTGGTCCTCTTTTGCTCTTACTTGCATGTTTCAGTGCTGTTACCACTCTGGCTTCTGTAAATATGCCGTGACTTTTGCACCAGTATTTCCAACAACAGTGGCAAGCCCATTTATTAAGTTCTGCATATTCCTGTCCTTAAAGTTTTATTTTTTAGTGTTTAATTCAATTTTTAATATTTTAAAGTAACTTTTGCTTACTCTGTGTAGAATATCTGAATAGCTTTAATGTTCTTTAAATCCATGGGAGCAGGAAGCTGCCCTAGCTAAGATCCATCTGAGAAAATGCAGAAGTTAGTACATTTCAGCTGACTCAAACATGAATGGAATTGGGTTGACTGAAGCTAGGGACACTGTGGTGAGATAGGATGTCCCACCCCAAATTAAGTGCTCAAACTATGGTCAGAAAACTCTTATTATTCACATTGAGATACAGGCCAGGTTTGCTACTGAGCTGGAATTAGAAGGCAGGTGTCCATGTCACTTGAGGTGAAATAACTCTAATAATCCAGGCTGTGTCTCATGGTTGTGAACTCCCCTAACAACACGTGGTCATGTTGATTCTGCATCTGAGAAAACCAGGCTGAATTTTTGGGCAGAGAGGATGTTATTCAGTGTCCTTCTAATTAGCAAAAGCTGGTCAGATAACAAGGTCCAATTATTTTTGCTCTGGTGCATCTGCCCTCAAAAAGCCAAAGACCAGCATCTGTAATTCTAAAAGCGCACTAATAGGCAAGAGGGAAGAATGATGGCCGGCACAAGGGAAGAGCAAGTTGTCTAGATTTCTGTAGATGAAAGAGGGAATTCAATTGTCCTTTGGCACAGTGATTTCTTTCTTGGTAAATTTTTGAAGATGAATTGGCTAAGCAGTAAATGGAAAATAGAATCATAGAATACTTTGGGTTGGAAGGGACTTTTTAAAGGTCATCTAGTCCAATGACCCTACAATAAGCAGGGATGTCTTCAACTAGATGAGGTTGCTCTGAGCCCCATCCAACCTGAACTTGAATGTTTCCAGAGATGGAGCATCTACCACCTCTTTGGGCAACCTGTGCTAGTGTTTCACCACCCCCACTTTAAAAAAAAAAAAAAAAAAAAAAATTCTTCCTTATATCTAGTCTAAATCTTCCGTCTTTTAGCTTAAAACCATTACTTTTTGTCCTTTCGCAACAGGCCCTACTAAAAAGTTTGTCCCTGTCTTATAAGCCCTCTTTAAGTAATGAAAGGCCTCAATAAGGTCTCCTTGGAGTCTTCTCTAGGATAAACAACCCCAACTCTCTCAGCCTTTCCTCACAGGAGAGGTGCTCCATCCCTCTGATAATTTTTTGTATCCCTCCTCTGGACCTTCTCCTACAGGTCCATGTCTTTCTTGTGCTGAGGGCTCCAGAGCTGGATGCAGTATTCCAGGTGAGGTCTCACCAGAGGGGAGTAAGTTAATAGCACTCACCTGAGTCACTATGTTCAGTCCCAGGCCTTTTGAATCCACGACAACTATTGTAAGAATGGTCTGCATCACCAGTGCAACAAAGTTGTTGAATCCAAACATCAAGGCGTAGCGCTCCATGCTCAGATTGACTGCAATCTGGAATCTAATGTGAGACTGGCAGGTCAGTTATGTCACTCTGGGTGGGAGGTTTTCCCTCTCAATTTAGTTGATGAGGAGAATCATACAGATGATATATCAAGGATAGAGTAAATAGTGCTTCACTCATTTGTTTGCTTTCTTGTTTACTCTAAACAATGTCTTGACTACCATAGTGTATTCTGATCGGTTTTTTATTTGCCTGTGTTGCTTTTCCAAACCACGCTATCAGGTGATCTGTTTTATCCATTTAGGAATCAGATCTCTTTAATAATTCTCTCTGTTTCTTCTCTACCTTCACAAACTGTGCCAGACAGCTCATAAACTCTCCATAGAGGCTTTGAAAGACATGGTCAGACAAAACCATGACCTGATCTGGCACTGGCAGCAGTTCTGCCCTGGCTGGGATGTTAGACTAGAAGGTCACTCTGGGTGTCTTCTAACCAACTTTTCTATGATGATGTGAATCAGTTCTTGCTTTGTGGCTTGACAGTTAAGGAGTAGCATACCATTTATTCCTGTCAAGAGCCTGTAGATTAGCCTTGCAATTTCTTTTTTGATAATAATTGGAACATCTTTCCTTGCAATATTTACCTTCAAAATTTCAATCTGAAAAAAATATGTGCTACTCCTGCAGTGCTCTTTTGGTTTTCACTGGGGCTTTTTTTTGTGAAAGCTTTTTTTTTTTTCCTTTTTGATAGAATATGCTGAAGTAGCCCAGGTGTGATCCACTATAGTGTACTAACAATCCACCAAAATTAAAATAGAGGATTCATTTGGCTTCATTAGGTATAATTTTTGTCATACATTATAGTTTTAGCAGTTTTTTGAAATGGTATCTGAATAATTTGGGGGTTTGACATAATTCATTGGGCATTTTTGTTAATGAAATATCTTGGTATGTCTAAAAACATTCCAATAGATAAAATGATTGGAGTAATAAAAATGCTTTATATTTATTATACAGATTATATATTATTTTTATTATTTATATTTATTTTTCTATTTCTGACGATAGAACAGCTTGGTCTCCTAAGAGATCTTGTCTAAGTTTATATGCCCAATCTTTTATTCCTTGTTTACATCATAGTATCATTAAGGGTTATAGTTATAAACTTATGTTGAGGAATAATGTATGCCAAATCTTTTTTTGCATTCATGCAATTCATAGCTTGCTAACAAGTATATCAGCAAACTGGTCTAGATATAATTGGATCTTCTTCACTCCTTCGCCAGGAAGGAGGAAAATAGCTGATATGTTTTGTTCTTACTATTGCCTTTAGTAATAAATACGACTTGTACTTTGTTTAATTTCTGCCTAGGTATATGTTTGACATTCTTTAAATATTTTTTATGCTTGTTTAGAAGAGTGAAAACAGCATAACTAGACATTTAAGTGTCCTTGTCTTTACCTAAACAGTTATGTCTAGAATTAAGTCAGCTACCTCTGACTCAAAAGAGGGATGCCCAAACTTAAAGTATTGTTGGTATTTTGTGCATAATAGTAGCACTGTAAGGTTTTATACTTACGTTGCTATTGTTATGAGGAGCATATAGCATGCTTTGAAAATGAGGTAGCCGGCGTAACATGCCCAGATATTGGTAGTGAAGTGCATGAGAAATAGAGAACCAGCATCTATTGCAGAGAAGATCCCTAAAGCCAGTTCTCCAAAAACGTCCCAGTTAATTTTCATATATTGTACTACAAAAGATGTTACCGAACCTAGAAAAAGAGAGGGGGGGAAAAAAAAGGTGAATGTATCTATTCTATAGCCTGTGTCACCAAGTCTTGCCACCGTCATGTGCTGAAAGGCAATGCTGAATAATGGAGTAGAGTAGTTCTGAAAAGCACTTCTAATCACTTCTGAAGTCGTGCAGGTGACTGGTGACTTTTAGACAGCTGCATAAATCAAGTCTCTGCCATTCCTTTCTTAATATTTTGTTCCACTTCAGAGGATAAACAATTATGTAGAAGGATTCATTATTTATCTGTCTGTACTGAGCATGTATCTCTAGGGAGAAAATTAGGAACACGATTTTGGAACTCAAGAAGAATTCTTCCAGCCTCTACTAGCTTACTTTATAGCTAAGCTAGTAAACAATTGCCTTTTGGTTTAACAGTTTAGGTCTGTACACCTAAGCTCTCAAAAAAGGGAGTTTTGGGAGATATCAAGTGGATATGTTCAGGGAAATGAGAAAGGACAGGCACTGTTTGCTTTTGGTGGGCCTGCTACACAGATGCATCTGTTGCAAAGGTAAGACTACATCTATAAGACTATCCATCTTAGGGGTCTCATACAATTTTAAGGCTTCTACACTTCTACATCGAGAAACAGGCAACTCCATGAAAGAGGAATTTGTCAAGAAGTAGATAGGAGTTAAGTGCTTCTAATTCATAATTCAGTTGGTCTGCTTAGTTGCCTACCTCAAGACAAGAGTAATTTTTAATCTTAGAAGTTTCTGTTTCCCCTTAATGCCTGTAAGGGTAACCTGAATAACCAGGTATGAAGTAGACATGTTTATTTTCCCTGGTGGGTCACACCCCCATGTCTTGTGCAAGTTCTCTACAGCAGCACAACAGGAATATGTGAAACACTGCCAAGCCAGGGTGGTATCCTCTGATGTTACCTTTGATAACATTACTTTGTTTGTGCTGTGTGGACATCTGCTTCTGGTGCAAAAAAGTAACGGTTAATGTCAGTAGCACAATGAATTCAATAAGGTCTTTTCTGCAAATCTCCATATCTTGAAACGACTAAAATTCTTCTTTCCCTCCTGCTGTGCCAGGATATTTCACTAGCAATATCTTAATGACAGGATTATGTTCTTCTAGTGTAAAATATTTATGAAAAACTTTTCATCTGTGTAAGCTGATACCGTTGTTATGGGAACTGTGTGATATTTGTTTAGGGGAAAAAAAAAACCCCAACAACCTCATCAAAAGAAACACGGGTGCCTCTGAATGGATTTAGCAGTTGGATGCAAGGTCTGTGTGACTTGTACACTCTCTGAATAACAGTAGGATAAAGTTGGGTGTTCCGGTCATAAAGAAAAACAGCATAGCTTGCATTTGAACTGTTTTTCACTCCTCAGGACTAGGTTTTGAATGCGCAATGCATACACTGGCTTCCTGGAGCATCTGCAATGGACTGGCATTTAAAAATATTCTAAAGTAAAACTTCAGAAGCTGCCTTTGTGATTGATACTGAGACACCAACTTACTCAGAAAAGTTGCTATTGCTTCCACAGCTCCATTGTACACTGCAGAGCTGTGAGAGGGGGCTCTGAAGTCCCACAGCACTTGGATGTAATTCAGAATCTGGTAAAAGCCTGCTGTGGCCAGAGCCCACCACAGGGACCAGTACAGAAGTTTCCTAGAGCTGTAGCAGTCCCTCAGGTCCTTGCCCAGCTGCACCAGTACTCTGAGGACGTTGTTCTGGGGTCTGGGGTTATCAGCCTGTGCTTCGGGTGTGGGTTCCCTGTCAGCAGATACGGAGCCCTTGTCCTCCTGGCAGCTCGATGGCCCATCCAAGCCAACAGATTTATCTGGCCCCGGGGCAGGTGGTGAGACCTCTTTCCTGTGGAAGAACATACTCTTTTGAGGCATTGGGAGGAAAAAGGAACACAGGAATGCCAGGGACACAGAAGCCAAAGAAATGGCGTTGAGGTGAAAGTAGGATACGTCTGCCAAGGAAACCAGCAGCTGTCCCAGCACGGCGGCGACGGTGGCCGCAACCAGAGTGATACTTCTGCAATAGCTCGTCACTCTCTGATAGTGATCGGTGCTGACGACGCTGTAGATGTAGGCGTAATAGGCCACCTCGGTGGCTGTTGCCATCCCATAGAAGAACTCCACCATCTGCATGGCCAGCACTCCGTGTGCGAAGAGGAGCAAGAGCCACGTGATGATGAAGCTGATGCCCTGGAGGAGGAGGACGGGCTTGTAGCGCACGTAGTCTGTAATCAAGAAGACCGGGAAAAGGAGTGCAAGGTAGGAATATGTCCAAACTGGATAAATCCGGTTAGTAACCTAAAAGAGAAAAGGAAATCTCTGTGGTGTTATTCTTTAGGAAATGTAGTTCACTTATTTTAAATGGCTTTGTAGAGGGAAGTTTTTGCTCTGAAGGAATCATAAAATATATAACTACACTGAAGCAGCATATGACTGTTGAACAGGCAAGTGGATCTTAAATCCATTAAATGGATCTTTTATTTATGCCATCTACTGTGAATTCTATCCTGCCAAAGCTGGTTATAGCATGCTTTTTTAGTTTTTTAGTTTTTTCTTTGCTTAAAAATTTTAACACAGTTTTACTGCTGCTCTATGTGGAAAGAAAGGCAGAATAAAACCATACCTCATCTATGGTCAGGTTTTTATCTGGTCCTGTTAGATAGGGGGTTAGGAAAGGTTCTGATGGTTTCATCATGTAGAAGAATCCATAGAGGCAGAGAATCAAGGTGGGAAAAGTCCAGGTGTTGCTTTTTTCTTGCTTCCAGCAGTCCATGGCCTCTGTAGCAAAGCTGAGGAGGAAGTTTGTTAGAAGGATGATACTACCCACAGAAGTTCAAAGATGTCTTGTAATTGATTTTTATTTTGTGGTTTCTAATGCTAAGGAGCGCTCTTTAGAAGCTGTCAGTTGGAAAACGTTTTTCTTCATAACTTTCAAGTGAACAGCTTTTCCTTACTCTTGTCTGCTGTTTCTCTGTCTTTGTAGATAGTGTATAAAGAATGACTTGGAAGATCTTTAACTAGGAGACAAATTACACTGTCATTCAGTCTGCACTGATCAAGCTAACCACAGGAAAAGCCTTTCCAGTCAAAACTCACAGAAGACAGCAGAGTGCTGAGATTTCACTCAGCACCATGACTTATCACTGCCAAGTACTGTGGTGAATGTCAATTAACCAGTTCATGATTGCTAGGTTTTTGTTTTGTTTTTTTTTTTTTTCTCTTTTGCCTCCTAGATGTGCATGGCTTTCCTGTTAAGGAGAGCTGGTAGCTCTGAAGCCTAGTAGATGAGAGTCACTAGTAAATACAGAAAGGATGTCAAGCCAGATCCTCAGCTGGAATTAACTGGGTCAGAAGTCCAGTTTGGATACAGGCATCCTATTTTCAATCTATTAAAAAAACCAACCAAACAAACAAAACCCCACCACATTTGTCGTCACTGAAAGTAATAGTTCACACTAAAATGAAATAAAGCAGGTTTTTTTGTTCTTGCTTCTAGCTAAGACTTATGGAATAACGTTGCAACTCTGCTGGACAGAGCCCTGAGAGAAGTCCAAATGGGTGTAATACGGGGCATGCAAAGGAAACTGTAGGTTATACTCTGTATTCATGCTGTTCTAGGCAATGTCAGGAATCTAAATGTGTACAATTTATCTTTTGGAGCCCTCTGCGTGGTGTTTGTTACCAGCTGGGGTTTCTGTCACTCTGCTTTTGACTTTTACCTCTTTACTTCCTGAGAACTTTTGTTTTCAGGCAAAAGTTTTAGTCTTAGGAAATGAAGTATTTTGCAGACAGGTTTTTCCTCAAACTTTTTTTTTGGTAAAAGCTGAAGAAAGATCTCTTCCAAAACAATAAAAAATGTTCCCATACCTATTGACTACATCATTCCAGATTGGGTGGGCAGAGGATCCTCTCATAGGGTGTGTGATACATAATGTATAAGGCAGCAGGCATTATGCATCTTCTTTTCTAACTTCACACCATGATAGCACAATTTACTAATGACCCGATGCACTAAGATATGGGTACAGATCAAAGGGAATTTGAATTATTTCATTTTATGTGTAATAGCTGAAAGCATTGACTTTACAGCAGAAATGAACTTAGCTCTGCAGTGTGAACCACTAGAGGGCAAGATGACCCCAGCAAAGGAAAAATGTGTATGGGAGGAACGTGAGACACATCCAGAGTGCTCAGGGAAAGAAGCATTTCTGACCCTCCTTCCTCCTTCAGTTGTTGTAATAGCTTCTGCTGCAAACATGGCTTTGGTAGGACCAGTTTTGGCCCTGCCCAGGATCGCAGTCACTTAGTCACCATAACATTCCCTTGATCTCCTTTCACATGATAATCATTACAGTGTTACACCACCCTAATGCTCATGAACACTTTATGTGATACTGAGAGGTTTTGAGAAAAGCATCAAGAAGAGGGGGGACCAAGACCATCTCTAGCACTGTAATGAAGAACACTTGTACAAGTTAGCCAGGTTGTATTTTTCCCTCCCCAGCCTAGATTCTCTGCTCCAGCCTGCTTCAAGTCTTGCCATGTTTAGTGCTAACTTGGCAGTGCTGGGTTAATTGTTGGACTTGATGATCTTAAAGGTCTCTTCCAACTAAAACGATTCTATGTTTGCTCTCCCCTTGTCAGGCTGCCTGATGCAAAGGCAGCAGGTCTCACAGATCCTTTCAAAATCTCCTGCACCTTGGGAGGTGAGTGGGGCAAACTGCTGTATTCCCGGGGCTCCCTGGGTGCTGTGTGTTGCGCCTTTGATGCTGCCCACCTGTGGCAGGGCTGTGCCATCGTGTGCAATACTTTTTGGTTTGAGCTATGTCCAGAAAAAGTTTAGGTGTGCCCTGCTCACTGCAACCCTCCAGTCCCAGCACAGGCACTATTTGGGGTTTTCTGCTAAATGTCTACCTCTATTCTGTAGATTTACTTTTTGAGGCACCTGTGTTAGGCTGGCAGGTAAGTCAGATGAGAAGTTTTCCACCTCATTTAAACAGCTGTGCAGGAAAATGCCTGCTGCTGGTGCTGAGCGGGGAAAGGCAGTGGGCTGAGGACTGTTGGGGGCAGCCCGCTCTGCCCTTGGGGAGCGGAAGGTGGGTGCCACTCCATCCACAGCAGGGTGGGTGCTCGCCTTGGACCCCAGCCCCCTTTGCTGTTGGTGAAGGGCTCTGCTGCAGTCCCAGCTCAGCTCTGCTGGTATAATTGCTCCTTTCCATATTCCCAAACACAAACCTCTGACAGCGAGATCTCTACCTTGGTGCTCAAAGAAGAGGAATCCAACTTGTTTCAATTCAGTCAGCCCTTATGGTCAATTTGTCTTTCATAAATCTAGGTTTTTCTTAACTTTTAGAGAGATGGTGGGATGCCTTAGCGTCATTCTGCAGCTAAACAATCCTCTGTCTTCTTGTTTCCCTCCATCGATTCTTGGTTAGTGCCAGAGCTGTCAGCTCTTCTCCCACACAGCCTGACCCAGCCTCTCAGTTCCCCACCAGATTGCTCTCTTCTTTCCTCCCTCTTTCCCTTGTAACTGCAGGAATTCTGATTTCCAAAGTTCATATAGAATCATACCTTTTCTGCTGGATCTCTTCCTTTCTTACTTCCAAAGGAGAAATCCTCTTTTAGTATGTCCAGTCTTTCTTCTGACTGTTCTGTGTGTATTGCAGCTACTGGACTCTGGGTTTTGTGCTTTTCCTGTTCTTCTGGTATTTCAGCTTGCTCTCATGACACCTCCTTTGAAACCATCTCCAGCTGGCTTCCTTTCAGCACCCTTAAAGGAACAGCCAGACAATCCTGGCCTGTCCTTGCCCAAAGGCAGCAGTAAATTGAGACCCAAACTGCAGTTTGGTGCTTGACTGGCACAAAAGCAATAGAGCTAACCCTGTTCCCAAAGAATTTGGATCTATTTTACAAGGTATGTGGCTTAGGACTCACCTGTGCCTCAAACTGGTCTATATTAAGGTTGGAGCAGTAGCTATGCATTCATAACGGCAGAGATGAGGGAGAACAAATACCAGAGTTATAAGATTTAAATGTTTCCCCACTAAATACATGGGGTTTCATACTATTCTGGCAGGTTTAAAAAGTAAAACACTTTGCTCTGCTTCCCCTTCACTGCTGTTTGTTAGCAAATTCCTCAGATCTTTGGCTTTGGCAGGTCAGATCAGTTGCCCAGCTAGACCAGTCCTTTGCCTTCAGGCTTGGCCACATTTTGCAGCCTTTTTGCCACTCACTCCTCTGTAGTCAAAGTTACGGGATTAGTAATGTTAGAGGGACCATCCATGCCTGTGGCCTTTATATAATTTGTTTGTTGACCTGTTGTCCACAATTCCATCTAACCCTGCCTGGGACACTGCTGTATACTTGTGTGAGTTACTGTGATGTACATGAAACTAATGTGTGAAAAGGATGTAATAATTCCCTTTGGCGCTTTCCTAGCCATCAGTCAGTGTCTGATGCTGTGCTATTTTGGTTCTGTGTGTTTAATTGAACCTGTAGCTATAGGAGGTGACAGCCCATCTGAGAGGACACTGTGTATACCTGCATTTAATTTTATTCTCAAGGGCTCTTGCTAAAATGCAGAGAACTTCTGTTGAAGTGAATAGTGTTACTCTGGGTTTGACTTATTGAGGTAAAAATCCAACTCAGATTTCCCAGCACTGAAAAAAACCCACAAATTCTGTTTTTCCTGTAATGTAATAATGAGAAAGAATGATTTAAGTAACTTCCAGCGATTGATGTTTGTTTTTTCTGCTTTCAGATCCTCTTTTGTCCTCTACTAGATGTTCTTTCCATACTCTTTATCTTGTTTGTACTTAAAACTTAATCTTTTTCACTGATTCACATCTGAATGCCAAATGGAAGACAATAAAACTGATGGGCTTATGCAAGATTTTGGTCAACTTGAGCCCTATGTCATAAGCTGCCTGCAGCAGAGCTTCGTTGCCGAGTTTGAATGTAGCCTGGTTGGAAGCAAAGTGTTCTGCTTGGAAGGTAGGCTGGGAGATCTGTTTATAGCTGGCATCCTAATTCTGTTCAGTTGGGAAAGGCAAGACTCTGTAAGACCTGGAGAAAAGATGCGGTTTTGTAGTAAATTAAAGAGTTAATGCAATATGGTTTGTAATGTTTCAAGGAGACAGGAAAATTCTGAGGAGAGAAAGGGAAGGAAAGGCAGTACGAGAACAAGAATGCAAACCTCTGTCACCCTGGTACTTTTCTCCTGCCTCTGCTGCCCCTTGGGCTCGATCCTGGTATTATTTCTGGTGCTTCACGGGATGGTGCCAAGGCTTGAGCACCTCACCTCGGCTGTGCAAGGTACATCTATCTCTGTCTTCAACTCTCTGGTTGGGGCCTGACTTAGGTACCGGTTTTCAGCTCCCAAATCTCATCTGTGTCTTGATTCCTGCATAACTTGGGAGAAGAGATTTTGCAAATCAAACTGATGGCTTATACATTTTGAAGAATGCGTACTATACTCCCTTAAAGTAAAAGAGTGATAGCAAAGAAAATTTACTGTGGCTAATACTGAAGATTTTTCTCAATTGGTGGTCAAATAGAGCCCATGCACAGAGAGGTTATAATGGCAGCTATGAAGATTAAACTGCCTTTATTGTTGGATTCCTCAGACTCATGAGTATTCACAGGGCAAGTTCATGCATTGATTTATGGAGAAGCAGATCTTTATCTTTTCTCATGCACTGCATACCCATTTTGGGAACGAGCTGCTGTTTGCAGTCTGAGCCTGAACCCTGTGGTGTGTGGGTGAGGTTTTCCATAACTCGCCTCAGCTGAATCTCACACAGCGTGCTCAAGGCAGGGAGACTTTTGCATGCTGGGCTCAAATGCTTTTATCTGAGACACTTAAATGCTTATGCAAAGTCTAGTTTTGAATATTTAGCTAGAAAGTACTAAGAGCATTACTTCAAGGGCTAAGTTAAAGAATACATTCAACCAAACTAATATTTCATGTAGTTAGTTTAAACGTAAACTTATGACTACTTCCTTACTAAAGTAATGACAGAATCTTATTTTTCTCTACACTGCTACTTATATAAGGCTAATGCCCTTTTTATCCAGTCACTCTTCTTATTCATGTCACTAGAGTGCGCATTGCCATTTGCACTGTGCAAGGTAGTGGTTGCTGGTAGCAGTGCAGGTCCTGGAACTAACAGCTGTGTCATTAATCACCACTTGGGGACATTTTGGGGGAGTTAATTCTTCTTTTCCTACAGCTGACACTTTGGTGGTGGCACACTTGGATGTTTGCATAAGCAAGGCCTGGGGCACTTGCTCTAATGTGCTACCAACACAGCACAGAGCACATACAGATTTTGTGATGGGTTTATATGGACTGGTTGAGTCTACTTTGCTTGCAAAGCCATGCTTTATGTCCCCTTTTGTACACTGCTAACTTTGGGCCAGTGCTAGATTGAAAGTAGTGCTTCACCCTCTTAAACTCCTGTTATTGGCCAGGAAAAAGTTAACTTCAATATCTTTAGCTTTCTACAACACTGGTTGGATTTTCTCCTCTTTTGGTTAGAGTTTCATTGTTGAATTAAATGTAGGTGACAGGTCATCACCTGTGTAGTTGTGAGAGGCTGTGGAAGTAGCATCTAGTTTACACTGGGTGTCCCCTTGGGAACCTTGCCAAGACTTCACAGGGATGCGTGACATCATTATTTGCGTCACTGTGACCTGCCTTGTAGCTCTCTGATTTGCTCCATGTCTCTTGCAAAACCTTGTTAGAGACTTTGGTAGGTTTCCAAATAACGCTGTTTCGTGTTGTCTAAGGACTGGGTTTGTTAGTTGAGCAACATCCCCCTTTTACTTTCTTGCTCTAATTGGCACAGAACACGCTCTGTTCTCCCAGCTGAGGGGTGCAAAGCAGTGACTCCAGAGGAGTGACAAAGCTGAGCCAGAATATGGTCCAGCCATGTGAAGGTGTCTCCTGATGCTGTTCTGCTACAAAATTCATTGTTCAAACTGAAGCTGTTTGTGAGCTTTGCTGTATCTTCCCCTTTAATTTATAGGTCTGAGAATGCTGGAAAATTAAACCTTAATATTTTTAACCTTGGTTTTTATGGTTCAAAACTACTTTTGAACAACAACAACAAAATATCAAGCAGGTAAGTTGAATACATGGTAAAACTTCTAGGTCTGAGCAGAAAAATATCTTACGTATGGTCTCTCTCTTGACATTGGGGTATATTTTAGCCCTAACAGACAATTTTAGTTCTGTTGCAATTGTACCAATGGCAAAATACTGTCTTAAAACTTTTAAAACAGATAACTGAAATGCAAAAATAGCATGATCCGAAGTTTACTGGAAGTTGGAAAAAGTCTTCCTGCTTCATTCAATGAACATTACAGCAGGGCAGAAAGGCTTACAAAAGGATAGGTTATACCTTAAGTAGTTCCTTCTGTTTTTCCTTAAATTTTCCTTTCAGGTCATCAGTAGAGAACAGGAACTACTATTTTGTCAGTGGGATTCTCTGGGGATTTTCCTTTTATTTAAAATTTTGTTGTGGTTGCTGTAGGTCCACAGCTGACTTTTGTGCAAGTGCTGGTGGTGGGTGGGCGTACCGGGCTCTCGATTCCCTCTGCCCCCCACATACTATGTCTGTCTGCTCTGCTACTGGCATAGAAGACATCATGTTTAAAGGAAGAACAGCAGTTTGGTATTTCTGGATGAAGTGGAGGATAAATGATTCTGGCAAGAAAGCCGTGGTTGTATTTTTGTTATGGCTGCAAAGCTATCTTTCACCATCACTTTAAGATTGTCAATGTGGTTCACAAGTTGGCTTTGAGCTCTTCATTTCTGCAAGCAATGTGGTTGAAACATGTCTATTTTCTGTGGCTAATAAGAACATTTTGTTTAATACTTCCTTGATATGAGCTACATGTTACATGTAAGAATGAAACAATCGCTTTCATGAAGTACCAAATGCTGTAAAAGTTGTGGCCTGTTTTCTCATCAGTGCCAACCACAGATCACTCTCATGACAGCTATGAGCTCCACATGACCAATGAGCCAAGCAGTCTCTGGATATAGAGCTTTGGCAACTCTCACTGATTTTTTTTTTTTTTTTTTTATCCCAGCCTCAACCCCACCTTTATCTCCAAGTTTACTACTTGATGATTGGACCTGGTGACTTTGCCAATCTATTTTTATTTTTTGTAATGATGCTGTACAATCTAATTCAATGTGCACTCTTACCTTGTGCTTTAACCTTTCTTTGATTGCATACTTTTTTCATCTCCAGTGAAGTAACAAAAAGGAAATGATATATAGGTCAAAGAAATGTCATTTAAATTAGTTAATATTTCTAGTGACTAATGGTGTCTTAGTGTGGATTGCCAAATAGAGATGAGACAAAAAAAACTGAAAGGATTTCTAAGTAACTTTCTGTGTTGAAAGATCACTTTCTGAGGCATGTTCCCTTGAACGCTTATCTGACAGAATTCCCACTAGTGGCAGATTTTGCCGTGTCGTCATGGATGGGCATCTTGTTTCAGAGATGCATTTGCACAACCTGTGTGTGTAGGAAGTTTCAGCTCAACTCTACCTTTTTTTTTTTTTTCCTTAAGGTGCATCTCACTACAGACGCTGTGGGAGCCTCTGAATCATTGCAACAGCCCAGGTAGTGTAGAGCCTTGCTGGAAGAATGTTTGTCACATTTTGACAAGTGCACAAAACTAGCTGAATGCTTCATTTAATGCTAAATCTCTAATGACATTTGAGAGAGACTTAAATGCATCATGCTGCTAGATTTTGCTGTAAAGTAACAATACTTGTACTCAAAATGTCCTGGATGCTTCTAATACCTTGATTTGTTGCCAGCTCAGAAGAGTTTGGATAACAGTCAGCAAATGCTTGCAAGTTGGGGTGGTGTTTTTTGTTTCGGTGGCATTTTTTTTTGTTAGTTTGGTTTCTTCCCCAACAGCATGTTGGGTTTTGTCCCTTTTGTGAAGAATTTTTTTTTATTATTATTATTTCATTCAAGATTTTCTCCACATCCCTTCATCTCCCTGTTAGACATTTCAAAGGAAGCAGTTAAAGTATATGGCTCGTAACCTGAAGCTCTGGTCCTGGTTCCCAGGTCCCTCGGTGCACTACATTGTGTACAAACAGGAAGGAAAAAAAGGACTGTCCTCTCATCTGAGGAAGGTGAAGTCTAGTTACTTTAGGCGAAGATGTTCATTTTTGAATAGCAAATTTCTGTCAAGCCCAGATTGCTTGGCTTAAAATATCTTGTGTTTGAGCAGCTTTTCTGACTCCGCTTCTTGCAGCAGAAAACTTGTTTACAGGAGCCCCTGAAGCTTGTGAGCAGCACTGCGTGGTTGGGAATAGCACCTTCCTTAAAGCCATGGTCAAGGGTCTAACCAACAGGGCACTGCTGTGACTGACTGGAGTTGTCCAGTGACTGTCTAGAGTTGTCTGGGACATCATTAAGGTGAGAAAGACTTTGAAAATGAGGACAAGCAAGACATTCTAGAAGCAGCCAACAGGAACCTTGTAGAAAGATAGGAAAAATTGCCCTGGCAGATATTTTCTTAATGGAAGCTAGGGCAAGACTGCCTTTGCTAGGACCCCCAAATACCTCCTGTGGAAATCAAGAGATGAGGACCAGGATCTAGAAAAGAAGTTTTAAGGGTACAGGAGGATAAGAAAGGCAGTATCACAGCTATGCTATGCAAAAGAACCCGCAAAAGAACCCACAAAAGTTGGGATGGAAGGACCCAGGGCTGTGGTTTCCTTGGAAAAAAAGCAGGACTCTTGGATAGAAGGAAGTCTGAGCCAGCTGGTTTGGGCAACCATGGTTTAAATCTCCCCAGAGGAAAGTCCCTATAATGTAACTGCGTAGTGCTGAAAACTTGTTTTTTTGTTTGGCAATCCAAAATAAGCAGGTGTTACTGGATATTTTTAAGCTGGCCTTCCAGCAATACATGACAAAACGCCAGCTGTGTTAATTGTATACTAAGTACTCCAGAGTGATCAAGTGCTCCATATGTCGTGTGACTTAGTAAAACTTTTAGTCAATGAGCTCTCTTGGTCAACTTAAAACTTTACCACTTCCTGTCACTTATTTCTTCTTTCTCCTCTTTTCTTTTTAGTGTTTGTTTTATTAGTTTTAGGTCAACTGGAAGAAGCAAACATAGAACATGAGAAAAAAAGAAGCTTCATGTTTTCTAAATTATCCTCTTCTAAGTTTTAGGCAAAATTATTCAACATGTTTCAGCTGAAGTCATGAACAGCTTCAGCCCACCTAAAACTGTATTTCTAATGAAAGTGCCAGTTTTTTTCCCCCAGCTTTATTCTTGTCCACTAATTGTCAAAATCTGGAAAATGGCACATATGTTCCTGTTTTTTGGTTTGTGGTTTTTTTGGTGAAGATTCCAGGATGTTAGACCATGGTAAATCACATTACTACTTTCTGTAACCAGGTTACTTTTCATCTGCAAATAACACCTGGTGGTCCCAGTCCCTTGCAGGAGATACATATTGTATCCTCTCAAGTGATTCCTTCCCTTCTTTCTCACCTTTGTAGAAGTTATGTAGCAAATTGGTACTTCTCAACTTCTTTAATGATCAGAAACATATTCATCGAAATGTTTCTTTTGTTGTGTTATGCATAAAGGCACATACAAATTTAGACTGGAAGGGAGATAGAACTGTAATAGAGCAAACCTAATTTAACCTAGAACTCAGATTGGTAGGTAGCTTTTAATTGTTTCTTCAATTAACTATTTTTTTCATCCTTCTTTCCAGCTATAGGTTTTGCCTTCAACTTTGAGAGGTCCATTTCTGCGAAAAGGTGGGTGACTATCACGAGAGTCTATAGACAGAGTAGGGTTAATTTTGAAAGAGAGAAATATCTGCCCTCAAAACACCAGGTATTCAGCTCCTGTATGTATGTAGCAGGAAGCAACTAGCAGTGTGAGGATGGATACTGGGATGTTCATGGTAGATGCATCAGTCTTCTCATAACCTGCAATTTCAATAGATCAGAGGTTAATTTCTCCCAACAGGCATATAATTTGTCCATAATTGCATCAAACAAAGTCATTCAATAGTATTTCTAGATCTGTTCCTTCTGAAGTGCAACGTATAATTAGTGAAAATTGGTTTCTTCCTTCAGATAAGGATTTTTGTCAGTCATGCAAGCACTGAAGCGCACAGAATCACTGTCTTGCATCACAGCCTCTAAAGGGATGTTGAGCAAGTTACCTGTGGAACTTTTGAGCTTGGGATTTATTATGTGTTTCGCCATCAGGGATTATGCAATGATTAAATCCCCACATTTGGCCCTGTTCCTTTGAACTAGTGCCTTCTCCTGCCCTTTGCTCTGTCAAAGGTTTCCTAAACCATTGGAAATTACAGAAGGGAATTTCCCGTTTGGTTCCATTCTTCCTGGTTGATCACCAGTATTACTATAGTGCTTTACTTTCAGCAGTTCAAACAAGGGCAGTAATAGGTATTAAACCAACATCTCATTGCAAGGATGAATAAAAATGGAAATTAAAAACTCTCATGTTTCTCATCTTATTGTAGGGGATAAGTAAAGATATTGTAGACAGTGCCTGACATCAGGGTAGGTAAGAGATGTTTTTCTTTTTTTTTTTTTTAAATCTTTCATGTTTGCTATTACACCTAAACTCATAAAGAAGTAACTGTAAACTGTAGTCTATCAATCAAATAGTTGATGATTATAAAATTCTTCTCTGTGCTCTCCTTAGAAGTTAACGGAATGTTTTAAGCCTTGCATCTGTATGATTGTTTTAGAATCTTATAGCAGAGCTGCACAGTCAAATAGATTACCACTTTGGGGCTACAGTTTCAATGCTTTTCAAACTTTTTCCCAAATTATGTACAGCACTGAATTCCCCATGTGCATATGGCTTCTCATGTGCAAGATTTTGAACGAAAACACATAGCTTTATTGACACAACTCCATGTATACCTGGAAAGCAGGCGGTCTGCTGCTCTGCAATGGGGAGAGTGATGGGGAAAGCCCGTCCCACAGAAATAATGCCTGTTTTTCCACGGTGTTTAGCAAGGTTGAACTATTAAGTCTCTTCGGCACTTCAGACTTTCAGCAGGTACCTCTGTGATTAAAAGCCCTTTGGGATAAAAGAGAAGCAGCATATTACCAGGGGACAGCAGCCTGGTGACCAGGGGAAGCAGAGACAGAGAGGCTGTAGCTTTGCAGCTGGTGTCTGAGAGCGGTCTGACTCCTCAGCTCTCCTCCTTAACATCCCCCAGCTATTTGTTTCCCAATGTTACCTCAGAAAAGTCTCAGTTTTCCCTGATGTCTTTCCTCTCCGTTCGCAGCTGTAACTGGATGGCTCTATAGCCCTGGCACCTGGGCTGTCTTTGCCTCATCTTTCATAATGCATACAGGAGGGGTTTGGCCTGTTCCCTCTGGCCCCTGGAACAACAGGAGGGGGAGGTGTAGGAGAGGGTGGAAACTTTGTTGATCTGTGTTTTTGTGCTTTGTCTTACTGTGAGTGCAGCAATAGGGAGGGAGAGCAGGGTTTGTGAGGGGATCTGAGGAGGGACATTGAGAAACTTACAGCAAAGGAATGTTGAGAAGAGACAAGTTGGGAAAGTAAAAGAAGAAAAGGAGAGTTAGATGTGACAAAACCAGAAAAAAATAATTTGAGCTTAGGAAGGAAGCCATGTTCATGTTTGGGGCAGGGCCACGTGCAGTTGAGGTTTGAGTATCTCCAAGGGTATTCAAACTAGGCTTTCACATCCCCTCCTGGGCAGCCTGTCCCACTGCTTCACCCCGCCTTGCTGTGAAGAGGGTTTTTCACTATGTTTGATGAGAATTTCCCATCTCACAACTTGTGGCTACTGCCTCTTGTGCTTCGGCTGTGCGCCTCTGAGGGGACTCGGGGCACAGCCTTCCCCACACAGACTCACAGGCCCCAGCGCGGGGAAATAATGTCCTCCCTTGAGCAGGCAGCCCCCTCGCTGGCCCCCACTCTGTGTGTGGCCTCCGTGTTGCATCAGTATTAGGACATTAAAAGTAACGCATTGGCCCAGAAACGACCACCCACAACTGTCCCATGAGGTTCTGGTGGCTCCCCTGGAGCTTGTCAGCCCAGCCTTTCACCTGTGTTGCAGGCCCTGGGCCAGTCCGAACGGCCCCATTTGGTCATGCAGGTGCTGAGGGAAACCGGGATGAGTCTCATGGCAGTCAGGGTGGACAACGGTGGCTGTCCCCTTGTCTACAGGGAATAACTGCTTCCCTTGAGCACATAAGCACCTCCTTGTTTTTATATTTTTTGCCTTCTGTTTGTGTTATGGAGTTGTAAATGTAAAGACTGATAAGATATGATTATGAGTCACATCAGGACCTAGCAGGCAACTTTCTTCAGCTGTTTGTGTTAAACCTTTTTTCATTATTTTTTTAATGAAATTTGCTCTGTGCAAATAAACTTGAAGGTATTTTGTATGTACTAAGTACAAATAAAGGACTATGCTCCTGAAGTTGAGGCCCTCCTTGTGGCTTTTGTTCTAAATCTTAACCTAAATTTTTAAACCATGAGATAAAAGGAGTACTATGAGACATGAGGCACAACACCAGCCATGGCCTCTCGTGGGAACCAGATGTATGATGAAAATTTCTTAAGGGCAGAAGCATGGGGTGAGCACTAACTGGGTGAGGTCATTGCTTTGGTATCCAAACTGTGCTTAATTAGGAGCAAGTAGGGATGTGAAAAGTCAGGTGAGAAGATTCTGTTTAAAGAGCACTGGATGGAGAAGAAATGGAGCTGTGGAGTCAGAAGGGAGATTTGAGATGCAAGGCCACCTTCATCTAGATAACAGCATCAGCAATCACGTTACACTGTAATTGCCTAGGAAATGGCATAAGAAACACCAAAATTGTGTATGGATGAAATAGATTTGGGATCAACGAGGAAAATGAATTAGGGGTGAGTTGTTTATTTGGGAGGAGTTTGGGCAAAGGAGATGGAAGGGTTGTGAAAAGTTGGGTTCAAGAAAAGGAAAAAATGGGGAATAAGGTATAAAATGAAGAAAGAGGGCAAGAAATGGGAGGATCTTGTGACAGGAGGAGTGTGGTTGCCTGTGAGACCGGCCTGTGGGTTCCAGATCCCCATGATGCTGGGGGCAACTCTTGTGGACAACCCACCAGATTCTCCATCAAGTCTATGTCTGAAAGACAGTGCAGGAGCAGGGAGTAAGAAGGGATGGATTTGTAAGGGAGGAAAGACTTTTACCTTAGTATTCAGTGCAGGAGGCAAGACAAGGAGAATTGCAATTTACTAGAACTTACTAGTGATTTTTCAGTTTGCTTGACAATAATTCAACCAATATATTAACGTAACTACTGTATCAGTACTAATGGCAGGCAACAGAATTGTAACTCAATATTACTTGAAATGATACAACTGGGAAGTAAAATGTCAGTGTTTTTATTAGCAAATTAAGGTATTAGGTTTTTTTTTTTAAGAAGATGTGCTTCCTAATCAATTAGCATCATAATCATTTGCATGACAAGTGTCCAAACAAATAGAGAAGAGGTGAACTTAGGGATTAGCAAGACAGGAGATAAATTTATTTCATTTTTGAGAAGGCTTTGTTATCATTTTTTGAAATTATTGTTTGCCTACTGCTTTTGATACTCTTCATACTAATCCATGGATAAGAAGATACAGTTACTGTCTTGACAATCTCAGGAAGTTCTCTTTCTAAAGCAGCTGGAGACTTTCCTGGTATTGGCACTAAGGTGAAATGGGAGGAATGTGGGTTGATAACATAATGCCTAATTTTCATATCTTCTTTAAAGGCAGTTGCTTGACAGAGACTGGGTGGTGTAAACTCCTGCTTAAAAATAATAAAAAAATCTCAGGTTGTCACTGGACAGCCAGTTCAAAGGAAAAAAAAAAAAAAGCAGTGCTGATGGGGAAGATGAAGAATTGCTTATTGTCAACCTGATGCTTCTTGATACCTGACAATTTAGAAATAGTTATGTGATTAATGTTTAACTACTCCTATCTTTATGGAAAGGAAAAAGCTACCAAGCCAAACTTCTGTCATTTCAGGTGTTATCATTCTAGTTATCTATTCTGTAGCACTGCCTAATGATGACAGAAAGTCGTTAAAACAGTTCAGAAGTAGCTGCGTACTAAGAGCATTGACCTTTGTGTATATTTATGGCATTTCACAATGATCCATAAAGCAGTTTAAAAAAAAAAAACCAAACACAAAACACAGTGTACGTCAGGGCAGGGGATCTTGTATTGCCTCTTCTCCTGTCCCTTGGCCAATGGCAGTGGTTCTGAGGAGAATTATCTCCAACATGTGACACCATGCATGCTGCAAGGCCACTCATGTGTACCCCAGCCATATGAGCCTTCCCTATCTTCTGGCTATTTATATAGAGAAATTAATTTATCTGAATAATAATCTGTTCTAGAGTTTAATTTTTTTACATTTCTAGGAAGAAATAATAGGAACGCACCTGTTGTGAGAGGTGGTGGCAGTCTGGGAAGAATAGAAGGTATGTAATTATGAACTGACTATGACTGTGTCTCTGAGCTCTACCTTAAAAGAAGCCACTTAAAGCTCAGGTTACTCTATAACCACCTGGAACTGGTAGCAGCTCCTGGGTACAACACTTGTCCAGGACGTGGCCTGCAGCCATCACATTCATTTCACATAGGTCACTAAATGGTGTTGGAAAGTAGCAGCCTTCCGCAGCAGCTCCAATGGTGCACTCGCAGTGATGACAGAGCCTTTCTCTGGGGGCTTCTTGCCAGCCACACAAGGCGGTTTGAAGATCGTGTGTGTTTTAGCTGCATGTTCAGGAGTCATAATACTCAAATATGATTTGGCATGGGAAAATAACAGGATATAGCTATTGGTTATGAAGCAGCATTAATGCATTCTGGAGAGTACAGATTCAGTAGAACATATAGTCCTATTTCAAGTTGCTTTTACACTCTGTTTCAAATTAAATACTCCAGATGTGTGACAAACTGGCAAGACACTGGAACAGTGTTGCCCAGAGAAGCTGTGGCTGCCCCATCCCTGGAAGTGTTCAAGGCCAGGCTGGATGGGGCTTTGAGCAACTTGGTCTAGTAGGTGTTCCTATCCACAGCGGGGCGTGGGGTGGAACTTGGGTGATTTTTAAGGTCCCTTCCAAGTCTAACCATTCTATGAAAGCGATGGCAGCAAATATATGGTAAAAGAAACCTGTTTCCATGTATGCTCAATGTTGCCCGCATGGCCTCACCAATACTAGCCTAGAGCTCAGAAAGCAGTAATCTGGAAAGCCTGATGTTACTGTGTTGACCAACCAGTAAATACTAATGTAGAGCTTTGGTATCATTTACCCAGCTCCTGTGAGCATGCCATAATGAAATTAATGCCTGGACTAGGCTCACCTCCCTCTGCCCCCAAGTTGGGCTTATTAAACTAGAGTACAGCAGATAAGCAGTTTCTGTCGGTAAGCGAGAGTTACCTACACTTGATTCTCCTCATTTCACAACCCACACTCCTACCCCTAAAAATACACATGCTTCACCCACAGACCCATTACCTCACAGCCTTTTATTTCCTCTTCTTTTGGGCTGAATCTTCTAACCTACTTTAAAAAAAACCAAAACACACAGCGTGCTGGGGAATTTTTTTTTTATCTCTGATTATAGCACCAGGAAGGTGTGCTGGGGCCGCATCGGGCACGATGGAATTTGCCATGGGGAAACCCGCTGATGACAATGGAACCCGCCCTCGTGTGAATTCCCGCGGCTCCCGCCACCCCTTTATAAGCAGGTGGAGGTGCAGCAGGGCTGGCAGGACGAGCAGGCAGCAACCCAGCACTCCCAGGAGCACAGCTGCTGTGAAGTGGAAGGAGTGGAAATGGCTGGCGTTAGCAGCAAGAGCTTGGTCCTGGTTTCCCTGGTGGGGCTCCTGGCGCTGCTCCTGTGCAGCACCTCTGATGGTGAGTCAGCTTGGGTGTCTGGCCCTGGGAAGCGGTTCTCAGTGCCGGTCTGCAGTGTGCCTGCCGTGCTGGGGTGTGCGTGCTCCCAGCCGGACCAGGGAGAGGTGGAAGGGAATTATTTCAGCACAGTGTGCTGCCTAATTCTCCTCTTCTTGAGCAGGCTAGTCAGGGGGCTGAGCAGCAAGTACACTAGGTAGCATGGCAGTGAGGTCCAAGCGGGTTTTATTTACCTTGTCATTTTCCTTTGTTCCAGCCCAAAGCAACCAGGACTGCTGCCTGTCTTACACCAAAGTGCGCCTGCCTCGGTGGGCCCTGAAGGGTTACACTGAACAGCTTGCCAGTGAAGTCTGCGATATCAATGCAATCATGTAAGTTACTCTTCAGAAGATACTCTGCTTTTTCTGACATGAATTAACCTTAAGATATCTGTTTGGACAGAAGCAATGGTTTGAATGCTCTAATTTTTTTCTTGCTTTTTCAAAATGTTAAATTAACTGAATAAATTGTATATAATACCTGTAAACAAAATACACCACCTCTAGTTGATAGGGAATACTAACTCATAGGAGAGAGATACAATGTAAACCGTAAATATGACTGTTTAGGAATCAGCTGTGCAAAGACATGCTTCGTCTCCAGCTGAGGGCCACTCTAGCCAACACAGGGCCTTCCCTGTTAACAGATACATAAGTGACAAGAGTTTTCTTAACCTGTATCCGTTAACAGATACATAAGTGACAAGAGTTTTCTTAATTCATAGAGATTGGAGGGTTTTTTTCACAATGCTTTAGCCCTCTTAAATGTAGATCTGTCACCTTAGCTTGACAGCAACTATTCTCCTTAGTCTCACAAATTATTTCTGGCATACAGCAAAGTTCTTTGTCTTAGTAGTTCCAATAAATTGAACAGAACTTTATGGTGCATTAAATGACCCCTGAGACTGAAGAAGCTATGTTTTAATTTCATTAGGTATCTCTCTCTGTTCATACCATACCTAATTGGCATTTACAAAAGCAGTTGCTATTGTTTATTATATAGAGTAACTATAATGCATATTTTTGACCAAATGCATCTTTATAGTATTTATTAGCGGGGATTTCTAATGATTTACAGATCTCTTTATCATTATTTTCCAGTTTCCACACCCGCAGTGGACTGAAAGCCTGTGTAAATCCTAAGGAAGGCTGGGTGAAGAAGCATCTTCTTTTCCTGAGGTAGGGATTTAAAAATCTAAATACTACTAGGCTGATGAAAACAGAGCATGTATGAAAGCCTGTTTCTTACATCCCCTGAATGCCACTTGCGATGAACACATTTGTCTTTCCATCTCCTCTCAGAGATGGCTGCTCCTTTTTAGAATTTTCCAGGGACAGTCATGTCACATGTCCCTTTTTCTATCTGAGCTGCTCTTTCGGGAGGTGCTACATGTTGGAGAGAGAAACTTACAATTGACCTATGGCTGAAGTCATTATTTATGTGTGTTCTCTCATTCTTTTAACAGCCGTAAGCTCAAGCAGATGTCAGTGTGATATGGTTTCCAGCAGGGAACTAAAAACAGATGTGGCTGAAGAACCACTGGCTTCAACCTCTTGGTTGAGATTGTCGTCTTGTACACTGTTGTGTGCTTACTCACCACTATCTCTGGCTTCTTTGGAACCGTGGAACTTCTGGAGTTGATTCATATTGCATCACTGTTTTGCTTGAATTAAGCATTTTGTTAAAATTTCTATGTTAACTAATATTCGTATGTTACTAATATGGCATGAGTACTATTTAGTAAGGGCTACCTTAAGCTGCTGTACAGAGTATGAATTTTATTAAGTTTATTGCATGTTATTTTTGTTTTGTTCAGCATGTGTATAGCGGGTTATTTATATTGTTTATTTTGTTACTTCTTTGGCATGTCTTGTGCCAAAATGTTTCCTTTTAACTGTAGTTAGCATTATAATACTTCTTGATCTATTGTTAAACAAAGTCTGCTTTGTAAAAGAAATGGAAATTGGAGTTTTAAAAAAAATAAATATTAAAATCTGCCTTCTCTGTTTTTTTTTTTTTTATTTATTTTTTTAGTTGAAAAAGGTGACTTCCCCTTGAAAGGAATTGCTTTGCCTATAAGCCTCCAGCTGAAACAATTACACACATGTATTCACGTGGCCTGTTTAAAGCCACTTTCCACCTTGCTTGCTTTGTTTGCCCTATGGGTAGCTATGAACTCCGTATGATATAATTTCTTTGCCTCCCCCAGACCGCAGCTATATATAAAGCTTTTACTTAGCATGGAGACCTGTTCTTTGCTCAATTTCACCTTAATCAGACTTGGTGGAATTTCTCTTACCAGTTCCTCGATTTGTTCAGGAGAAACCTTACGCATACTGATACACGGCAAGCTTCTAGCTCATCCACTGAGAAGGATTATGATAATTGAAATGGTTTGCTCTCAACTTAAAAGTCTATCTCTAGAGGAGAAATCAGCAGTGCTTTTTACCCCTTTATGTGTTTCCCATAGTATCTGATAATTTCTAGCATAATGAGGCTATCCTGATGCAGGATCTGTTGATGGAGGTCTGCATACACTACTGCAGTTCAAATGATGCCGGATAAAAGCAATGGGACTTCATGGAGTAGGTAGAACATGGGTGCAGATTGAATGGGAAAGGCTGCCCAGCTTTTTAGGTACTATTACATGGCCCACACGAACTTCAGGGATGCAACTGAGTAGGCTGGCTAGGTGTAGTCCTCTCATTGTCAGCAGATAAATCTATGTCTTGGCTTTTGGTACCTTTTAGACATAAAGATAAAAGCATTATTTTTAATATATTTTAAACATGAAGAAATTTTGGTGTCCTTGAGAAAGGAGCTGAGAGGTGTTGGGTTTTCTAAATTGTGTTCATGAGTGTAAGGCTGTTACCTTCTGGTTTCAAAACTTGCTAGAACTTAAGCAATCTCCTTGTGGCTGTGCAAATCCGGGAATTGGCAATTCTCTGTGGGTAAGGCTCTGAAGGAGCAGGATTAATTGGCTTTAATTTCCAGCAGGTGGATTCCATGTACCTGAAATTAAAGGATACCATGTAAGAAGCTATTGGCCTCCCAGGGAGTGCTCCCCTGGGGATTCCCATAGCTTCTGGGCCAAACTTCAGAGTGCTGCCTCACACCTGCCAGCACTGGTCTGAGCTCCTGTTTGGGACTGAAGAGCTCACAGGCTAAATCAGGCGCCAACAAAATGGTGTGGACATAATGAATGGATTCATGTCAAAAGCATCAGAAGGTGAGGTTCCCCAAGCCTGTTCTGGGAATACATAGGCATTGGTGGGGATGTTAGGAACCGGAGCTGTGTATGAACTTGGTGCAGAAAAGCCTCGAGTCGAAGCTAGCAAATTCAAAGCCAGTGAGCAAAACAAGAAAATGAAGATTGATGTGACGTTCTGTTGGTGGCTCTGCACTGCCAGGCTGGGTCTGTTAAAAGTTTTGTATTGTTTCTGCAACTCGTCCTACCTCTTGTCAGTCATGGCTCCATCGCCACAAAAACTCAGATGCTTTATCCACAGAACTATGACTTGTGGGATTTTTTTTTTTTTTTTACTTCCTCTTGTTGTGGTTGAATGTTTTTTTTATAACAAACTCCACTGGAAGAAAAAAATTATAATTTGAAAATTTTTTCTATGCTCAATAGCATAGATTGACAAGGTTGTTATGTTACTGGTAGGAAATTCCATGTAAAAATAGCGTGTCCCTCCACACATTCCTGGGGATACAAGCAGGTAATATAAGCAAGTGCTGCATCTCCAGAATAATCAGACTTGAGGCCCATTTTGTGAGTAGGTAACTTTAAGAGGCTAGTGAAAAGTTCTGACAGCTCTGAAAATCATGACCAGTTCTAGGAAAAGCTTAATCCTGATTACTTTGGTGAGACTGTTCAGCATTTGTGTAGGTAAGTTTCTTTTTCCTCTACACCTTTGGCCTAATTCAGCACGTGCAATTTTGTTGAGTAATTTAATGTGAAGTATTAGATGGTCATTTGGGGACTTTCTCCATCTCTTAATATATTTTTAAAAAAAGAAAATACATTATTTTTTCTTGCAAAAATGC
>JAOXJM010000052.1:18229806-18287073 GCA_026413425.1 Tringa solitaria | reverse complement strand
AGATTTTTTAGTGAGGGATTTATGTAATAGAGCTGTAACTGCTAATCTGCCATGAGGAGGAGAAAATACTAACCTATTGAATATTTTAAGCAATTGTTTTTTTTATTTGCATCAAATGTTGTTTTCCTCTTCCTCCCCCTGCTTCTATTTCAGGTACTTAGAGCACATATATTGCCACTGACTAATGTAGCGTTTAACAAATCTGGTTCCCGGTAAGTTGTTTTCAAAATCAAAATACATAATCACTAATTGAAGTTTTGTATTCTTAAATTAAATTGTAAGAGAATTTCAGTGCTATTATCTTGCTGCAAAAAGAATTCAAAGAATTCAGCTGTGCTGCTTAAAAGCATTTTAGACATAGATTCATTTGGGGCTTTCTCTGTAGTGGAATTTCATGTTAATTGATTTAACTGTGGGCACAGGCCTAATAATTTTTTTCATGTCTTAAAAGCAACAGCTTGCTTTCTAGTTGAAATACATTAAAGATTAGAAACAAGTTTTTTAATGAGTAATTTTTTTAAAAAAAGAAAAGGAATCTCTATGGTCATTAATTTTTTTTTTGAAAGAAAGAAGATATTTAGGGTTTGAGACAGTGCTAACTGAAATCTGTGGAAAGAACTCATTTGACTATGCACCATGACCAGTAAGTTATTTACTGTATTCAGAAATTAATTTCTCTTTAGCTTTATCACTGGAAGCTATGACAGAACCTGCAAAGTATGGGATACTGCATCAGGAGAAGAGCTACGTACACTGGAGGGCCATGGAAACGTTGTCTATGCAATAGCTTTCAATAATCCCTATGGGTAAATATATTTTCTCTGACATACAGCATAATTGCTAATCATGTTAATTTGCAAATACAGGACTGTTATTCAGACTTTAACATCAAATAGACTATCTCACATTTAAAGCATTCAAATTCTGAATTTGTAAAGTTCAACTATAGCTAATGACCTGGGGACAACACTGTATATTATTTGTATAAGAGATACACTCAAGAATGTTTCTGTTTTCTGCTATAATTTGTATATGATGTGAGATATAAGTACTTCTGACATCTTGTGTTGCTTCAGGTAAGGAGGAAGTTAAAGAGAAAGAACATTTCTGTCATAACAAAAGTGGACTTCTCCATTTGGTGTGACACATTCATTATTATTTAGGACAGGATTTAGTGTCACAGCTGTTGAGTAATTTTTATAAAATCCACAGGGTGCCGCTGTATGAATGTCGAATATGAATCTGTGCATCTTTTGCTTTCTGCAATAACTGTTTGCCCTAGGCTAGAATTGTCACATGTTAGGTGAAGGGAATTATACATTAGTTAGTGAGCTTTCATTGTCATTTGCTTCCTGAGGAAGCTGTTGTGTGTAAGTAAATCATTTTGCTTCTTGGCAAAATGAGAAAAAATAATTTCTATTTTTATATTGAATCACATTACTTCTTTCACTGTGAGATGCCCAATTTATCGGTTAAGCAATACACAATTAACATCAGGAAATAATAGTTAAAGACTTTATCTTATGCTATTTGGAGCATTATCATTTCCTTCTAAATTAGAAGACTTTATCTAATCTAGAACCCTCTATGTCAATGTCTTATATTCTGATATAATTCTTTACTTTAAAAAAGAAAGCAATTAATGAAATTCTTTTATGTACTTGGAAGGAACTAGCGTATGACAAAAATCTGTGCAAAGATCAATAACTGGACTGTAGCATGAAAGTTGAGATGCGATATATAGCAAGTCAAACCTGATGAGAGCCCTGGGCTACTTTAAATGAGTTCAGTAAAAAAGAACTTTTTTTTCTGCTCATCTTTAGATTTCGATAAAGTGTCCCTTACTACATTTTCTGGGTACCTCACTTCAGTCTTGCTCTAACTGCAGTTGATCACAACTCTTCCACTGACTTTGGTGGGAGTGGTGTTTGACCTCTGAAATTTGGGTAAACTGCTCATAAAAAGAGTTTATAACTGTTGATAAACAGATGCTATCTGCTGAAATTACATAACTTTCAAATACATCTGGAAGTACAGCAGATAACCTCATCCCTAATTTAGATTAGTCATCAATTATGAACACTTCTGCACTAATAGATAGGCACAGCGGCTCTTTTAAAAACTAATTATGTCTGCTAATTTTTTCCATTAATGTAACTTCTGTTTGTGAAATCCTGCTCCAGGATCTTTTAGTGCAGCAGAATGCACCAAAATGCATGCAAAATTCAATAGCTGGGTATTGTTTCTGTGAGTTTTACTGTCTGAGGTCAGAGGTTTTTTTCTAAATAAAAATGACAGGATTTTTTCCATTTAGTGACAAGATTGCCACTGGATCTTTTGATAAAACCTGCAAACTGTGGAGTACAGAAACAGGACAATGTTATCATACTTTCAGAGGGCATAGTGCAGAAATAGTGAGTACTGATGGACATTTCTTATTCCTTTATGTTTCCTTATTCCATCATTGGTGGCTGTAGGTTCCAAGTCCCTGTGAGCTGACACTGTAAGGGGCAGCTATTCTACCGCATCTGTTCACACATTCGGATATTGTGAATGTTTCTGCAGTGCAAGAAAAGAGTTCTTAAGAAATAGAATAAAACATTGTATACAGTTTGAAATTATATTTTTATTTTTAGTTTGTTCTAATTTCACGTGTTTGCTAAATGTTAAAGCATTTTTGAAAAACACCATAACAATTGGAATTTTCAATTTATTGCACATATTTATTCCTTTATTTGTTTACATATCTCATTTTTTTCTAGATATCTTGCATTGCCTCTCATATTTGCAGAACTAAATACACAAGAACATAATTGCTTGTATTACTGTCTTTCATGGTGAGATCTGTACTTCATGTACAGGACCAATTGGAGCCACAGAAGAACAAATTTATAAAATTCTAACTGTATTATCTGGGAATATGTGAGGTGCTGAAATGTCAAAGATGAATTGAAAATATTTTTAGCTTAAAAATCGTTGGTTTCCTTTCCAATGCACTGGGATCCCTATTAGCATTAGTGAATATCTTGATGCACAGCATTCAGATTTAGAAGGACAGGGCAAATCCACTGAAACTCTTAATTTCAATGCAGAATATATTTTTTAACAAAAATGGCTATACAATCATTATTTAATAAAGTGTTTCTGGAAATTGTTTCTGGAAACATTTGGAATTTAATTTGTAGATTGCGAGGACTATAACTAGTGTGTTTGGTGGATGGTGATTTACCTTGGTGGAATGTGACATTGTTTTTAGTGGGTTTTTGATTCTTTGGATAATTTGAGACAGTTATCCCTTACAATGGAGAATGTGTTTGCTTGTTGAGACAGGCTGCAGTGATTTTGCTGCAACAAATCAGTTCACTAAATGTTTAAAGGCGTCTGAATTTCTTCTGACTTCTCTAGGCCTTAGATTAGAGCCAAAGTGTTATGAGTTGTGCTACCAAGTAATTAGTAGAAGATAATACCAGCAGAAAATGATGTGTTTCTCTGTATAAGACCTGTTTCTGAAAGGCCATTATTGCATATGATACTTTGCTGGCAAGGGCATGTTCATAGTTATTCAGTATTAAAAAAAAAAGAAATGGACATAATGAAAATGCACCAGTGACCTTAGCTACTGTTTTCCTCTTTACGTGGTTCCTCCTAGTCTTTATTAGCAGAACAATCATACTGAATAATTACAGAAAATGGGAACATGACTACAAGATTTTTTAATGTGAAAAATTAATTAAGGAAGTTGTTGAGCTTTTGTTCTTACTTTTTAATAAATAAATATGATGCTCTGGTGATGCCCTTGGCAAGTGGCCCAGATAATGACACTTGTTAAGAATGTGAGTGTACAAAGTGTGTTTGTGGGTACACGAAGCTGTCTGGAGGGTCCTTGCCCCAAACTGAACAAGTGAAAGAGAAAGCCTACCAAATGATAGTGTTAGGGAGGACATTCAGTAGGATTGAACAGTAACTGGAGAATCTAAAAGAGAATTTTGAAATAAAGAAGTAGAATTTCGAAGTAAAGCATATTAGTCTGGAAGTTGTCAAAACCTGCTCTGGTGCTTCCAAAAGTCACCAAGGGCATCACTATCTCTGCCTAGACCAGAGAGTGTAGCCCTCCTTTTGGAGACACCATGAAGAGTCTGCATCTGGCTAGTGGATTGTCAGTACGCAGTTCAACAAAAAGGCCCTGTCGTCCATCCCCCCACACCCACGAGAGGTGCATATGTAAATGTGGATCAGCAACTTGTAGGCAGTGGCATGGATTCAACTAAAGCTAGAGTGCCCATGTCTCCTAAGGCAGGTGTGGGCAAGTAGGGGAACACGTACTGCTAGGAAGCGGGGGGGCGATTGTAACCCACTCCTCCCGTGAGAGAGGATGAGTGAGTGTGCACGCAAGAGTGTGAACGTGTGTGATTAAAACTTCTTGGAGTTAGTGGATGAGGTTTAGAAATTTGTAGCTGTTTATTAAGATTGCATAAGTTTATCTATTGTATTAAATATACTGATACTGAATACATAGTTCTCTGACAGTTAACTGTGCAGTTAATAAATTCTATAACTACTTCAATCTTGTTTTTCATTAAGACTTTGTGAACTAAATAATTTCTCCCTGTGATACAAAATGAAGCATCTAAATAGTGAATTTTAATCCAGGGTCAGAAAACAATGCAGGAAATCTTCCAGTAAATCTTTTTAAGGCATTGCCATTGCAAAGCAGCCAGTTAGTCCATTTGATTTGAGTAGTCATCTAGAGCTATGTGTTAAGGATCTTTTGCTCTTCTAGTGAGCTGTTGGAAGAACTCTGCATAAAATATTAAGTCAGACTTTTGTCTTTTCTTAAAAAATATTAATCCTGACCCATTGTTTTTGAGAAAATGTATATAAATACTCTCCTTTCTCACTTCTTCCATCCAATGTTTCTTGCTACAGGTATGTTTATCATTTAATCTTCAGAGCACATTGGTGGCAACAGGAAGCATGGATACCACTGCCAAATTATGGGATATAGAGAAAGGAGAAGAAGTAGTCACTTTAAGTGTATGTTTGCCTTCCTTACGGTTTCAAAGATGTTCCTTGCTATCTTAGTTTTCTGAGATAAATAACAGTATAACCATTCCAACAGTTTCAAAACTTGCAGAGTTGCTTTTACCAGGAGTTCCCACAGTGACTGCACTTACAAAACAGATTATGAACACTTGAAGGGAATGATAAAACTATGGTATTTTACAAGAACTCCTGTTTATCAAAAGATGGAATTTCTCATTTTAATGACACAACTGTTATAGATTAGAATGTCTTCAATTGCTCATTAAAACATGTTGCTATACTGTAAATTATGACCACCTCTGCATTAGCATGAAGTAACTCTGCGAACATTAATGTCAGACACTACATCTATATGAATCTTCTTCCTGTAAGCATCAGTAGAGGACAGCCATCCAGCTACCTCTAGATTGTGATGTCTCTTTGCTCTACGTGGCTTGCTGGGATTACACAGGTTCAGACTGGCCCGTGCTGTTACAATGCATTTCTCTTGCATTAATCCTAAATAGCAGGTAGTGCATAAACTTCCTTTGGTGTATATGGCCTATAGAGCGAGGAAGGTATTTTATCTTCCTTGACTTTGTCTTCCTTAGAGCCCTGAGCAGAGCAAAGAGCAGTGGGATGAGTGAACCTTTAGCTTATAAGTATGTTTACATTCATTTTTCCAACCCTCTCCACCAGCACCAATGACAAACCGTACTGTAGTTTACTGTAAATGAATCATCCAATTTCACTATGTATTGATGAATGAATGTGATTCTGTTTAAATCAAATGGGGAAAATATGCACTGATGACATCATAGGACAATTGTTCACTGCTTAAGTGATGTGCCTGATTTTTTTCAGTTGTTGGGATATTGACTGTTCCGCAATAGATCTTTCTGTAAAGCTTGTGATATACTGGACAAGACAGTAGATAATAAATTGAGGGGTTATAGAAGGATTATACTGCTGAAGAAAAGCTACATATTAAACTACATTAATGAAAAAGTAATAATTACATTCCCATACTCCTTTTTTAAAATTCTCTCAGGGGCACTCAGCAGAAATTATTTCGTTGTCTTTCAACACCACTGGAGATAGGATTATCACTGGCTCCTTTGACCATACAGTAGCAGTGTGGGATGTTGGCACTGGCAGGTACTGAAGTACTAATAAATATAATTTTACATTGCATGTTTTAATGAAAAATCTAAGACAATGTTGAGCTACAAATTACAGACTATTTTTGCTTCATTTAGAGTATGTGTTCCTTCATTTTACCATGTTACTCCTGTTCCCTTTGTTCTTCTGAAAAGGAATGCTGCTCATGAAATGCTTTTGTTTATGTTTTTTGTTCTAAATTTCCGTCTTATGTGCACTGAGGAGGCAGACAGAATGGACAGATCCCGTGTTTGTTGCTGATGAATTCTCCAAACAGAAAAATATTTTATCAACGTGGAAACTCATGGTTTGGAAAGTGTCTAGAATTTCTAGATGGAACAGGCTGTTTAAGTAGAAAAAAAAGTATATTTTATGTCATAGAAAATTAGTCTGGTCACATTATCTTTGAAAACTATAGAGAGTCTGTTTTCCTTCCCACAACCTTTATGTCAGTATAAATTTATAAAGAGGAGAAAATTCCCCTCTGACTACAGAGAACAAAATGTCTTGCTTATGATGCCAAGAAATAATAATGTAGTAGCTAAATATGAATTTCTTGTCTTATCCTGACAAATCTACTAGTTTTTTCAACTGGAAACTCAGTATAAGTAGAATAATAAAATGATTGCCCTGATTACTGTCAAAATAATCTATGAAGAAAACCATTCTATTATGTTTCCAAAAGTCATGTCTTTTTTCTTTCTGTGAGAGCAAGGGGAATATCTCTGAAAGGTATATATAAAAGGAAAGTGTCTGTATAGTGATATCTTGGGGTAATCATGTGATTTAAAAAATAATGTATACATAGTACATTATTTAAGGCTTCATCCTCTAAGCGTTGAGCTTATTCAACACCAGATGCTGAATGTTTGGCATGTAAATTCTTAGGAGGCACTCACTCAGCAAATTGGACCTTTGGGTTCAATTTCATTCAGCCTGGTGTTCTTGCAAAAATATTTTTTTCTTTGAAAAGAGCTTCATCTTCTGGCTTCTTATCTGAGCCTGCAGCGAATTCAGTCTTGGGATTTTCATGTTGCATTCTTTTTTTCTAAGAAACAAATGTGGACTTCACGTCAGGGTCAATATCAGGAAGTGGAATATGAAGGAGAAAATTCTTGTTTAAACACTGGCAGCTCTGGTAATTAGCCGGTGGGCAATATAATTGTGCCAGGGCCAGCATTCAGTCTTTTAGATGGCAGTTGGGGATGTATATTTTTGGTAATAATGAAAAGTTGCAGTCAGAAAGACTGTGAGCAAATCATACTTTGCTATATACGGGTTCAGGTAGATTTGCAAAAATCTTGTAGGTGAGGTTGGGTGGGCCTGCCTTTCACCATATGGAATACACGAGGAACGTTGTTTTCCAAATTTGAGTTTGAACTTGGAGTTTCTTTTAATTTTGTTGGCTGATTCTGGTGAGTGACTGTGTTCCTCAGTTTTATTCTGGGTAGGTATCCCACAGTTTCTTATTTACAATTCTGGTGCAAATATTATAGCATCCATACATTAAGTTTCACTAGAAACTGAAGGCTAAAGAAGTATTAATATGACTGAAGCTGATTTTTTTTTTTAAATAATTTAAACGGAAATTTTCTTATGGCATTTCACAAGCCTTTTTTCTGGGTTCTTTCTAATTGTTTATCTGATAGATAGTGGTTTCTGTGAGATGTTCCACATGTTGCTATTTATTCTGCTTATTGATCAGATATTTACGTTGAAGCTTGAAGCCTGGACTGCCTTTTCAAAATTTGGAAATGAAAGTGTTAAAATTTTAAATTAAAACTTTTTTCATTATTAGATATTTTGGGTATCAGGTGTTACATTAAAAGCAGTTTCTATGGCCAAATAATATGTTCACAAAATTAAGAAGTTTTTAACTGTTGTTTTCTGCTTGTTGATTTTTGGTTTTACTATAAAAAATTCTACACAATTACAACGGTGCGCACCTCATATCGTTCAAAAGTAAAAGAAGTAATTCTATAAAATGACATGAGTTTAATCAAGCTTTTGTTATCATAAACATGGAAAATTCAATTGCCTAGGAGATTTGCTTTGCTGTTCATTTAGCATATATATTAATTTAGCTACCCTTATGCAATGAATAAAAACATTTCAGTCCCTTAAACTCATTTAGTTGTTTTTCTAGTCATTAGTTTATCCATTAGTTCAAGCAGTTTCCTATTAATGATACAGTGATATTAGCATTGTGATAATAACCTAATTTACTAATCCTTTAATACATGCGTAGCAATTAATCATCTTTAGGGTTCGTTGCCTTATAGGCCATTAACTCACTGGAAGCAATAATGGCTAATTTTACCCTCTCTATTCAGCTAAAGCTGAAGAATTTAATGGAACTAGTATTGCCAGTCTTGTGCATCAAGAAATTTAGGATTAATGAGGATTAGAAATCATATTTCATTTTGGCCGTCATTTGCCTGTTACTTGGGAACATGCTCACATTAAGTACCTGATTAAGTTCCATTTGATCTTCAGTGGATTTTATAAATAGTTTAGATTATATGGAGTTTTAAAGATGTACTGTTTACAGTTCGTTGAAGTAGGATAATGGGAGAGTAATGTGAAAGAACTTGCTGTATGTGCTCTGTATGTAGATGAATGCAAGAAATCTGTTTCTGGCACCAGAAAGTCATCACATTTCAGTGGAAATACAGTCACTAAAATATTTTTGAAAGAGAAGGGTGGCCTTTTCCATTTTATTCCTTACTGCCTTTCTGTCTCAAAGATAAAAAAATCGAATTTATGTAGTACTAGAATCCTAAATGAGCTGTACCACTCCATTTAATTGCTTTAATGGATAAAATGGTGAAGACTTGACACCTTAACTATACCATTTTATAAGCTTACTTATAATTTGAGTATATCAAAATACACTCTAAAAATGTAAATTCTCTTTTTTTTTGTAGGATGTTACATGTCTTAATAGGTCACCGAGGAGAGATTAGCAGTGCACAGTTCAACTGGGACTGTTCTCTCATTGTCACTGGATCAATGGACAAAACATGCATGGTAGGAAAGTTGAGTATGTACTGAATACAGCTACTTGATATATAAAAACATCTTTTGCAAAGCACTATTTTAAACTAGTACATGTAATTAAAGAATTTACAGCTAAATGCAAAACCTATAAGCTTATTCATTTCAGTGAAGTCCAGTTAAATAAAAATATATGTTTTAAGGCTCATTTAATCTATACGCTAAAATAAAAAATATATAAGACTTCATTAAACTGACTTATTAATGACTTTATTGATTTATATCCAGGTTTCAGGTTAATACATTGTCAGACATCAGAAAGGGCCTATACGTGTTGCTTTATGGATCAACTAGATATCTATCAAGTAAATTAGTCAAAATAAGCAGAACAGTTACCCTTATTTATCTATGCAGCTGTGGAATGCTATGACTGGGGCACATATAGCAACTTTAACAGGTCACAGTGACGAAATATTGGATGTCTGCTTTGATTATGCTGGTCAGCGTATTGCAGCTGCCTCCGCTGATGGTAAGTGAATTGACTGGGACTGCTCTAAGAATTGCAATAGTAGCATAAAACACCTTTGAAAAGCTTTGAATGTAGCTTGATTAAAGAGGATTATTGTGACTCCAAACTATAGAATCAAGCAATGTTTGTTACATTATAGAAAGTTTGGCATTAAACTTAAGAAGTTTTCTCCAGAGAAGATTTTTTTTTTCATACTTTAATCAACTCAATAAGTCTTTCCTCTTTAACTTCAAACTTGCTGTGAAATATTTCACTTGTGAGTGAAAATGAATTTTAAATGTTTAGGTAAGTAGTTCTGGAGTGAAGTTTGATTTGGGTTGCTCAAATTTAGGCTTAAATGAAAAAGGTCGTTGGAATTTTAATGGTGGATTTGCAACTAGGCTTTCCAAATGCATAGCAAGAGAATAGGCAATAAAGACATAGTGAAAGAAGCAATTTTGCTATTGGTATGCAGCAGTTTTGAATGTTTTTTAGGAAGCACTTTAAATAGTTTTTTTGTATTCACCTGCACAGTGTTATATTATAGTGCATAATTACCTATCATATTATTTTTACATACTTAAGTACTTGTTTTGATTTGCGGTTTCAGAATCAGGATACCAGTGTGGATGGGGGGCAGTAGTTGGATCTGATTTGCTGTAGTTGCCAAATTAAGACATAAGGCAATGTAAAATGTTTCCTGAGATGTAAACCATAGTTTATTAAATATAATCAATAGTTTATTAAATAGAATGAATATCTGAAATATAGTGAACGCTTTCTGAATATATTATACATGCATTCTGAAATTAAAGACTTAAGTGGTTCATGTTCTGTGTGGACATTTGTATTCAGATTTTAGAAGTTTTCCAGCAGAAACCATTAAGCAGTCAACCTTTTCCAACCAGATTACAGACTCTTTTTGACATTTTATCCTTGGGGGAAACTGTATTAAGATTGTCTTCTATTTCTTTTGAAATCAAACCTGAGATTGAGGTTCATCCAACCCTATTAAAATGTTCTTACTGAAATGCATGCTTAAGCATAACAATCACAAATGGCTCCTAATCTACTACACCAGGATCAGCAAGAGTCTATAATGCAGAAACAAAAGAGTGCATTGCAAAGCTAGAAGGACATGGAGGTGAAATTTCAAAGGTAAGTTGTTTGTGGTTTGCCCCTTTCCTTATTTGATTACGTGTGACATCCAATCCACCAGTTATCCCATGGCACAGGAATACTGTTAAAAATGTCATGGTAATACTGTTAATATTTAAGATTGGGAGGTCTGGCTAAGAATTTGTCTGTACTAAGAGAACAATCCTTTAGACTAAAAGCTATCAGTAATGGTTGTTTCCAACTCCCCGCTTCTGAGCTAAGATAACACTGGGTGTGCTCCACCAATAGCCATTTCTCGATATTGTCATGTTATTTACTATTTGATTCTTTGGAGTTGTGGCAGTTAGCAAGCTATTTAAGAAGTCCATCCCTCCCAGGGATACCTGGCTTTGATAACATTGAAATGACTGTTTGTCTTTACCTCTTTTTCTAGAATGTTGTATAGGTTGGGTCTCTGCAATCACTTGGCAGAGAACAGGGAGCAGAGAGGGGGATGCTGTCCAAATGTTCTCTCACTATGATCATAGTTAATACAGCTTCTGTCTGACCTCTCCTAAATTCTACCTGTGTTAATAAGCCCTTAGAGTCCCCAGACTCTAAGGACTAACAGAATAAGCACAAGTTTTTTAGTCTCTTGATGACATCTTAAGGCTATTGCCTTTGAGGCTTTTACCATCTTCCTTATTCCTTGCTTCTACCAGATCTGCTTCTCTTTACTCTTTCTCATTTCTCTGCATACCCAATTTATGGAATGGAACAGAAGAAGCATATTTCTGTGGCAAAATACATAGTCTTATTTTCAGAAGTGCATAAGGGACTTGGAAGTATAAAGCCTGTTTCAAAAATCACTTGGTCATGAGGAGTGTGCTCATGTACTTTGCTGGAAGTCTTGTCTGGCTCAATTTTGAATGCTAAAGTTCAGTTCCAAATACATTTAGTTACTTCCAAAATTGTACATATTTTTCAAACTTTGTTATTTAATACTTGCACCTTTTCATCCTTCTTTCAAGTGGGTAGTTTTCACTAGCTTCCAGGCTAGTATGCTAAGTCTGTACTGCTTTTGTTTGATGTATTTTGTAATTGAAATATTAATAATTTGAAACTAGTATGGTTCTTAGTGAACAAAGCTCTCCTGCTTTCATTGTATTGAGATGGCTATTCTAATCACTCTGCTGAGAGAATATTGAGTTCAGAAGGGCTAGTCTTTCCTCACTAATATACTCACTGCAATATTTCACACTCAGTGTAGATGCACTGAGGAATGCAGTCTGAATACATGCTGACATGTGGGTAGGCTAGGGACAGCTTCCACCAGGGTCCTTAGTGCTGGCATGATTTCTTTGCTGGAAGGGAGAATCTGCTCATCTGGGAGCATGTTGAAAAGTCAGTCTATTTCTGCAGATGTTCTGTGAAGCTGTGATCACTTGGGAAGGTTATTACTTGGAAATTCGATTTTTGGAGAAGGGGAATTTTCCCCTCAGAAATTAAGCAATTTTGCAGTATATGATAAACCTGGTATTGTCTGGTTAGTGCTATAAAAATATATCTATGCATGCAATTTTGGCAATGAATGTTTAAAAAATATGAACACATGCTACAAAAAAAGTTGTCTTCAGTGGAAATTTTGACATTATAGAGACTTATGTTATTTAATGTAGAACTCTATGACTCTAACATTTAAATAAGGTTGTTACAGTTGTAGAGTAATTGTAATTTTGGTGGATAATATTCTGAAGTCTTGATTCTGTATTAAAGTCATTGTGTGTAGACCTTTGTACATACGCAAAGTTTTCAGACACAGAAGTTTGCCAGGGTGACTTTAGTGGAATACTGTCCTTAATCTTAGCTGAAAAGCTGAATACAAGAGTTGCTGGTTCCTGTTTTCATCTTTTCATCAGTAGATATGCAGCATTTTCCAGGCATATTGACTTCCTTGGTAATATAACTCTTTTCTGTATTTTTTTAAAAGGTATGTTTCAACCCTAAAGGCAATCGTATACTAACAGCCAGCTCTGATAAAACAGCTCGACTCTGGGATGCAGCTACTGGACACTGCCTTCAGATATTAGAGGGTCATACTGATGAGATATTCTCCTGCGCTTTCAATTACAAAGGCGATATAATCATTACAGGTAACTAATATATTACTTTTTTTTTTCCTTTTTTTGAGAGACATTTGAAATCTTGTTATGGTAAAAAAAATAAATGTCTGAAAAGTTTCCTGGGGCCATATCCCAAATAGATGTACTAGCAGTGACTTAAAATATAGTGAAGGAAAGCTAGAAACTCAGTTTTTAACTGAGGTTTAAGTGCATATGGCCATGAACAGATTTGTATAAAGGCATGGGCATACCCTACTGTCTCTCCTATGGGCATATACTAACACCTGAGCAGTAACTAAGCCATTTTCTCACAATCCATTGCAGTGAGGGAGGTCTGGATGAGCAAAAGGCAAAGCTTTTTAAATGGCAGCACAGTGTATTTGCCACTGAACTCTGCTCGGGTTTCCTTCATTTCAGACAAAGTCGTGGGAAAATACGTGAACAGAGTATTTGTGATTGCTTTGATCTTTTGACTGAACTACCAAAATATGGGATGTGGGATGATCTTAGCTAAAAATATTGCTGTAGGTCTGCTGTTTCTTGCTAGTCATGGACAGGAAAATATTTCTCTAGCTCCTTGGCATTCTGGGTAGATTGTTGATGTGGGTGTTAAAAAAATTGGGAAAATTGTGTGATACAGCTAAATAATTCTTTCACAATGTATGTTTATTACTAGGAAGCAAGGACAACACCTGTAGAATATGGCACTGACTGAAGAGAAGGAGAGATCCAGTTTGGTATACACCTCCTTTGTGAGTTTCACAGACAATAAACTCAGTCTTTCAGATCTGTTTTATTTTACCCTGTGTTTGCCTTCAGCATTGTCGAAGTAGAAAAGTTACCCAGATTTTGATAGCCTTGATGTCTGGTAGATATAGAATCACAGAATAGTAGAAGTTGGAAGGGGCCTCTGGAGATCATCCAGTAAAAGACCCCTGCTCAAAGCACTGTCAACCAAGCAGGCTGCCAAGGACTGACATGGTTTTGAATATCTCCAAGGTTGGAGACTCCACAGTTACTCTGGGCAACCTGCTTCATGTTTGATCACTGTCACAGCAAAAAAAAAGTTGGGTTATTTTTTCCTTGTGTTTTAATGGAATGTTTTCTTGTATTTCAATCTGTGCATGTAGCCTCTTCACTGGGTACCACCGAGAAGGGTCTGGCTGTGTTATCTCAGTCACCTGAGAAAAATCATCATTAGTGTGAATGAATCCAGTAGGATGACCCCATTTCTTTGTGTGTCATTTAACTTGTAATCCTTTTAATAAAAAAAAAATAATACAGCATTATAGTACCCTCAGGTGTGAAAGGGGTGATGTCATGCACTTGCTCTGAGTACTTTTGTGTTCCTTTTTTATTGCTGTATAATAAAAAGTATTGAATTAAAATGACAGTTTTGCTACTTGTAATACAAGGTCCCACTTGGTATTTCTGGAGAAAACCAGCAACCAGTTGTGAACTGCATTGCTATTAACTGTTGCATGCAGTTAAACTCCCACTCACCCCCTTTCATACTTGCCCACATCTTTCCATTCATTCTGCTTGGCCCTTATTCTCCCATTTTCACCTAAGGTAAAAAAATAATATGGGTGGTGACTCCAACTCTGAATCCTGGCCCAAAGATTATGGCCAGCACGAAACTCTACACAACAAAGACTTTGAGTTAAGGATCGTGACATAAATTGAGAAGTGGATGAGGAACTCCTGCAACTCATTTACCACCCTATAATGAGCTCTGGCCCAGGCTTAGCTCTCGCCAGCAATTTCCAACAAGTCTCACCTGTGTGGAGCTTGCCCAACTTCCATAGCAGAGCACCTGAAACTCCAGTTGCTCTTTGTAGGGGAGTAGGGAAGGAACAGAACTGACTGGTCTCTTCCAGCTGCCTTGGAAGAAGGATGAAGAGGGTAGGACTGAGCAAAGTATCTGTGTTGGCTGAAAGAAAGAAAGAAAGAAAGAAAGAAGAGAGGAGGTGCACAGCAAAGAATGAACTTGAAGGTATTTTGCTTATGTTGTCTATCTCTGGATGGTTATGGACTTGACTTTCTAAATGTTGTTAAGTTTAATAGGAAGTTACTAATGGTGATGCATTCTGACTGTCTCTGAGTGCTTGCCAGCATCCTTGTGTGTAAATGAAGAAACAAAAGTGCCTGTCATCACTTGGCAAATATCCTGGTTGTTTCAAGTAGTGTCGTGTTGTGGGAGACCTAAGCAGTGTGCTGCAGAGCATTTAAAATTAAACCTTTGCCAGTAGGCAAAGTGGCTGATATTAACGTTACTGTAATGCTTGTGCTGTTTGCTGTTGTCTTGTGCATGGGGTTAGGATACCAACAGTGTATCTAAGTAATCCGCAATTAACAGGGGCAGGAAGGGCAATGCAGTCCTGTGCTACTTTAGAATTACCCTGTGTCCATAGAACGCTATGTGCCTGTGCTTATAAGTGTGACGTGGGGGATTTCTAGCTGACAAAAACAGAGGAAAATTAATGTAATGAAATGTGTACAGATACTGCTACTCAGTTAAAAACAGAAATTTAACTTGCTGTGTAACCATTGCAAAGTAAAAAAAATAAAAATTGTTTGGACTAGAAAATAGATTTGGATTAGGAAGTAGATTTTTTTTTTTTGTGAATCATTCAGGTTGGGTTATTTTATGTTGCCTTTTCCTTTATGATTTTTTTTTCTTATGCTGTGCTAGTGATTCAGTGAATCAAACATCTGTTGTAGCTCTTGGCTTTGAGCTATTGCCCTATTTTTATGTGAAACTGTGAGTGAGTTGAGGTTTGTAGAGCAAGCACTGGACTGGGAGGCCACCTGGACTCTGTTTCTGACTCCCTAGATCCACTGAGCGAGTAGAATTGCTTTTCAGGCTGAGTAATCCAGGTTTCTGTGCTCGAAATCGAAATACATTCACATCTGGTGTGATTCATAGCACTGCTGAAAAGTGTGCTGACTTGGCACCTCGTAAGAACTTCAGTAGTACTCTAGGTACCATCGCATGAATGCTTTAATGGTAGGCTCTCTGCACCTTGGTTAACCAATATGTGGATTTGATAAATATGTTAAAAGTGCATTGTAGAGATGTATCATACTAAAATATGTCTCTGGTAGCAGCTTGATCCCTTTCTCTAATCCTACTTCAGTCCCTGAAGCCAAAATAGCTTATGTGTGTGCTCTAACTCTATTGCCTGGTGCCTTTTTAATTCCATAAAAACACTTGGCTTCTCCACACCTTACACTCTCGGAGCTGCCACTTTAATCACTGGGTGGTTGGTGGGTTTCACGTTACCCTGAAATGCTGGCAAACTTGGTTCACTGTGACTTTATTGAGAAGGATTACCTTGTGAGACTCCTGAAGTGTGCTTCAGTAAGGCCTGGCACAGTGGAAATATTTGCTGTGTTGTTTCTGTCCTTCACGTCTCTGAATCCTTCCAGTATGTACCTCTGTGAATACACAAGTTTGTTTTTCTGGGAAAGAAGCCCATAGCTTGTATCATGTAACTTCCCCAGGACAGAACATGGGCTTGCAAGACAAGGACAAGGATTTCCATGTAGGCATGTGATGTGTACTCTTGACGTGTGCTTTTTGTATCTCTTGAGATTCAATTTCTTTTCTGAATAGTTGAGGATAATAATACTCGTACCCACTTGTGTTTTAAAAGTGGCATTTTATGAGAATTTCTTTTTCAGCTCCTTCTGTGTGATCACTAGTATTTCCTGGGTACTTAGTGAAAGGATATGAACTATATCCTGCTTGGTTATATTTTGCAGTTTGCTGTGCTTTACTGTCTAACTTCCAGCTGGAGCTGGGAGGAGGGCACATTATCCATCAGCCAGACCTGTCTTCATTGCAAATTGTTTTAATTAGCTCGATAGTCCAGCTGTCTAATTTAACGGTCTGTCCTGCTAAATGCTGTACAGCTGCGAGTTGCTTTCTGAGGGCCTGTTCCTCATGATGACTGGCTTTAGAGTGGCTTTGAAAAATTGAAGTAGTGGCATTATGAGTTTGTTCATACTTAGCAAAGGCTTAGGAATGGCTCTGGCTTGAATTAAAATTCTTAAGTTGGCTAGTATGGAGGTGTTTTCCTTCTCAGCTGGAATCTGTTTTATTTATTAAGTAGCTCATGTGGGCTCTTCATTTCAATGGAGCAGTGGGTTTTTATCCCTGACATGTTGAAAGTCAGAGTGCAGGATTCATGGTGACATTCCTGTGCTCGTCTGTCGTACAGCTCTGCATGAAACTGGACAAGAGAAACAATAAAATTACCCTCTCCAGAAAAGTTACCTGCTGCATTTAATAGGGTAACTGTAAACAGGTGACCATTTTTATCATAGACCATAATAAAATGGTTAATTTACTTGAAGATACTGTGACAATCTTCAGTGTTATGAAAAAACTGAGGAATATTATAGTTTTTCAGCTTCTAATGATATCAACATTAAAAGGACCCTTGACAAAACCAATGTAGAAATGAAGGTTTTAAATACTTATTTTTCAGTAGGTAATTTTCCAGCATTTGGATTAATGTACCTACAGGCCAAATTCTGCTCTTCGTTAAGAGGGTGATGGAGTCAGTTCCAGGGTGGGAGGCGCCTTTCCCTGGAGCCTTCTTGCAGAGCAATAAGGTGAGGGGCAGCCCTGGCTGGGACCAGCGCCGCAGCAGGTGCTGAGGCAAGTGTCTGCTGTCCCCATGGGTGGCCTCTGGTGGCCAGGGCATCTCCTGAGGCTCATGGGGTTTGTCTTATTCAGTAAATTGCAGTGCATCTCCCTCAAGTATTTCTCCAGCTCCCTCTTGAACCTCTGTATGAGTTCTGCCTCCTCTCATTTGGTAATGCGTCTCCTCTTTTTGTTTGCTCTGAATCTGGCTTGTTTGAGTTTCATTTGTTGGGTCCTATTTCATATTGGAAAATGTAGTGAGCAGCCACCCACGCCCTCGGGGTATTAATAACCTGCGTCATGTACGTAGAGAGGCATGAACTGCAGAGATTTTACTCTGAGATTTAACTTAAAATTGTATGAAGTTCTTATGTGTAACTAAAGTTGACTTTAATTTTTTTCAGCCTTTTTAAATGGTGGACAAGTCCAGTTTTGATTTATTCAGCTAAGTGTTGGTTTCCTTTTCTGTTTAGCAGTAGAAATACCTTTACACCTAGGCAGTGGGGCAGTAAATATCTGTGCAAAATCAAACAAGCAGAAGAAAGCCTGAACTTGTGTCTTCCCCGCCCACTTCTGGAGGTACTGAAAGCAGCCGGAGTGAGCACTAGTACAGTTTTGGTGTGTTTGGAGTTGTTCTGGCATTAATTCTTGGCATGAACGCGTAATTTCTCTTATTTTACTGTGATACTAAGAGTGTTGTGATTAGCTTTGTGTGATGTGAATGAGTTGTGAAACCCGAGTAAAGCCATAGCTTTGGTACCGAGGTGAGACCCGGAGGTTGCTCTGACTTGTTTTGGTCAGGGCCATGGGTCAGATTTTTCATTTAGAAGCAGAGCTTTGAGAAGCTAGAGGGATGGCAGGCAAATATTCTTTAATAGGTCAAAAACCCCATAGCACATTCATGAACTTTTTAGGGAGGCAAAGAGGACGCACATCATAACGTAAATTTATTTCTGAATAAATCGCAACATTAAGAACTACTGTACAGAGAAACTGCATCACACTGTTACAACTCTGTCATGATATTTGTGCTTTGTAGGATAAGTAAACATTTATTCTATCACAGCAAAAAATTGTATACCGACAACTAACTGTATTTGGTTTAAAAATAAATACACTTTCCTATTTATTAAGTTCAACAAAGCACTTTAAGTCTGTAACACTTGGTGCTTTTTATTAACTTAGAGCCTCAGAAATGCTGAGCATTTGGAGGTGCCACTCGTGTGAGTGGGGGTCAGGGATGCTCAGCAGTTCTTAGGAGCAGGCCCAGTGACTGCACGGTTACCTTCAGCCTACGCAATAAATTGACCTTTACCTTGACAGCAAAGTGACCTTCCCTCTTTTGTATATACTGCAGAGCAGATCTAAAATTACTCATGTTGTTTAATGTTTCATGTTAGATTTTGATTCACTAATAATATGTATTTTGTAACAAATGAGTGATGCAATCATGCAAGTTTAGGAATGGTTTTAAAGATAAAATTGCGAATATGGCTCTTTTTCATAAATTATTTAAAACTACTTCAAAATTTTCAAAAATATTTAGTGCAAAAGGATAGTTTTTGTTTTTTTTTTCAAGAAATATTACAGAAGCATATACTGTTATATGGAAAATAAAATATCTCTTAAATATTTTATTGGGAAAAGCAGACAGGTTTTCTGTATGCTATGTTGCAGTAGGGAGAGATGAAAGATAAATATTTTCAAAGAAACAAATCCCGGAAGAGATGTGATGTGATAAGTTATATTTACCTTTCAGTTCAAAAGCAATCTCTTTGGCAGAGTCAAGAGAATGTAACATTAAGTGCATGATACTGACAGGTCATCTCAACAAGACGATACCATAATATATCTTATCAAACAATTATATAAATGTTATAGTAATGTGAACTATCCCATATAGTCCAAACATTTATATCCAAAGTGAACAAGTGTCTGCTGAAATTTTAACAATCATTTTGCTTTCTTTTAAGTTACAAAAATTAAAGTTAAGATTTTTATGATGAAACGGTGCTGTTTTCAAATATGCGTCTCTTCACCTTATTAACAATTTGATTAAAATTAAAATAGTATTTTTTTCGCTGCTTTTAATTGATATGTAGCATGTTACATAGCACTTCAGAAAGAAGCACTTCAGGTAACAAATATCCTATCGTTAACTCCCTCTTACCAGGTAGGGACGCTGAGGCACAGAGGTGAAGTGACTGGCCCAAGGGCAGGCGGCAGGTCTGTGGTGGGACGGGGCTTCGGACCCTCCTGCCCTGACCCGCAGAGCTGTGTTCAGGGACGTACACACAGGGTGTAGCTGTGCTGAGCTGCGCTGCCTCCCGGTGAAAAGGAATGAGTTTTCTAAGGGTAATAACTGAGAGTCTAGATTTTGTTGCCTTGAGAAGATGACAGGAATGGGGAACAGCTAATGGAAGAGAAATAGTCACCTGGAAAGAAACTAAAATGTGTTCTCAGCAGCTTTCTATTGTGTTGTCTAACTGCAAAGGTGCTAAGCGTTCAAAAGTTTTTACCCCTTAGCAGACTGTGGGGATTTAAAAAAAAAAATAAATTATTTATCTGGGGACATGGGGGTGTCTAGGCATCCTGGAACACACTCTGCTTCTAATAGTTAAGCTGTACAAATAGTGGTGTTTTAAAACTGAATGGTAGTGTACTATCCCAGTTTAGCTGATTGGTTTAATCAAATTGATTAAAATGGAACATATCAGATACTTAAGCCTTTACTGTGTAGTCCATTAATTCCGAAGGCTAAAAATCCATTCCTTCCTTGTACAGTACATCCTATAGCACAATATGGCGAGAGTCCCTCATGGTACAGAATGATACAATATACCTTGGTTTCACTTCTCTCCTTGTCCAGTTGTGGAACAGACGTGTGCTGTTTCTGTAGAGTTTGTATATCTTTGCTCATTTTATTCAGTGATGTTTGGAAATCAGAGCGTTACACAAACCACTGCTTATTGAAATGGGAATAAAACAAAAATGCTGCAGGGGTGAACTTTCTTAACCCAACTCCAGGAGCCAGTCAAACAGGCTTGGAGTCATCTCTCGGCCTTCCTCGCTGAGCTTGCAGTACTGCACCACAGCGTGAAAGATATCCCCCACTTTCCAGGATTTCCGTTGAACTAATTGCACGACATCTAAAAACTAAATAAAAATAAAACACGCTTAGGATTTGGTTAACGTTTTGCTAAGGTTTTGTTAAATGAATACAAACAAACTGCTGTGAGACCTCCCTTTGTAAAAGCAATGCTGTACCAGGGCTTGGACACACTTCACCACACGGCAACATCTTTCTATTTATAAAACTTCATTTCTGAAGTTCCATAGCTCCCCAAAGACTGATCGGATCTCATAACATTTTCTAAAATAGCTGCTCTTATCAATTATTTCTTATTTATTACAGTGAAAGTAAGAATAGTGAAAGTGAGCTTGGAAAAGATCACAACTTTCCTTGTTGACAACTCACTGTCAAAATAATGGAAATGTGACTTATCCATTTGCAAGAAAAAAAAAATCCTTCTTCATTACCATTAGCTATATTTTAACTTACATTTAGTTTTCTGTATTTCCACACATACTTCCCACAGTGTTTTAAGTATTTGCATAGTACTGGTGAGAGGGGAGTTCTAGGTAAGCTTTTGTCACATGAAGACATTTGCCACAATTGTGGTTGGATCACAGAAAGGATCTATATTTGATAATTTTTTTAACTTCCAGATAAACCAGAGATCAAATATATGTTCTTAAACAGCTGTAAAAAATCCTGAATTTCGTCCACTTTGTACTTAATAATGGGCTACACAGTGTCATACATCTGGTCCCATTTTTTTCTGAAACACATAAATGAAAATCAAAGCTTTTCATTTCTTTGAATTTCACAATCAATATCTAATTAGCTTGCTCCTTCTACATTTCCAGTTTTAAACCACACAAGAAAATATTGTATGTCTCTAGTTAGTGTAGCTGTTTGCTATTTACATACTGAAGCCTAAACTTTTAATATGTATTTTAATGATATTTAATAGGCACGCGATTTCCAAGAGCACTGTTGTAGGCAGGATGTGCTTCATTATTCTCTAGTGTATTTTTGCAATTGAATTAACTGTTTGCCAAAGCACATGGGTAAAGCTGACAGCTGTTTCTTTAATTAGATGCAATTTGGACTGTTGCTGCTGAATGCATTTTAAATTATGTTTATGATTCCAAAATGCATGTACTCAAGAAAATCAAACAATATCTCTGCTACTCAAAATGATCTTCCCATAGACATTATTTTAAAAGACCAAAATACTGATTTGTAACACTTTTTTCATTAATTGATTTGAATATTGTGGCACATTTTGTAAGCCTTAAGGTTTGAGCTATCCTTACGGCTCTAGAAAAGGGGCTGGTTTGGTTATTCTTGAAATGTTGTAGGTGGCATTTGGTGGTGTCTGTGATGGAGCACTAATCATTCAGGAACAGAAATAGTCTGGACTTCGGTGTTGCTCTTGGGGCTCTGGCTTGAAGGTTTCTCAGTTCTGGTAGTCTCTGTCTGTCTCCCTCCCTCTGGAAAGAGGCTTCTGCTTTCAGGATGGTGGTTGGTGGAGCTGAGCTACACCTGAGCAGGACAGAAGAGCACTGGCACACAGAACTTTTTGTATTGCTAAGCCAGGGGAGATGTTTCATAATTTCTGTACAATGATGCAAAATATTTCAATCAGTCAGTCTAACTTTCCAAGTAACAGATGTGTGATTGCAAATATGGCTTCACTGGGAACTCTGGTTGGTCACTGCCTGGGCTAAAACTGTCTCTTGGGGTAGTCATAATCTAAGGATGTGCCTACACAGATAGGTCCATCCTGCCTGTCCTCAAAACTTTTGATTGCTTCTGGTGCAGAAGCTTTGTAGTCTTGGTAACCCGAGCTAACCCAGGCTAGCTTTATTTTGCAGTTAATCTCTTCTGTAGATTTGAGCAGTGGGCCCATTCCTTGGTGAGCAGTGCTTTTTCTGCCAGCACAAAGGGAATATATAGTCAATGCATTTGGCCATGGCAGAGCTCGCATGAATGTAGGAGGAACTGTCAGGCCCCTTTGGTACCCTGCTCTATCCCCAGCCATAGCAATTTATGAGCAGCCAGGAAGAAGTTCAGACCTGTCTGAGGCTGCCCTGATCAGTGTTGCCAGCAAAGCAGAACCTGCACAAGGGCTACGGAATTTCAGAGCTGGAAATCTTAAATCCAACTTATGTCTTACATCATACTTAGCTCTTACTGTCACTGAGTAGCAGGACTTTGTCTGCATGATGTCTATGTGCCAGTGCCTTTTTTTATTTTTTAAGCTGTGTGCCTAAACTCCATGTAAGCCACCTGCAACCCTTTAAATGCAGCCATGTAAAGGACTCTTTCTGTTAATTCTGCCTTGGGAATTGGCAATTAACGCATCATTGATATGAAAAAGTGAACAGATTCATCAAAGCACGTTATAGAGGCTTTGGAGAAGGTCTCATGGTGATAGTGTTTCTTGTGCCTACTAAATACTTCACATATCTTACACTCTGACGCATTTAATCCTCGCCTCCCTTTCTGTACTAAACAGTAGCATTGCCATCTCCCTGTCATGAATAGTTTGTTGCATCCGCTGTTAAGATCAGTAACTTCAATAAATCATAACTACTACTGTGAATAAAGTGAATTAGTAGTATGCTCATTTCTGTAAATACTACCTTTTCGATTCTGTTTTCCTGAGATTTCTTAAAATAGATGGTCGGAATTCCAAGTTCAGAAGCAGCTATCCACTGAAGGGTGGCTCGCAGCTCTGCATCGGGGCACTCTGGTTCCAGATCAAAGTTAATCACCAGAAGGTCCTTTTGACAATTGGCTGTTCCCACCGAAAGCCCAGAAGTACTTTCTGGAAAAAATAATCCCAGCAGTTACTGTGCAATTACTTGTGTTAACTTCAAATTGTACGCTTTAATTGATGTGGTTCAACTTACCCTCTGTATTTTCTGTCTGTTCTTTAAGGAAAACTTTTTCTTCTACTAATTCACTTAGAAACAAACAACAACAAAGCTTATTAGTGATATTTAGCAACAGTCTACAACATTGCTTCATGATGGATAAACTCCCTCAATATAAGACCCAGAAAGCTGCAAGAAAAAAGTTACATGGGATGAAATAATAAAATGCAGAATGTGTTTCATTTATTTCATCTGTAAATCAGGAAAAGCTATGGGAATTTCAGCATTATTCCAGTAATAAGATTAAGTACTTGTACTGGTTGCACTGTGTGTTACATTTCATTAGGATCTGTGTATCTTTACACAACGACAAGCAAATGATGTTATGGTAAGACACTTCAAGTCTCATAACCTGGGGGGAAATACTGAACTTCCAATGTCTGCATTTTGCAGCACTGCTCCCTGGCTGGATCTTCTTTAGCCCTGCTTTCTAGTTTTTCTTTTATAGTTAAATACAATCATAACTATCATTTACTTCAATTACTGCTGGTTTTAAATATATTAGCTGTTTGGATAAACAAATTCTGTTTACACTTTGCAAAAGTTTCCAAAGTTCTTAATTTCTTATGTACCACCTTGTTAACCTACAGGAAACAAACTGTTGGCATGTGGTCACTGCTTCAGCTTCCATTTCTGGACACATTCCCTGTGCTCGTGGATGTGTGTCAGGAGACCATAAATTCACTGTTGAGGTCCCAGCTATTGCATTCTTTTTAATGCTCCTGGAGGGACAGTACTCAAACTATTCTCTTCAGACCATCCCATTCTGCCCTCAATCAGGGGGGACGCTGCAAGTTTAAGATCTTGTTTCTAGCACAGGTAGATGTTATTCTTACCACCCTCATTCACAGGATTTCAGAATCTCCCCCAAGGCTTCAAAGAATCAAGATTTTGTATACTTATGTAGGCATTACTGCAAGATGTGAGAGGAAAGAATAAAATGGCAGCATGCAATGTTCAGTTTGTCATGACTTAGAATCGTAGCTGCTTAATAACTTCCCACCAGATTTTTTTCCAGTTTTCTCTTTGAACAGCAGATGTATTCTGTGCCTTGACTTTGATTTGTGGAAGTAAAAACTTCTCATGCCTATTGGCTAACACCTGAGAATAGCCCCTAGAAACTAACAAGAAGAGCCAGAAAATTATCCATTTTTTTCTCGGAAATATAAGGGAGAGGGGTCATCTTTAGGAATGTGTGTAGGAGGTATCGCTGCCTACTGTGAAGATGGGAATGTTTCAACAAGGTTAGTCTCTGAGTCAGCAGCCAAGAGAGAGTGCATGGAACTCTACAGAAATATGAATGCTCAGATTTCTTACAAAAAAAAAAAAAGCCTCTTGACAGCAGGGAAGCTTTAGTATAGTCTGGTAATGAGCTGTGAAGATTTTCTGATGTCAGTGACTTCCCAAAGCTCCTGTGTTCAATGTATGTTGTACAGTCCATACGCTTCTGCAGTGGCCATGCCCTGACTGCATCGTGGCATTCACCAGCTGGCAGGTTATACCAGGTTTCAGGGTACCAGAATCTTTAGGCAGGTACTTTTACATCTCTTGATAATTTTATTCCATGCTCAGTAGAAATACGCTCAGAAACACTAGGTAATACATACTTTGGGCCAAATTATTATTGTTCTTGGGAAGAAAGCTGTTATATTTTTTTCCTTTGACTTTAATTGATCCTTATTTGCTTGATCTTACTTGCTATTGCAGTACAGTTTTGATAATGTTTGAAGTTACTTGGAGAAGAAGGTCCACACAATGGGAAACTGATACTGCAGAAAACTGTCTTCTAGGCAGAGCAGTTGGTGGATCTGTATTCTCTTGAGAGATCCACCTGGGTGGGTTTTACTGTAATCTTTCGCTCTCTAGTGCTGTCACTCTGCACAGACACCTGCATGTGCTTTTTTCTGTAACTATTGGCAGGCTCAGCAGCAGGTGCAAAGCAGGGCTTGGCACGTTTTATATGGTGTAAATGATTTGCAGTTAAAATTAGACTAAACATCAAGTCTCACTTCAGTTACTACTTACTTAATCATAGGAGAAGATGGCACGTTCTCCTGATAAATTTCCAGGTCCATAATGCCAAGACTGCTAGTTGTACTGCTGTTGCCATTGCTGACAAAGCAAAAGTTTAAATATTAGTGCCAAGCTGCACTGAACATGTCTCCATACATCTTTTTTAAATTTATTCATGTACAAAGCAAAATGAGGAGGCTGCCCCCTGTAAGGCAGAATTCCACAAAATCAATTGTGCTCAGCAGGTGGTTCCCAGAATGAAGCACACTAATCTGCTCAAAATAGCGAGGCTTTTATTAAAATAGTTGTAGATGGAGCATGTATCAAGTGATGCTGTGAACCGGGTGAAAAGAAAATGTGGACCACCTATTTGTGAATAGCTTGTGTAACGAACATTTGGCCTCAAACAAAACCCAAGTCAGCACGAGTCCTTGAAAAGCATTATCGGGTACAGAGATGTCTTGGAAAAAACCTGCAGAGATTCAGATACCTCTGAATGTGGTGAGTTAGAGCAAGGCACTTGGTTGCCCATCACACTACTTACCTGCTGGGTGACTCCATGCCTCTTACCAACAGAAGTTTCAGTGTATTACATCATACCCCAAATGCTATTGGGGATACGATGGAACCCACAGATCCAGTGATAGCCCCTTATGTTTCTGACTACTCTGAAAGACTGAAATTTTGGTTAAAGCCAGTGCTCATTGGCACCAGTAATACATAGAAGTGTTCTCTTTGGCTTCTTCACAAGAATGAAGTATTACATCTGCAAATATTTGGAAAAAATAGTACCTGTTCACTTTATAACATCATTATAAATTGACAGTGAATGTTTATGCAGATACAGTAATAGTCTGATGAACAGGTTGTGAATTTGCTGGCTGCAAGTCAGTTAGCACAAACAAGATCTGTGCGGTGAGTCAACCTGAACAGCTTAATTTTTACTAGAAAAGCAACTAATAGTATTTTTCCTTACGTTAGAAGGCTTGACTAAACAGTTTTTTTTTCCCTGTCAGGTTTTTCTGAATCGGAGTCAGTACAACATGCATTCAGATTTGCTGCAGCCATTTCTGTTCCAATGCAGAGCCAAAAGGCACAATACATTAGCTCTCTCAGACCAAGGATTTTGTTAAAGGTAGATACCATAATAACGGGATGAATGTCCACCCACACTGACAGACAAGTTTTGTTCAGCATTTTCCCAGCCAGCCAGCAGTGCTTTCTGACAGAGCCTCTTTTGCTTCCCTGCTTCATTGCTGTACTGTCTCCCCTCCTTGTCATCTTAATACCCAAGAGAAAGATGTAGTTACTTGACAATATTTTAAAACCTAGGCTAAGAGCACGTGAAGAAAAAAACCTTGCTCAATTTGAATTCGTGAAAGGGCTGAAGTCAAACTAACATCACTTAATATAAACTCTAAGGACTAGATAACATCTTTAAACACATCCTGACTCGAGTAGGAACAAAAAGCAGCACATTGCAATGAGAGCTCTGGAATTTATGCCCGCTGAGGGGGAACTCTGTCATCCTCTGTTGATCTGCTCCCCTGTGCTGGTTTAAGCAGATCAGAGCTCTATTTCTGCTCTCAGTGAACAAATACCCCGTGGGAATAGCAGTCTCATCAATCTCAGCTAAGGAGATGCCAAAATAAACATTATGCAAATAGTAGCAAATAAAACAAAGGAAAGACAATAGCAATTAGCTTGTCCAATGGCCCTTTCACTGTAGGAGTGAGGCACTTGAGTGGTGCCGGGAAGTTTTTTCTTCATCTGAATCTAGCTGCTCACTGATAATAAAAAGACCTGGCTGAGAACCTGAATGTGGGGTTTTTGTTTTTTTTTTTCTTTTTTAAAAATTAAGAGATTTTTAGGCTTTCTTTACAGTATTTTGAATAAATCTTGAGGTGTTGACCCTCGCTTCTGATGCATGGTAGCCAAATCATTGCTCCATGATCATGGAGCTCGGCCGATTAGACTATATTGTATACTGAGAACAGACAATATGGGTACCTCAGGGATCGCTCGCTGAGTTGCAAGTAGCTACTTGTGTCATCAGGATTGTCCTCATCGTTTGCTAGCTGGGACCAGCTGCCGGTGCTTTCTTCACTGCTGCTGAGATGGTTTGGAAATTCTTCAGCTGTTTTTGTCTCACCCGTGATTTCAGCATCCGGTCTGCTCGGAGGGCTGTTGCTGGTAGGAAGGAACATTGATACTGTAATTGAGGCAAACAAACTGGCACTACCAATCTTCAGGCAATGCTGCTCATTAAAGTCAACCGAGCTGCACGATTATACAGATGCAAGAGATAGGAGAAGCTTATAATTTATACATGAAGTCCAGTTGAACGTATGCTCTGAGATGCTTTTAAAAAAGGATCTTGTTAGGACCCTGTTGGGGTCATAAGTAACTTTTACCCCAGACGGCAGAGTGTTGGTGACACTCAGAGAGCCGCTGTTGGTGCCTGGGGAGGTGCAGCTGATGCCCCTGTGGCTGGGGGTTTGGTTTTCACCGAGCTGGAGCTGCTTCTGTTTGTGTCTGTGCTGTGGCTTTCACTGGGGCTGGGGGGGCAACTGGGGCTGGGACCAGGACCAGGGCTGTCCTAGGCAGTTGTCTGAGTTTCTGCTACCTTTGATTTCACCCGTGCCTGAGTAGCAATATCAAATGTCACACAGTACTCGCTCCTGCACAGACATTTAACAATAAACCACCCCTGCAGCACACTCAGGAAAATCAACAAAATCCCTATCGAATGATAGTAACAATCATGCTCTAAACAGCCCAAAGGTTTCCCATCCTCCAGTTCTTAGTTAGTTAGGAATAAGCATTAAAGGGCAAAATAAACTTTCTCCAAGTAAAACCAAAAGTGTGATTAGTAACAGAATCTGTCATGTGATGCCGGGAATATGCAGGTATCATAGTAATCCAAGTAATCACATTATACGTCTGAAGGCAAGTCCTCACCAAAATAGCACGCTTAGACCACTGCATCTAACCACAAAAACCAAATAAACAATATAACACATTTGGCAAATTAAGCACCACTGCATCAATTAACTTCATATAAAGCTCTCTAGAAATACCATATAACATATTGCATAGGAATGACATGGTGTGAGCTGTCTGTTCTCCCTGAGTAAGCTGGAATTCAAACTATTCAGGCAGTCTCTCTGCTCCAGCCTCGCGTTGGGCGCCAATAAATCTGTCAAGGTTTAGGCTGAATTGGCCAATCAGAATGACAGGTGGCCCCTCCCTCCCCCCTTTTCGAAGAGAGGCAAGAAAGACATAAAGAGATTTAGCAGTTCAGAATGAACCAAACTAATGACATATTAATATTAAAATTAAAAAAGGAAATAATGAAATAGGTACGATACATACAAAGCTGTATCGAGCTCCCAGGATGACATCACCAGTAGGCACTGGGGAAGTCCCCAGACTGGACTCAGTGATGGATGGGAACCGGATGTCAGCTCTGGAGTCAGGAACACACGGATCAGGATCAAAGGCAGATGAACAGACAGGGTTCTCTTCGGATGTCAGCCATTGAAGAAAGAGAGCTGACCCTTTGATCCCTCAGCTTTTATACTGAGCATGGGGCAGATGGGATGGAATACCCCTGTTGGTCAGGTTTGGGTCACCTGTTCTGTCCACTCCTCCCCGCAGGTGGGACCCCTCTGCGCTTTTTCCATTTCTGGCCCTCCAATGGGGCAAATAATGAAATTAGGAGACCTTAGTTGTTATAGCAATAGCTGTAAGCAAGAGCCTCTCTGCATATCGTTCCTCGGTATGAAGTACAAACATTGGTGTTATCACTCTGAGAACAAGCAGTTTTCTCCATAATATGCTGTTAATTTCAGAGAGTTAGAAGAGGCCTAGCTAAGATGTAAAGTTACTGAACAGAAAGTTGGTTCTGTTTTATCTCAAACCTGGACAGACCACTGTAAACAAACACAAAACAAAGTAAGCCTTATATTGAAATATGCATAGAAATGGTTTAACTTGTACAGAAAGATTTTTACATGTACAAAAAGAACTGCTCACTGCATAGGCCTATTGCTTAATGCACTTCAGTCAATCCATGGTTAAAATATATGGTATTTATCAATGTAGAATGACAGCATTTCTTGGAAATATATACTGGAACTAAATCCCTCTCCTACTAAAGGGTGAATAAGATTCTTGCCACGTTTTTCTACTCTGTTAGCACTCCAAAAGAGGTCTAGAAGTAAAAGTAGAAAAGCATTGTGGGTTGTGAATCACTAATGACTCTTAACCTTCTGTGTTTTGTAGGATCTTTGCTGCTTAGGTTGAGGGAGGACAAAGTACTCTTTTTCTAGGTAGGTGTGCAGCAGGTAGTCAGAAACCAGACTGAATACGGACCCCAGACTGAGTTTAGAAAATTCAGGTTTAAGGGAAAAATGTTTTATAATTCTGCACATTTGACATATGTCACAAACACACATATATACACACATTCCCACAAATGTGCACGCATGCACACACACACACTCTATTATATTTATGGTAACTTTTCAGATCCAAACTGGACTTTGTGAGACTTCTCATGGGACTTTTGATATACAGGTGGAAAAATACATAATAATTCAACCTGCCCTCTTTTTGGATGATAAGAAAGAATTAATTATATCACTGCATATAAAAACTGTAGTTATGTTATATTTACTGGGTGGTCTGCATCTGCAACTTTGTGATTAAAAGAGTGTAATGCGTACTGGCAGCCCTCTGCAGGGTCCCTCTAGAGAGGTTTTCGCCTTCAGGCTTTTATCAGCTATGGCTGAAGCGTCCTGTCTTCAGTTAGAGCAAGAGATCACCCCCAGATTCTGTTGCTTGTAATTAACTTGAGAATATACTGAGATAACATCATTGTGGCTATATCTTTTTGCCATGCTCTCGCTCTCAGGACAACTGAGAAGTTGCTGCATTAATACTGGATGCTAGAGAGACAGGCAGAAAGGGAGTTTGCCTGGGGGCTTCTGCTCTACCAGACAGTCAACATCTGCCAAATCACTATGCCTGTCAACCCTGACCCCTCAGGTCCAAAACTCATCATCTGTTATAACATGAAAGCACTGAGCAGCTGGGTAGCACACTAGTGGTGTTATTCAGATTTTTAATACAGGGCAGCTAGCATCTAATACTTGGTCCAAAACATGAGAGATTTTTGTGGGGGCTGTTACTTGGCACTTTGGGTTTTGTTTCATTCATTATGCAATTACATCTCAGCCTAGAGATGCTTTGAACTGACAGTTCCCTACTTCTGAACAAGTCAGTTGGAACGGCTTCTGTGTATCTGTGACAGGACTGGGTCTGTTGTGCTGCCTACATACAAGAAACAACTCTCTTTCCTTGCTGAAGACTTCTTCTTCAGACCTGCATGGCTTTTAAAATTTTTTTTTTTCTAGTTGATTATATGTCTGCTTGATATTTTGCCTGGAGTCCTATGTGCCGGTAATCTACAAGTAATTTCATGAGGTAGGAGTGGACTAGTGGATCAAAGCACTTGGTGCTGATCCTTTTATATCTACATTATATACACTTTTGGGTTTTCACTTCAGCCTAGACTTGGTACAGACAGCCATGCCGCAAGTGATTCAAATCCATGTGAAGAACCACTGGAAGCTTTGCCTTCCTAGCAGGGGTTTGAGCATGGTACACGCTTATGTAGCTTCTGGTTGAGATTCCTTTAAGAAAAATCTGCTTGGCATGCTGCAAGCCAAGCCGATGCATGAAAATGGAATCAGGTTGGTTCAGAACTGCGCTGCATCGATGAACCAAAATGCTCATGTAGGTGTAGCCTCTGGGAACTAATCCTGCCTTACTAATCCTATTGCTTTAAACTTCCCACAGCCACTTTGGGAACTGTGCATCAAAGGCAGAGGAAAAGTTGTTATTAAAGGGCTCATAAACTGTATAAAAATAACTTCATTTTCAAACAGTCAAGATTCTAAACAGGCAGATTTCTAAATGTATCTTATTAAAAGCAGGTTGTGCTCAAAGGAAGAGGAAGGTTAAGGGGGGAGAGTCAGTATGAAAGAATAGCGACAGTATGATAATTATCCATCTAATTACTACCATACATTGGAAAGTACTTGCTTTTTCACTTCAAGCAGAGCTTTGTCAAAAGCCAAAACAGAGCACTGCCTAGAATAAAATGAGCTTTTGTTAGAAACAAAATGGTTTCTAACACTAGCACCTGCACTCTTTCTATCACTCTGAGATAATAGGGTGCTGTAATGCTCCAAGTGATTGGCAGTTTAGATACCATTAAAGTAACAGACACGATGAAGTATAGTTAAAAATAGGCAATGCCTTGAAAGGGAACCTTGCTCTTAACCTCATAGCATCCTCTACATTTGCACTGTACCCTCATACTGCAGGGCTTACACTTTGCCTTAAACAAAGCAAGTTGCAGATTGCTCAACAAAAGGAGTACAGCTATAAGGAGAGGGTGGTAAGCTGTGGTATAAAATCCATAAAATTTTATTCTTTATCTAAATTCCAACAGAAAAATCTTGAACTGATAGAGGTGAGAGGTGCTTTTAATTACTATTTTATTTACTCTATTAAAGAAATTTTTACTTGTAGCTCCAGACTGTAAACACAAAGCTGAACTTCAAGCTCTTGGAAGTTTAGTCTTGATCCAGGTACACAAAGCATTAGTTATACAAACAAGCATAGCAGAGAACTACAGGTCAAATTCTGCTATCTTCTGTTGTACACTAACACTGATTTTTATTTATTTATTTTAACACATATCAGTCAACACTAAATGAAAGTTCAAACTTTGTCCGTCTTTCCTGTCTTGACTATGGAAGACTTAAATATCTGTAAAGGGAAAATTTACTCGTCTCTGCAGTATTAGATTTGAATCTCAGAACTCCAGTATTGTCGTATTCAATGTAAGTTTGCTCCAGAATTTGTCACTGTGATGTCTGATTGGGTGATTTTATGCCATCAGAAATCTGTAGTCAGAACTTAGCCTGTTTATTTCTCTAAAAGAGCTTCTCTTCTTACCTTCTTCCTTTATAAAAATATTTTTTTAAAATAAACATCAAAGCAAAGTGCTGATTTGCTGTTTTGTCACTTACCTACTTAGTAGGGAACTGGAAACTGTGGGTTTCCCACCAAAAGCTTCTGGAGGCTTTTCTTTGCCTTGATCCTCCTTTCCAGAAGGGCCACATGAAGTTAAGGTCTCTGAGTCTTTCTCTGGCTCATCTCGTTGATCAGTTTCTATCTGAATTAAAGGCACTTCCCTGTGCTGACCTGCAGGGAGGCATCTGGGGGTCTTCATATGCTCTTTTTTGTCATCCAAATTAACTCCATCCCTTTTGGGTTTTGATTGAATCCAAGTTGTGCTTTGGCTTTCCAGCACGTGTTCTCGGCTTGCATAATCAAAGGAATCCTGCTGGACAACAATTACATTTTTACCACTTTCAACAATATTTGCAGCCAGTCTGTTTGCATATTGTTCCACATGCGGTGGGGAATCATTGTGAAACTGGTCTGCCTCTTCAGCCTCTGCCTCATCTGCTATGATCTTGTTCTTGCGCATTAGAGACTCAATAGAACTTGCCCATGTCTCGTGAATCAACATATCTGTTATCTGGTCAGTCTTGCATCTTTGGTACAGGCATGAGTCAGACTTGCAGAGACCTGAAGAAGCCACGGTACTGACTGGATGTACACTTAAGGAATCTTGGTGGTGGTGGGCAAATCCATCTAACGAATTCGCCTTAACTGGGACGTTAACTGTTAGCCTAGAGCCTGATAACCTGCTGTCAGGCACTGAGGACTGCCTAAAGCAAAAAGGTGATCGTAGAGAGGGTGATAGCAAACTGCTGGACCAGTCCTTTGAATTCCGAGGGGAAGATGCATTATCTTTATTTTCCTTTTCTATTTCTCTTAGCATATACCTATAAAATTCTTCTGTTATGCTTTCTGTGCTGGACTGTTTGGATGGACAACTTGGTCTTACGTTAAGATGACCATTTTTCTTGGCTACCTGTTGTAAAGCAGAAGTTAAGATGTTGTTTGCATTTTTTCCTGCATAGTAATCCAGTAACAAATCAAAACCTCTTCCTTCACTTTCCATCTGGTTCACCATAAATCTTGAAAATTCATCTGTAATGCTTTCACAGCTAGACTGCTTTGAGACAGAACTTGTCTGGCTTATAGGCTGACCAAGGGCATTTACTAGGCCTAGGGTATTGAAAGAGGCTTTGGAATCTGAGTCCTCCTCCGGTATGCTCTCACAGCTTGAGGCCTTGGCTCGGCTCCATCTTTCACAGTGGAGCCTGTTCCTGGGGTGGTTTGGACCTTGCCAGATGCTATCAACCATGGAGAGTTCGGTGAGGTTCATGATCTTAGCAGCCACTTCATTTGCAAAGATATTGACTGAATCTGGTGTGTCCTCAAGGTTTATAGATTCATCTACTACCCGATTCATCAATTTTTCCTTTAGCTCAGGATGCTCATCTGTTTTTCTTTTGATCTCACTAAGTCTAGGTGCCCTGTGCTTCCGAACAACTGAACCATTAGCATGGGTTTCCTTTTTCCTTTTCATGGTTCTGCATGATAAACTCTGGGTCACCAGATACTCGTTGCCTCTCTTCCATGCACAGAACCATGGTTGCTTTCCATTTGAATTTTCAAGACAAATGGCAGCTATTTCTGTTGCCATAGAGACAACCGTTTCTGCCAATTCTTCTGCAAAATCTGTTATACAATATTTGTCCCTTGAATGTTTCACCTGTAGCACAGGCTGAGAAGGAAGCAAGACATGATTTCCTAATAAAGACAAGCTAACCTGAACATCATTATTTAGCACAGCATCACACTTACGCTTGCCCTGGTTTTCTGCATTTATGATGGCACTGGAAGACAGCTGCTCTTGAACACCATGCCTGCATTCATTGCTTGCAAAGTTATTTTCTCTGTCTGAGAATGATCTGTAGTCTTTCTTCTTCTGATGACTGTTACTCTGATTTGGGGATTTGTAACAGTCTCGTGTGGTTCTTTTCAGGTATCTTTTCTTGGGAGATGTTTTTGCAACAATTGCGTTATGCCCTGTAGGTCTACTTGTTGGCTCTGAATTCAGTGTGGCACCTTCTTTGCTATTCACATCTTTCATATTACTTTTACTAGTGTTTGTGACACTTCCAAGATCTTTGCTAGCACTAGTGCTGTAGGATGTACCAAATGACTTAACAGCAGAGTGATCAAAGGAGCTGGGTGAAGTTTCACGTACAACTGCTTGTGTTGACCGTCCTGCTTTTGTTACTTTCTCTGCTTTTGTGCTGTCGGAAAAGAGAGGAGAACACTCTTCAACTTGTCTTACGTCATTCATCTTCTTGCAAGTGAAATATATTACATTGAAAAGCAACTTGTTTGCAGTCTCCATGAAAATATCTTGTGCACTTGAGCCGTTTCCTGAATGGGGGTATAGCTGTTTCTTCTTCCTAACCTCTTCAATAGAGTGTCGTAAAATAATATTGGATAAGTTTTGTGCAAGTTCATCCCTGATTACTTCATCGGTGTGTGGAATCCGTGGCCTTGCTGCTGTTTCAATAATTTTTCCATTTATGGATTCCATAAAATGCCCTACATTTTTGTACGTGTTGGGTTTTGTCAAAATTATTGATGCCTCTTTGAGAAGTGTCTCTGCAATGCTATCATTTAGCTTCTCCATGCTGCTTCCTATAGCTATGCTACAATGAAGAGTAATGGCTGCAGAAGTCTGAGCAGCTGACAGAAGTCCGCTTGAAGTTGCAGGGTACTTCTCTTCCTTCGTTTCCCCCAGACCACAGACAGCTACAGCACTTGCTACTTGAGTCATGCCACACAGCGCAGATGGAAATGAATATTCTGTGCCGGCACAGTCATCAAGTGGCTGTGAAGATGCTGTGTGTAGCTCTTCATTATCAATCACGCCACTTTTAGAGTCTGTGGTTTCTTGATCCCGTTTGAATTTTTCTGCAGCTTGGGGGCTGGTAATGGTTCCAATAACAGTGGCTGCACAAGCCAGAGCCACTTCCAGTGCGCTCTGGCCATGTCCATTTGAATGTTCTTCCTCAAAGTAATCCGAAACTTCAGCAGAACTTTCTGATTCAGTCCAGTGGCACAGGTTGGGGAAGGCAGACCCTGGCCAGTCAGATACATTCTCAGAACTGTCTGGACTTTGCACTATGACAATCTTTGGAAGTTCGTTCCATGATCGGGAAGCAGATACATCTTCTGACTTGTAAGAGCTTCCTACAGAGATGCTGACTGCAGCCTCCTCGCTAAAAGTGGGTTGAGACTGTGACAGTCTAATGAACGCATCTTGCAGAACAGTTTCTGCTAAATTTGTGGCATATTGACCTGTAGTCGCCTGTTCATTTTGAGAAGGAGGATCCTTTTTCCCAATACCTGCACAATCCTCTCCATCTCTCTTACTGTCATGTTTCGCTGTTGGGTCATTCAGAGGCCCCAGCTCCTCTTCAGCCATTTTGGTTAAAGATACATCTTCTAACACGTGTGCTGAGCAGGAATTTTCAACCTCACTAGTCAAATTAGTAGTACTAAAGGATGAAGTACCTCTTCCAGCTAATTCCTTTTGCCACGGTATTTCCTGGTCTGCCTTATCTTCAGGTTGTGAGATGCCATCTTCAGCCCCAACATTCACAGCTTCAGAGACTCTAGCAGCTGCATTATCTGTATTAATGCAGTTCTCTTCAAGAATGAATGGCAACCTGGCTTTTTTGTAGTGGAGATTTTCAGATCCCTTTCCTTTACTTTTTTTGACATCTGAAGATGATTCAGAAACACTTATTTTTTCATGACCTATTAAAAGAAAAACAAGAAATTAGTTTTTGCAGAGTAGCCTGTTACTTTAAAAAGAGAATGGCTGCACAACTGTGTAACACATTACTGCTCTGTAAAACTACTGCACAACCTTGTATCCTTGTTTTGAAGAACAATTTAAAAACATGAACGGCTGTCCATTTTCTAAATTACAAATAAATATATGCATTAATTAATGTCAAATGCAATTTCTGTGAGCATTGCCATGGCTGGTTTGCAATTCAAACAATAGCAGAATTATGCTCAGTCCCGTTGCTTTTACCAGTTCTGTATTCATCACCCTCGTTGTCATCCTCGAGGTGCTCAGATGCTGTGAGGAAATCTTCTTCTATTGAGGACACTGAGCAGTTTGTGTCATCCTCGGGCTTTAAGACGTGAGCTTCTATCTGCAGCTGTTTCTCCTGAACGAGCTCAAGTCCAATCAGAAACTTGTTTATTTCAAAAATGATGCAGCTTGCACTGTTTTTCCTGTCCCCTCTCGCACACTGAACCAAGCAGACATCTGCCAGCCAAGGACACTAGAAGGGAAAAGAATCTCAAATAGTTATTTAATCAAAGAAACCCCCAACTTATTTTAAGCTTCCTTTTCTATAAATTTCTCAGGTATGTTCTGTTGCAAAGATGCAACACAATTTTCATTTAGATGACTGTAACACAGTATGCAGTGACATATGTGCCAAAATAAGACCACTTGGACTGACGGCTTTTGTTATACAAGCATTTTAGCAGAGAACCCAGCTGTATCACAGGGGCATCTTTATTTTGTTGAAATTACTAAGTTGTTTGTTTTCAATCAGCTTCTTGTTTTAATGACAGAGACTTACATGCTTTTAGCTGTGTCAGAGCTAGCCATCTGACATACTGTTATTAATGGCCTCACACCACCAGGTATTACCTGTCTCTTGAGGCAATTGTTTGTGGCATGAATTCCTTGTCAAGATAATATCTGTTGCAACATATATTATTTGAAGACAGCCCTGTAAATACTGGCTGATGAGACAGTTAACAGCAGGTCAGCTTTAGATGTTCCTACAGCCTGTTTTAAAATAGTGTTGGTTTTTCTTTTTCTTCTTTATCTCTCTCATCTCTCTCTCTCTCTCTCTCTCTCTCTCTTTCTCTCATTCCTTATTTGCCCAAAGCCCCATTATTTCAGACCCCAATAATCTCCCACTGGAAATGGGGCTCCTCTGCGCTCTGTGCTGAGCCTTTATATAAAACTGTCTTACCCAGAGAAGCTGTACAATTAAGTTGAAAGTTGGATGGAAACAGAGAGAAAAGAACTCTTGTTACCCTCATTTTATTGGTATTAAAACTGTTGGATATTTATACAGCCCCAGAGCTAAGCTGCTATCTCTGCATGGGACTGCGTTTGTGGTGTGGATGTCCTCTGAAGCAAAGCCAAGGTTTTGTAGCTTGTGATCTTGTGCTTTAACTGCAGGTTCCCAGGAAGGAGGGAGTTTCAGTGGAACCCACTCTGGATCAAGGTGGTAGATTTTAAGCTGTGCAAAAGATGCCTTGGACCCCCTGTGCCTTTGCACAGTGTCTAGCATAATGTAATCCTGACCTAGATCTTTTGTCTTTGGGTGTGAATGCAAAGCAAATACCTCATAATAAAGGGAGTAGAATGAGTATGATATTGGAATTGCATGTTTTATTAGCCTGCATTTCCTTTCCACCTAAAAATGTGTCTGAAGAGGAAACCAGATAAATTAGTGTGTTAAAACAGAAAAAATAGATATTTTTTTTTTAACTAGCTGCTAAGAAATTGTTGCTGAATCAGACTTGAGCACACAACGTATTGTGAAAAATGTTATTAACAACAGATGCAGCCTTAGATCAAACACTCCCCTGCTGATTCTCCAGTCCACAGTTTGCAGGGTTGTACTCGCGCAGAGGGCTGAGGGGGAGTGGAATAAAAATCCTTGTATGAAAACTATGTGAGTCTCCTTACAAATGAAATTCTCTGGAAAGCCAAAAAAATGTAAGGATAAACGTAGCATGTGCTTATCTGGCCAATAAATCTCACCCAGTCTCAATGCAAACTTTCCTCTTACAAGACAGAAATTGACGTTAGTTCTCATTTGTCTCCTGCCTGCAGTCCTCCAAGAAGGCTGCCAGTCCCAGTGGCTGCAGTCTGCTGGAGATGGCGATGACTTGGATACTTGAGTCAACTTGTTTGAGCCTCAAAACAGCCTTGTGTGTATTGCAGCAGCTTCCCCCCAGGGAAGGGGGGGGTTGGAGCTCCGCTGCTCCCACCACAGGCTTGTGATTTTTTTTTTTTTTTTAAATCATTCTAAATTTAGCCATTAGTCATAAGTGGCAAGAAAGCTCAATAACCAGGCAATTTCTTTCTTTAAACACCAGCTTATTGGTATAACATAAAATTCAATGATCCTTACAGTACAGTTGTTCCAATGCCATTTTTGTGAACACTTCTGTATGCAAGTTAATTTCAGTGAAAGAAAGTTTTCTGCTTTGTTTTTCTGCAGCAGATAAAACTGGAGATACCTGTTTATGTTTTAAGCTTGCTGAGACAGTTTTGTATTCCAGGATAACTCTACAGTTTTAATGAAGTTGTTCCAAATTCATACTTGGCCAAATGAGATCAGAATCAAGCTGAAAAATACTGCAGTATTTTTCATTCTCTTTCTTTACACAGACCTGAACAGGCATAAAGTATGACAAAAATGGAAAGGAAGAAAAACCCTTCTTATTACAATAAAGAGTTAAGCCTCTGGAACTTGTGTGTTAAAATGCCTTTAAGAAATGTTATCATTTGCTTCCTTTATGTGGTGCTGGTAGGAGGAATTCTTGGCCTCCAGATCACAGAAAGCGAACGTTTCATTGGTAATGGCAGGAGTGAAGGAGTTACCATAAGAACTTTGCCTTTAGCTCCTTTAAATGTTAAGTTTTAATTAATGCATTAATTAATTTTTAAGTTGCCAGAAGCTAATGAGGTATTAGCTCTGATATGGTTAATGTTGCTTGATATTTTCTGTTGTCACATTCAGGCTTACAGTAGCCTCTAGGATCTTCAGGACCTATCAGCAGCTCTGTTTCGAGGTCCATGTGTGGGAGAAGATGGATTGGGAACACAAGTGGGAAGTAGCAAGACTTCACTTGAAAGAGAATCTGTAGGAGCTGAGCCCTGATCTAGCCATGTGCACAAAAAACTGTTACATCTTTCCTGTGCTGCCCTTCTGACTCCTGCTACTCTTGAAATCTGGACTTATGAATCATCTCTGCCACCAATGCCTGCCTTCCCTGAAGGATCAACCACTAATATGGCTTAAAGCATTATCAGCTGCAACCCAGACATTCACAGGATCTAGAGGGAATAACAAGATCTCTCTGCTATCTTTGTGTCAGCTTCCCCTCCCCCCTCCAAAGACTTTCGTTAGACAGATTTATTTTTTATGTCTGCATACTCCCACTCATCTTTTAAACTGGTGCAAGGTCTTTGCTTTCAGCTCCCTTTTTGCCATTTTCCAAATTCCATCCTACACAGGTGTGATGTGATCTTAAAGATGAGTTTGATTCCTACCTGGGGAACTTCATAATCAGCCTGGAGGTTTCCTGATGCTAATCCACTCAGCAAGACTATTTCATTTTCCTTTGGTGGCTGTACGTTCATCGAACTGATGAGTTTGGGGAGATTTGGAGAGACGTTGATCAATCTCTGTAGCATGAAAGATAGATTTTGCTCTCAGGTAATGAAGTCTGAGTTGCACAGTTACATTCATAAATACCAAAATGAAATACCTCTTACAGGCATCCGTTTAGAAAGCTTACTTAAACTTACTACTTTGAATCGATTAAAAGTAGAACTGGCAGCATTAAAATGCACATTCTTTCTTTTGAGCCACCAGGCAAGACAGCAGTGACAGTATAAACTTCTGCGCAACTCTTCAGCAGGACAATCTGCCACCCCTTACATTGTCATGGGCTAAACAGCTAGGTTGTATTTGCGCATCTAAGTGCTTGGCCCTCCTACTATGAGTTCGTTCCTAAGAGATAGAGAACACTGTGTCTGTTATTGTCTAAAACAGAAAAGATTCAGTAATGGTAATGAAAATAGGACAAATCTTTAGTTTTCCTCCAGGCATGATAAGCAAGAAACCAAAGGGAAAGATAGCTGGGAATTGTTGATCAAATTGATGTAATACTAATCCTGGAAAAATGGTAGTATTTAATACACTGATTAAATGCGCATTTCTTTACTGTTCCACCTTCATGACCTTTCATTTGTACTAATATGATCATTTTCTACCTGTTATGTATTTACTAGAGTCAAAATAATCACACCATCAATGATGCTGTGTAACACAGGAGATTTGTATTGCGATATTGCTGGGAGTGCCCAGTGATGTGCAGGGACATCTGTGCCCATTCATGTACAAAGCCAGACCTTTGTAGGACAGCACCAACTCTGAGTGCTTGCAGTTCTTGTCTGCCAAGGATCTCAGTGTGTTTGATTTATGAGCAGGGAATCAAGGATGATCCCTTACAGAGGAAGTAAATACCACCTCCATTTTATGCACTAAACCAGCCTGTTGAATGGCAAAGCCATTAAAGGAATGCAGATCTTGGGCACCCAGCCATATGCTTTACTGTGCGTTTCAATGATACTTCACTTTTTCCTTTTCATCTTCAAAATAATAAGCTTGCGGTACTGTTATTTTTCTCTCAGAGTCAATTAGATATAATAAAACTTTCTGGCTTAGCAAATCTAATTCAATTTTGGGGAACAATTCACTTTTCAGTAGACTGATCATCAGATGAGGCTAAGTATTTATATTTGACATAACTAAATTCAGTGCTTCAATTCAGTTTGACATTTCAGTACAGTACAAAAAAGTTCTCATCCTTTTCTTTTTTCAAATTATACCCTTTCTGTTATCACACACACTACGTATCTCTACTTTTCTACTGCTTAAATTGCCTTATTTTATCAGATTTCTTAGGTAGGAAATAATGATATTTTGTATATCTTTTACTAAATTCCTTACCTTTTGTTCAGGATTAAAAACGAAAAGTCTGGAAAGATGATTGTTTTACACTCAACCCCCCTAATTTAACCCATTCCAAGGTTCAAAGGGTAATGCAAAATCCTAACAGTACTTGTTAGTAAATAGTTATATATTTCATCTGAATAACAGCTGTGTTAACGTCTTTAAAATTATTCTATGAAATGCTTTCACCACATCAATGTATTGTGTAAAAATTCACCGCACTCAATGCTAATTTACACAAACTGCATATTAGACACAAATATTGTGATGAGCAAGTTTCCTCTTAGAGAAGAATACACACTACCTGTGCTAGCAGGGAATTTTTATTACCTACACTGAAACCTAAAAGAAACGGCTAATAAATGTGTTGACTTTGCACCAGAAACAACCTTTCTAAAATACGGCCAGAGGCTGCAGTCTCTCCATCGTGGTCCCTCTGTGTGCCAGGCAGGGAGAGCCAGCCCAAACCATGGCATCGGGGCACAGCGCTTTGGGGAGCTGAGTGGTCCCAGCTGTGAAGGGAGAGTTTCAGGCCATGGGAAGCACCCAGGCAGGGAATGCATTGCTGCTGTAGGGCTGGCAGGTCAAAATCATGCAGCTGCTTTCAAAGGTGATTTGTGCTTGTGAGGGAGTAACCTAATCTCTGGGTATTTTAAAGCATAGATTCATAAAGCTAATTTAAACTGGCTTTTACAGACATCTGGCTCTAAGATTGAGGGAGAAACTTTTGGTATTTCCTTATGACTTGCTATAGCTTTTGTTTCTTAATACATCCTTAATAAATACTGTAAACAACAATGAAACCATTGCTTATTAGAAAACAACCAGTGCTTCTGTGGATTCAGTAAACTTACGCCACTCAAGCTGTTCTGCGCAGTTAACCTGCTGATTCAACAGAAAAATCCTTTTGCTGAAAGAAGCTGTATTTATTTTTGATGTCTGAATTTTCACAGATCCCGGATGCAGAAAACAGCATAGAAAAACAGTCCCTGCTAATGAACAGCTTGCAGGATGCAACAAAGTCCCAGCATTCATTGTCCTACTGTGAGCTAAAAGTGGTTTCAGCAAGCTAACCGTAATGCTTTACTGGGGAACTCCCTGGATATTGTCAGGAGATCCTACCTTTGTTCATTTACAAGATATTGCTGCCATATTGCTGTGTTGATTATAGGCACCAAGCCAAGATGATGAAAATAAACTGATAAAGGAAGATGGACTCAAAACTGACACAAGGCCATACTTTAATAACGTGACCTTTATAATGTCATCAGTTTTCAGGGTTTTTTAAGTAGCATATCAAGATGTAGTTTGTCTTAGTGTTCATAAAATAACGAAGCTTTTTTCTTTCTTTTTTTTTTTTTTTTTAAAATCCCTTTTTTCTGCCCTCCAAATTTTCAGTTAAACAGATAAAACACACCTTTAGTTCTGTTTTATCTAGACCCTTCCTCAAGACCACATGATCAAACTGTCTGGAGTTTGACTGAATAAGATTGGTCAGCTGAACAAGACCTAAATGAATAGAAGATTCTCAAAGGCTTTTTGAGAGTAGAAGAGACATCAAAAATTATTTTTGTCAAATTAAAAAATGGAATGTATGACATATCTGTGTTCACTTCTCTGATAAAACCAAGGCTGAGCAAGAAGTCCACTCACATGATAACTGCTGTGAATTCACAGGCTGCAACAATCTGTTAGATATTTCTGGGATGGGAGTACGAAAAGCTATAAAATATGGCCTGGTGATGGGAGCATTTCAGTTTCCTGATGCGTTGCTCTCTGTAAGGGTTAAAAATCTAAGGCTACCTTTTATTTGTGCATAGAATTTTGATCTGGGTTTGTATTGGAGAGTCCTGGTGTCCCTGACTAGATCCACTGTGCATGTTATTAAGACCTAAACTGTTACCTGTTTCACTTGCTCGTCGCTGCAGTCATCTCTGTTTGCATCTAAATTCACAAAACAAACCTGTAGTAAGAAAGAAAAAGAAACAGTAGTTTATTATTATGCTGCCATCCTATTAGAATGACCACAACCCTTTTAAAGTCACTATTTTTTCCTTTTCTAGCCTTGTAGCTAAATATGTGAAGCCTTTTCCTAGTAAAAGAAAGGTTGAAAGGTTAGCAAAGAGAGTAGCAGATATAAAGAAAAAAGGAAGAGTCAGGACTTTATCTGCTCTGACAACTAGCTTGCCTGATGAATGGGCAAATGTTGCCAATAAACTGTAATACAGAGGATATTAGAAAAGATAGAGGAAATGGAAATGTTAAAAATGCATTTGATTTTATATCAGATAAACCCTTAATGTCTTGCTTTTCCAGTGATTTCTTATTTTTGGACACTTGTTGCTAAATGTTTCATAAGTGCAAGTACTGATGTATGTACAAATTGTGGTTTGCTTTTAGAGCTTTCTCCACATGGCATAAATATCATAGTATATTTCCTAAGTTGCCAAACTTCCTAAGTAGAAGTTTGAGACCTTATAGAAATAATTTGCTTTTTTTAAACTTTGGTTCATGAGTCAATGTGGAAGCAGAAGTTTTCAGTAGTGCTAACTGGGCACTACAATAGGTGGCAGAACAGGTTACTACTAGGTCCCATCTAGTAAGTTTATATGGGACTCACTGGAAAGTACTACTTTTAATGACAGGGTCTTTTGCCCCTACTTTGATCAGTATGAGTTTCAGCAACCATTTAATGGTAGTGACATTGACTCAAACAGAAACTTCAGATCTAAAGACCATTTCATTTCTGAAGACATTTAGGGGTTTATTGTGTCTAGAAGGCCATTTTCTAATTTTCAGAAATACGAAAATCCCTTCTCTAGCTTTATATCCGAGTTAGAAGCAGGGACCCCAAAGCTAGGCTGACTGTCCTACTTCTGAGCACTGTGGATATGTCTTTAGAAGTTTGTGAGATTTTGGTGTTGCCTTGATTTAAACCAAAACCTGGCACAAATTCAGAGCTGATCTGAAGCCAGCACCTGATTCCAAATAAATTGCAGATCCGGAATTTACCTTCTTAAAGCTGAGTGATTTCTTTCTTTTTTTTTTTTTTTAAATTTTCAAGCAAATAGTAAATGCTTCTTTTTCTTTGCCTAATTCTATGGAAATTCCTCCTAGAAAAATAAAATGTTCTAAATCATCCCCTTCACCGATATTATTGTGTTAAGCATCTGAGCTCCTGTTGTGTGCCTGCTTTTACCCCAAGACAGCACTGAATTCAGTTTATATATGCACATGCCATATGTACAGATTATGACCATCTGCAGTAACAGCCAGCACAGCAGATGGAAAGATACAGCCAGACCTCCCATTGTAACCCAAAAAAAGCCCCTGCTTAAAAAGAAAGCTTTTTGTCCTCTGAAATAGTTCACTGGCATTTTTATACGAACTTATGAAGTTATTATCCAATGTTTTTACAATTTTAGGAAAAAATATTTCTCTGCCTGATGATATCAACAGTCAGGATATGCCACTGTCATCTGTTTTTTATGGCTGTCTAACTTTTAAGAAATACTTATAAAATTTCTAAGCTATAAAGTATTAAAAATACCCTCCAGCAATATAATGTGGTAGTTATGGAATGTCCTAAACATGTTTCAGTGAATTATACAGACAAAAGTTTGTCTTACATTCCACTGGGATTTTACATGCAGGCATTTTACCTCTCAGCAATGGTTATTATAAAGCATTAGAAAATTGTGTTCTTGATTTTCACGTGTACTTGCCCAGCGCCCACAGTGGCTAATGAGGGTTAATAACCCACATGGTTAATGAGGCTGCAGGTGCATGAAGGTGTGTTTGCTTGGGCGACTGTTAGTTTGACAACCCGGGTAGGATCACTGGAAGGTTTCTAGTTTCTGGTCCTCTCAAGCATGCTCGCTACCATACTGAAGATCGGGCTGTTACTTAGGAGCTTTGTTTCCAAGCCCCCATGCCAGAGTGGCAAGGTCTAGTTTTGTACTGGATTCAGTGGGAAAGCTTTGTGAAAAAGCTATGTAGGAGCAGTGATGTCTGTGTGTACATTCCAGCCAAACACTCCACTCTCTGGTAAACCTTGTTTTGTTGTTTGCTACCTACGTGCTTGGTACAATGGTACATGTTGTGACTGTGTTACACTGGCACTCCCACCAGGGACTCTGACTACCATCCTCAAAGTATGCCCTTTTCCAGCAGCCAAAAAAATCATCATCTCTCTTTCATGTGGCGTGGATAGCATATAACTCACTAATGCCTTAGAAGATATAACAATATAAGCAGGAATATCTATTATTTAAAGTCATATTCTATTTCTTTCATTTTTTTTTATTATTTATTCTCAGAACCAAATGAACTTATGTTATAAAACCTACGACAGTACTGAATCCACTTCCAAATACACTTGTCAAATTCCATTGACATTGATTTATTACATAGTCAATGCAGTCTCTTAGCGTTTTCCTGTTCTGTGGATTTTGCAGTTTTAATTATAGCAATATTTACTCAAAAATAGTTTTGCACTGGTGAAAGGCACTGAGGATCTCATTTACTTTTTCTGTTTTGTTCTTTGCTTTGAGATTAGCCCTGCTTTGAGCAGAAGGAGGAAGTAGATGGCTACTGTAATCATAAATTAACTCTGCAGCTCCATCCTGTCAGGCTCTGCACTACTGCTACCTTCTAGGAAGTTCACTGTGAGGATAATTTTCTTGGAGATACTTCACTTGAGGTGCTCCAAGAGAAAAAGATCCATCTGAAAAATCTCTCACTGTTTTCTGCTTAGGTAATACAAAATTTAATGTCTCGCTAGCTTGCATTGCTTGATGAACTTCTGGTAATTGTCACCTCCATCAAAGCAATGCAAAACACTACAGAATAGTTCATATTCTGTAGGAGGGAAATACTGCATAGATTATGAAGAAACAGCCAAGGTCAAGTCAGCATTTGCTAACCTCAGTTTAATTCTGACCTTTTTCCTTTGCTTCAGTTGCAGGTTAATGTATTTTAGCTTAGTTTAACTAGAACCTAACCTTACCCTAATCAAAGTATCTTTAAATATCAGTCCTTTCCTGTACACTTCTTCTTTACACCTCACATCCTTGTCTTCCCACAAACATCTTTTCACTTCCAAAATGCGTTTACTCTCCACTCATACTGAGCTAAGTGTCTGGAAACCATGCAGAAATGTTGAGATACTGACTTTTTTCTGGCTTAGGAAATAGAGGGAGAAAACAACAGAAATTAAATGATGTTGCATAGTACACAAAGGAAATAAAAACACCACCCAAATTCTGGCTTTAAATAGTGAGATAGTCACCCACATCTTCCTTGTTAGATGTTAACATCTTCTTTCAGTTCAGTAGTTTCCATTGTAGAAATCCTGTTCACTCAAGTGAGAACAACACATTTCTTTTGGTGAACGTGTACCATTGCACCCAAATCTAGAATCTCAATACTGGCAGAAAACAGAAAGCTACGTATCCAGAAACCATTTAATACACAGCCACATTGTAAATAGAAGCCCTTTTACAGTGTAGGTTCTTGTACATGAATAACATGAATTGGGTCTGACCCCCAAGCCTCCTCCTCATAAAAGTCTCCAAGCATTTCTACTTGGACAGCACCAGGCAGATTATCATAACTACCTTGCTGAGCTTTGATCTTGGAGAAGCCTTTACTTTCTAGGATCATATAAAAAAAACAAATAGAAAAATATTTTTTTCTTCCCTGTTTTGCCTGATAATTTCTGTGACTGGTAAGAGGTGTAAATTCTCTAGGTCAACAGTTTCAAGTTCTGAAATCTACTCTTGAGTACGTGTAGAAACTATGGAGACACCTCAGCATCCACTGCCTGCAAATGAAGACTATTACTTCTTAAAAAACTACTTGTTAAGAAATAATTTGTTTATAGAGCACTAGAGTGCTCTATAGTGCACTTACACTTAGTACTATACACACAATATATTTTACTTATTGACAGATGGCCTTAGGGAATCGCTAAAAGCATAACACAGTTCTCACTTCAGAAGAGTAAAGCAATTTCATTTTTTTCAGAGTACTGACGCCAGCAAATAGCTGAATGACAAGCAAAAATATATATTATTTTCTCTATTTTCCTTATTGCTTTCATTTCAGCTTGTATTAACCAAGGTTGATATTAATGGCATTTTAATATTCCCTAGATAAAAATGCACATTGATGGTAAGAAAGAAACACTGGCTCAGGGGAATAATACTAACAACAGTGATTGAAAGAAAACCAACAGTGTATTTTCCTAAGTTTCTGTTGTAGGGTGAAGTCTATTTCAGTTCTGCACTATTTTCCCTAGGTAAGAGATTAGATTGCCAAACTACTTTTTTCTGTTTGTTTTACAAAGCGCTAATGCCTCTTTCTATTGTCTGTATCAATGCCTGACAGTAAGGGAAGGCTTTTTCTTTGCCCTATGAAATATCTTACAGCTTTTGGTGAGATTAAACTAAACCCTAGCTTGTGGGGATTTTTATTAAACTATTATTTTCTTTAATTAAGAAGAAAATCTGTTTATTTTCCAATCCTCTTCTAGATCACAATACTAACTTAGTAGAGGTGTCTGAAAGCTGGGCTCATCCTGTGACACCAGTAGTAGCTTCTTGCACAGTGCTGTAACGGCTAGGAGATGCTAGCAGCTTTTAAGAAGAGAAAAAAGCTTTGAGATGTTTGGTCCCTTTTCTCCCATGAAGCACGAGTTCTTCCAGCTCCTCTTAGGGAAGAGGTTGAACTGAAAATCCACCATATTCCTCCCTCTCACTGGGATAATAGCTGTCCCTGGCACCTACCGGATATGATTACTCTGGTAAGTGAAGGGAGAGCCATAGTCTTGTGTTCTGCGCTGTAAGGGACTTTGATCAATACCTGTTTGAAGTACTGCAGGGTATGTTTAATTCCTCACCCCGCCCCTCTAAAATCCAAACACATATGCGTTATACACCATCCTCCCAAATAAATTTCAATATCTATTCTAAAATAAATGATTTTAAACTTCTAAATTGAAGAGACAAGACTTGAAAATTAGAACTATATACAGATAGCTTATTCAACCTTAATTCTATCTTGTATGCTAACATTTACGCATTGCAGGATCTTTGCCTGATTCAGTGAACAGGCAGACTGCAAATAGGTGCAGAGCTATGAAAGCAGAGAACTGTTTATCTGCCTTTTTCTAACATTTGCGCTTATGGCTTTGTAACCTAAAGGACACTCTTAAACATGGTTTATTTATTTCTAACCTGTGTCAGTTGGTGGATTACGACCATGCAGACAAAGACAGTATCAAAATGCTAAAACAGTGGCAGGACAACATGCAGGTGGCACAAACCACTTCATCCCTGTCTCTCTACCAGTGTATCCATGCAGCTGATCCTCACCAGCTTTAGCCTAGGTGTCGCTACCAGGCTGGTGCCATATAACTCAGCATAGGCTGAACTTGGGGGTGTGGGTGTGTGTGTACTGGAGTTTCCAGGGGAATTGTGCAGAACTCACTGTGTTCTGTGCTGTCCTGGTTGGTATGTTAATATGTAAATGCTGTCTGGAAACTGAGCTTATAGGGTCTTCACCTCCCAGGTCTGTGCTGCTCTGTTTTCTCCATCCTCTCTCACCTGTCTTCTGTCACAGCACCAAGTCTACTTAGACATCCAAGGTGTCAATTCAGACAGTCCAGGAGAGAGAGAGAGAGGAAATAACCAGTTTGGGATTGCACTGCAGTCTGCCTGTCAAACTCATGTTTAATTTATTACAAACCAAGGTAAAAAAGATAATTGGCGCCAGGAGAGGTCTCAGGAGAAAATAATTCTGAGCAGGCAGTTCCTGTGTGCACAGGAAAAACATAAATACTGTAACCTGAGCACATGTGGGATACAACCATGTGGCCTAGGAAGGCAGAGTGACTGCTGAGCCTGAGACTGAGTAGCTTTGTATATAAAACCATCCAAAGCACTGGTGAGAATGCAGTCCTCAAGGGCAAAGAACTGAAGCAGAGACTGTACTTCCACAGCAGAAAAGACAAGTTCAGACTGTGCTGTTCCTTGCACCTTAAGCTTTACCAATCAGTAGTTATTTTGTTCACTTTAAATGTTAGCATCTGTTGCTCACAGGAGTCTGTTGGTGGGAGCAGGAAGGTGGCTGTATGTCAGGGCAGCTGGCTGTCTTCTCTCTGTCCTGTTTTGGGTAATGAAGTTCTGAAACTCTCACAATGTGAGATATGTATCTCAATATGTACCTGACTGTGCTTGTTTGTATTTTCCTTTGCTCCTTGTGCCTAACGTGAGTAGCATGCATCTTACATTAATACAGTGATGTTCTGATCATTTAGCATTATCCTTTGAGAAATTAAAGGCTTGGCATTTATTTCCATGTTGTTTCCCCTCTATATTTTGGGCAGGTGTTTTTTGTTCTCAGGATGTATATTGTTTATTATACACTATTATGCTACTGAACTTTCAGTTTTTCAGTGAAATTCAGTGAACACTTTATTCCTTTTTTAAATGTAGAAGTGTGAAGACACAGTTTGTGAAGAGAGTTGTGAAATTTTGCAGCAACTCTGATTGCTATGACAGATGTTTTTAAGGATTTTATGGAGTGTCTGACCTCATTCATTTCTGCTCTCAGCAATAACTCTGTGATGAGATGGCAGTTTTGAAATTCTGAGCCCTGTTCTCATCCTAATTTCATCTGTGCAAAAGCAGAAAAACAATACAGATGCTCTAAACTTTTATTAGACCAAAGTCAGAGTCTCCTGGCTTTTGAAAGATAGTTTAGGTCACTGTAATTTCCCCACAGCACAATAACCAAATATAGCTACTCCAAGGCATCACTCACTGGAACAGCAAGTGTCTGTTTCATAGAACGTACAGCTGCATGTCACGCTCCCTTAGGAGCAGAAGTCTGAAAAAGCCTTAAGAAAAAAAATATAGTTTTACTCCATGCATCTGAGACAAAGCAAACTGTAACCCACAGGAAATATCAAAGGAGAGGCAGTGTGGCATCTTTTGTTCAGAAATTTTCTGTGAGCTTTGTCTCTTTGAAAATGACCAGCAACATTTGTATATTTTTGACTTATATCAGGATGGCATAAAATGCCTTTTCCAGCAGATTCTAGCAATGCAGCCATCTGTTTTTTCTGTCTGTACAACAAGATCATTTGTTTTGATGGTTATCAAAATGCTGATCTGCAAAGCTCCCAAAAAGAATCTTGCATTTGTTTTCACTTGAATTATTTATGCTAATGTAAAGGCTAAATAAAAACTCTCAGACTTCTTGATATATATATATGTGTGCGTATATATAGCCTGTCTGTAAGGACCCTTAATTATTGACCTCTCTGTTCTTTAAACTTGCAGATTCTGAAGTCTTATAATCCCAATAGAGTTTCAAGTACCATTTATTTATCTTTTCTAGAAAGAAAAAAAAAATAGCTGTAAAATGATGATTTCTAAATAAATGTTCTAAAATGTCACATGTGATTACCCTTTAGCTAATAATTAAACAGACTATCTCATACTTTTGGAGATCCTAGGAATTTTTTTAGCATCTATGTTTTGGTAGAACTTGCATGAAGGGAGGCTGCTTGTGTGAAATTTTGGGGAAGCTTGTGGTTTTGGTCGTTTCACAATTATTTACTAAAAGAAAACTTTCAGAACTGACATCTGAGGCCAATATCAGATCATCTCTCAGTACGGTTTGTACAATATAATTCTGATTCATGTGCTGAAAAGCTGCTAGCAGGTTTTCCCTGTGAGTCAGGCTTTGGAGAGTAGAAGTTTCCCTACATTGCAACCTCAGAAATTTGAGGTCTTGGGCAAATTCATTGCCTTTGGGAATCTTGTTATCAACAGCTCAGTGACTGCCCCAGTGAATAGGCACATGAGTAGCATCCTGGCATGTATTAGGAATAGTGTGGCCAGCAGGACTAAGGAAGTGATTCTTCCCCCTGTACTCAGCGCTGGTGAGGCCCCATCCCGAACACTGCGTTCAGTTTTGGGCCCATCACTACAAGAAAAACATTGAGGTGTAGGAGCGAGTTCAAAGAAGGACAATGAAGCTGGTGAGGGGTCTGGAGCACGTCTTATGAGGAGCGGCTGAGGGAACTGGGGTTGTTTAGCCTGGAGAAAAGGAGGCTGAGGGGAGACCTTATTGCTCTCTACAACTACCTGAAAGGAGGTTGTAGAGAAGTGGGGGTCTGTCTCTTCTCCAGGATCACAGGTGACAAGACAAGAGGAAACGGTCTTAAGTTGCACCAGGGGAGGTTCAGGTTGGATATTAGGAAAAATTTTTACACTGAGAGGATTATTAAGCATTGGAATGGGCTGCCCGGGAAAGTGGTTGAGGCACCATCCCTGGAGGTGTTCAAGATGGGTTGACATGGTGCTGGGGATATGGTTTAGTGATGGGGTTTTTTGTCAGAGTTGGGTTGATGGTTGGACTAGATGATCTTAAAGGTCCTTTCCAACCTAGATGATTCCATGATTCTGTGATTAATTTATGTACTTTTTCAACCAAAATTGCTGTTGTGTCAGTGTAGAAAAAATTAAAGGAAACAAAAGAGCTTTCCAGGTCATATACTTTCTCAGCAATGTGGTCTGACAGACCGAAATATAGAAAAGACAAATCCAAGCAGTGTCCCTACAATTTCAGTAGCTAAGTTTTTCATTCATTTGTTTATTTATTTACCTTCTGCCCCTCCCCTAAAGCCACTGCTTACCCAAATTATTTCCATTTGAATTTTCTTTTGAGGTACTGGGATCCTGGTCCAAGAGCTGATCCTGTGGATGATTTACGTTATATCTGGGGAGGTTTTGCATATCTCCAAGACATGATTGAGCATGGTATTATAAAGACCCAGACCAACACTGAAGTGCCAATAGGAATTTATCTGCAGCAAATGCCGTATCCATGTTTTGTGGATGATGTGTGAGTAAAAGCAGTTTATCTTAATTCTGATGAATACTTAGATCACTGGGTGCTGTAAGCATCAATTCTAACCCTAGTCATAAAGTATACGTGCAAGAGCAATAACTGAAACTTAACTGAATAAATTTTTTCTTTTCCTTATCCTGCCATAAACCAGACTCCAGGAGCCATCTTTTGCCAAAATTCTACCCCTAACCCCAATCCTGGCCTTTTACATCCAGGCAACCAGTGTCCAGACCTAAAATGAACATAAAACATTGGCCCCTTAAAAGCAGCAGTTTTCTTCTGAGCTTTGCATATCACACAAAATCAAATAAATAATCTGGGGGGTTTTTTGGCCTTATTTACTAGGTACAAGGAACAATTTTTTTACAACAAGGGTGGTGCAATAGTGGAAGAGGTTGCCCAGAGAGGTGGTAATTACCCATTCTCAGGAAAAATTCAAGGTCAGATTGGGTGGGGCTCTGAGCAATCTGATCTAGTTGAAGATGTCCCTGCTCGTTGCAGGGTGGTTGGAATAGATGACTTTTAAAGGTTCCTTCCAACGCAAACTACTCTATGGTTCTACAATTCTACTTTATATATTATTATTATTATAATTTAGGCAATTATAATAACCTAACCTAAACCTTCACATTGATTACAGTTGAGAACCTGTTGTCAATAGGACAGCCCAACTATAACATTTTGATCCCTAACAATGTCAGTCCTGGGACTACCCCTGTCATTACACAGGACCCAACAAAAGTGTGATCTTTTAAAAAGTTTTTATCTGACTAAAACTAAGCTTCATGCTATAGCATATGACCTGTGCCTGTAGCAAAACTGAACATAACAAACTCTGCATCCTTCAGTTAGCTCTGCAGAATCCACCGGTATAGTAAGCTTCTTTTCCCTAATTACATCTCTAAAACTCAGCTTTCTTTATATCCAAAGAATCATTTTCTAAAGAAAAATTGAACAGAAAATGGTACCTCTCTTGCTGTCTGTATAAGTCTTGAAGGATCACACAACTCAGTCTCTTCAACTGTGTTACCAAACCCTAACCCTAGACTTAATAATATCTAGATATACCAATACCCAAAGCTGTAGGTTTTGGTCCTTGAAGACACCTACAGCCCTTGCAGAATTCCAAGACAATTTAGGGGCTTGAAACTCTTTCTTTTAAAAATCTTAACACACACCTAAAAATCTTAACACACACCAGGATTCCATTTATAACTACATGATTAGTGTTTGGAATCAAACTGGATATATGGCATTTTTTTCTCTTAACATCAGCCCTTTTCCTTCCCTTGTGTATGCTACAGGTTTCAACAATAACTTGATGTTCTCTAGCCTAGGGCTTCTCCTAATTCCTGTCCATGGTTTTTATGAAGGTTGACTGGTTTTAGTCTTAAATCTCATACGAATCTAGCAAAGGATTTCAGGACTGTGGCTGCAGTTCATTATTGCAGGCACAAGGAGTTTCTGTCCCTGGTGAAGAGCAGGATAAAGAAGCTAAAGAGGTGGTTTGTTGCTTGTCACAAAAGAAGAGAGACTGTGCTCCTGGGTGTGGAGATTTCATGGCTACATGGAGCCAGTAGGGGTGTGGACCCCCATTAGCACCACCTGAACCAGCACACATGCTCCAGATTTTATGAAATTGTGCCTCTTCCCTGTTCACAGTGTGCTCGTTCCAATGCTGCAATCTGTGCTACTGTAATACTATCTTGGTACACATTTTACTTAAAAAAAAAAAAAAAGTCATTACCTGTTAGCCTAACAAAATGCTGCCCTGGCAACCCTGCTCTTTATTTCCTCCCCACTGTGAATACCACAGAGGCAGAAGCTTCATCTGTGCAAAATTCCTCTGAAGCCTGCAGCAGCCACACACAGTTCAGGGCTGATACCCAAACCCAGCGATGGCCTCTGCAGAGAGCCTGCTTAAGTGAAGCAAGTGCATCCCCATGGTAAACATGAGTTTTGTGCTATGCATGGCCTAGTGCTGGGTTACATTTGTCTACCAAGAGGCAAAACCTAGTGTACGCCATTCCACAAAACCATGGCTTCATTTCAGCAGGCCAAATTGCTCTTCAGGATTTTTTTGTGAAAAAGTGAAGATTTTCCATTGGTTTTGACAATGGAATAGCTATGATGCCATAGTTCTGTAGGGCTGAGATTTAGGAAACTGAAGGTTTTTTTGCTCCTTTTTTGTTTTTAGCAGCTCTAAGTTTTTGACCTTTAAAGAATCAAATCCATTTGGTTTTCAGGGTAATTTAATTGAAAAATTGCAATCCCAAGTTCATAGAAAATATTTTCTGCTTTTTCACCCCAAAGTCTTTTTCTCACGCTGACAGTACACTTGGGGCAGTGCTTCACCAAGTATCATCTGCCAGGGCTGAGCAGCCATAGAGTCTGGGGGGAGGCACAGAGGAAGGGAGCAGTGCTTTCATCACAGTACATGGAGGGCCACCCACAGCAGCCTGTCTCACCACTGTCGTTTTTGAAAGTGGTACTATGTAGGACAGCCCCAACCTATTCCCTGAGTTATGATTTGTATGAATTTCAGCAGCCTTGTGGCAGCCTCTGATGCTCTTAATGCTTCATTTATTTAATTCTTTTGCCAGTGAATCTTGGGAGCATAAAAAGACAGTGACGTTCCCAAACTGTTAACATTAGCATCTGTCTTAAAATATTCTTTGTCCATCATAGTAAAAGCATTGTGAAAGTTCACTGTGGAAACAGATGTATTTTCATGAGCTACCATGTGTTTTGTAGCCTTCAGGAACCTGTAGAAACACTTTGTAAAATAGAAATAGCATTTATCTGTCTAATGGGAGTGCAGCAACTATTAGTTCATTAATATTAAAGTTGCTTGCGAAGTTCACTAGTAACGTGTTATTGATGTTTAGACTGAGAATTTTCAGTCCCATGTTTAATAAATGCATTCTTTCCCATTTCTTTTCCTATTTGTTCTTGCTTTTCATCTCAATATCTCTCTGTTTTACCTAAATCTAATTCATTTCTCCCTTCTTGCTTCGGTAGCTTCATGATCACCTTAAACCGCGCCTTTCCCATCTTCATGGTGCTAGCTTGGATATATTCAGTTTCCATGACTGTGAAAAGTATAGTGCTGGAGAAGGAAATGCGTCTGAAAGAGGCTATGAAGAACAGGGGTATAACTAATGGGGTGATTTGGTGCACTTGGTTCCTAGACAGCTTCACCATGATGGCCATGAGCACGTTCCTCCTCACAGCACTGATCATGGTAAGGATTGCCACACTCAAACTCACTGTTGTGTTTGCACTGCTGATACCAGTTTGCTGTTGAGAAAGAATAGTAGCTATTCCCAGGGAGCTGGGAATGGCTGGTGGCCTGGGCTGGTGGCAGCGCGTGATGGGCGCATTATTCTAAGCAGACCTGATGACAGCATCAGCATTTAGCAGGGATAGAAAGCTAAATTCACTAATAAGATTTCTTGTGATGTTCCCCATAGAGCAATACATCAACTGATTACTTTGTATATTTTATTTCCTGTAGACATAGGCAGATCTCCCAATCAATAATAAATGTTGCTTTAAATAGAAGGGATCATAATACAAAGAATTTTAATCTTGTAATTCACCATATGTGATTTATTTATAACATTCAGTGCATGCCTGCTTAGAAATTAGGCCCCTGGTTCAATGAAAAGGAGACTGCAAGAACACAACATTTGTGATAGCCTGAAAGCCTCCTCACACACACACACCCCCCAAAAAAAATACCCACACCAAAAAAAAACCAAACAAACAAAAAACCTTTTGCTTCTGTGGCTCAGAACTGCTGTAAATTTTGTAACTTTTTAGGACGATTTGAATAATGTCTCTAAGGAATATCTCTTATCTCTGTTACCTGAGAACCAAGCTCCTCTTAGCTGCTATATATATAGGTATATAAATCTGTAGCATTTTGATAAGGAAGAATGCCCTTGCATATTTTCTGATGTGGGGAACTGGTATTGGTATAGGCATCGTTAGGGTTCAATCTGCTCTATCTTCTCAACCTGCCTTGATCAATCATTCTAGTTCCTTGTGGTTCCGTTACAGCTGGGGTGGATAGAGAAAGCTTACTTTATTTGCCACACTGGTTTAATTAAAAATCAGGAGGTACTTAATAGCAGAGAGGAATGTGCTTGTACCTGTAATTCACTTCCTTTTCTGGATTTCTCTGCCAGTGTGAGGCACCTTTGTAAATACATTCTTATGAGAGATTTTATCACTGTTGATAAAGAAATCCCTCTCAGAGGCCCAGAGGGATGTTGCAACAGTGTTGAAACCTATTTATAGCCCTATAGACCTGTTGGACCTTTAAGGCTCAAAACAAAGTTGAGCCTAATAAATAGGTCTAGATGTTGTTTTTTAGCAGTAAATAGAAAATCAGCAGCAGTCCATGCACTTCTTCAGAGTGAGCATTTAATCTGCAAAAGCTCTAAGGAAGAAAGGTTTATAAAAGTTCACCCAGTGGGTTGGTTAGTACACAAGGATCTCTGAGAAATTGTGCTTGGATTCCTCAGCTATGATGCCCTTCTGAAGTTTGAGTATCATTTAGGTGCAGAAGCTCTATAATTTTCCTATTCTTTTTTTTTAAGATGCATTTTGTCTGGCTTCCTTACATTGTCTTTCCTGCACGTCAAGCAAGTGGACTGAGGAGAAGATGAAAAGAGATCAATGAAAATTTATTATGATAGTTCAAATAGTTTTATTTAAAATGTATGAATTTCTAAACAGGCATATCTTGCTTGGAATTATTTGCTTATTAAGACTGGGACAGAAGACAGTTTTCAATTGGTTATGACCTTCATGTAGTCATCAAATATGAATAGGAACTCCACAGCCTATTGTACTAACCTGAAGTCACAATCCAGGAGC
>JAOXJM010000052.1:18199729-18225202 GCA_026413425.1 Tringa solitaria | reverse complement strand
TCTCCACCCTTATTAAGGGCATCCTTTCATTCTTTGGAGTCTCTGGGGAAAGTACAGGAGATAGGGGCCCTGATTAAGAGATACAAAATGTCCCGCTGCTTAGATTTCAATACCCTGACCTAGTGTCTGCACAATAGGTAGCAAGTTACCCGGAAGTAATTCTACTATCAAAGACTGATGTAAAATATAAATCTGTATAGTTGTATCTAAACTTCTAAAGATACGTAGTGTCAAATCTTTAAAAAGACTTGGGGGAAGAAATGAATGAAAACCACTCATAATCTACTTTAATTCAACTGAAAGCTGCTCTCTCTTTTTTTTCTTTTTTCCTCAAAATACACCTTGCCAAGGATTTTCCCTTTCTGCATATGTTATCATTCAGTTTGAATTAATTTGTGGGAGCCGTTTCCTGGATGGTTTTGTTCCATCACTTGAGTGAGCACTGGCATTTGTCTAATAGTACGGTGAGATGATTCAAGGAAGAATTGGCCATAAAAATTAATTTCTTAATTTCATCGTTACTTTTCTCTCTGAAACCACTTACTGCACATTTGTACAAATGCCAGGCAGTAAAAAAGATGGAGTGGGGGCTGGAGAGAAGGTAAGACCACAGAAGTCCTAATTTGACCACCTCAAATTAGTGCCTAATGGCATCCTTAACCTCCTCCTGAATCTGTTTAAAAGCTTAATGGCTAAACTGCAATGAAATTGCCAGCACATAGATATGTGTTTAGGATAGCAAAGCTAGGCAGTAGCAAAGGGAGCTGCCAGTACTGAAAATCCAGCTGCTATGATGGCAAAATGACATTCTTCATTATCTCAGTAAACGGAGAGATCATAGACAACAGGATCTTAACAATCTGTTTTACTTCTCACCAAGGCAAGAGCCTTGCCACCCTTCACTAACATAAGTATTGCTTCCTTTCCTTGAGATGCTGATGTCTGTCTCCTAGACTAGAACAGGTATGTTCTGTACTCTACTAACTAGCTAACAACCCCAAGCTGTAATTCTTCCTCCTCCTGTGTTGCAGATGGATTAGGGTTCTTCCTTGTGGCATAAAGCCACCCAGTTGCTGGTTAGCAACCCCCACCATCCCCACTTTGCTAGTCACGGTGTCCTCCACTCTTCTTTGTACTACCACCAGCGCCCATCAGACCACTTGGAGAAAAAGTGTAAATAGCACGGGGTCAGACAAAAGCAGCCAACAATTAAATGAGAGGATACTTTAACAAGACTGGATGTGACCAAGGTTTGGGCTGCTGTCCTTCTCCTTTCCCTCTACTCTGGCTGTGTGTTCCAGCTGCTCCCTTGAGCTGGATCTAACCAATATACAACTGCGTATGACTATGCATGTAGCCTACATTATATGCACACTTGTATGGAGTATTCCGGTGTGAGCATTTATGTTGTTACAGAGTGGGAGTACTTGCAAGAGGAAAAGTTGCTGGACTATTTCAAGAATGTTTCAAATCTTTAAACCCTGTATTGAAACTGTTCTCACCCATCTGCCTGCAGAACTAGATTTTTTTTCAGCTATAAGGAGACATAAAATGATTTAAAAATGAGCTTTAGAGATCTTGACACAACTCAGTTCTTTAAAAAGTAGTATCTTGCTATGTTAAAGTAAGAAATGAGCACTGTTTTTTATTGCGTTGTTTTAATCAAAAAGCAGAGATTTTATACCTTCCATATGTATCACTGCCATACAATGGTGTAAAGTTTGTGTTTCTAATTCTCCAGGATACTTGCCAAAGCCTAGAAATTCTGTTAGCCCTCACACAGAGTCACACTGCTTGGGAAGGGAAGGATGTATTTTCCTAGATCAGTGGTTCTCAAGTGCAATTCTTTGTCAAGCTGTGGAGTGGGAAGGGCTGCTTCCCAGCCTCCGTTTTGGGACAACATGGTCATGTGAAGAGGGTGAGGGCATGATGGGGTCTGGGTCCATTTTGAAATAAAACCTTTTTTTCAGTGCAAATATCACTTTTAATGGCTTTTCTATCTGCTGCTGGGCTAGAGTGTGAAAGTCCAGAGAATTTCTGGAAAATTCAGTGCTACGATTTATGCATCTTGAGATAAATAAATGTGAAATGTCTCGTAGGACTATGATACCATCTTTTTTGTTGTTTGTTTGTTTTGTTCTGTATCCTGCTTTTACCTAACTCTTTTCATTAAAGTTTCCTAAAAGACAATTAAGATACATCTTTCGTAGTATGGCAATACTACCTTAATCATGTTGATGCTTACTGCACAGGCATTGAAAAGAAAAATGTCAAATCTTAGGAAATGCTAAGAGGAATCATAAATGACTTTTCTGTGTGCAAGATTAAGACTTTGCACTTTTGGAGAGTCCAATGCTAGAAGAAATTATAAGTCATCTAATTAAGGAAGAAGTTAAATTTCTTAACTTGTACTTACATAAGCCAATCATAAATGTTCAGCAGTGGTAATTAAATAATCCAGATCTTTGGAGGGAAATTAGGGACAAAGAATCTATAAATTTTTTTTTGTTTCCAAATAAGATTTGCTTAAAAGCATATCCAAAGCAGTCAACATTTGATGTAGGTCCAGAAAAAGATAGTTGGTGATAATGGTATATATATGACAAAGGTATGCCTATATTTATGTGAAACTACATTTATTTTATGAGGTCTCTCCATGGGGTAATTAGAATGTCTCATTGTGGATATTTTAATTACGTTTATAAGTCACTATGTGCAGCTTATGAATGATTATGTCTCATGAATCCATATATTTAAATCTATTAGGTGGGTTTTGATTAAGTTCCCATTCAGTGGCAACAAACAAAACTAGACTTCCATATTTAAACTACCTTTAAAATTTATACCATCTAATTATGATATTAGCAAGAAATTTTGTATTTTAATTTGCAGCAGTAAACAGCTGTTAAACAATATCATTGTTAATTGAACTAGGTTTAATTTCATGTTTAGCAAATACTTAAATATTCTCTGAGGAGGAAAAAAATACTCATCAGTGTCAAAATTGATGTATTTAAGATTTTTAAGCAGACAGCATGGAAAAATCAGATGGGGTCATCTGAAATAAAGAGGGTAGCACACTTTAGCCCAGGGATGTTTTAAAGAGAGGTGGTAGGATGTTTTATTCCTATACAAAAATGAAAATAAACAGTGCTGCTACCTAGGATTTACCTTCACTCTCTCCCACTGGGCCTTCACTTCAAGCACACAGAAATCTCTTTCAGCTGCCCCTTCCGGAGCAGCCTCTGCGGGAATTCTCCCTAGAAAGCCCTAATAACCTAAGACAGTTAGTCCTGTCCCCCTGAACTCAATCCCATTGTATCTAAAGCGATTAAATGTAAACACAGAGAATTGGACAAAAATAGTATGTACAGAAAGTAGACAAGGAAAGTTAGGACAAGACAATCTTTCAAGCACTGTTCACGTCATATTCACACATTATACATATAACACTTCTTTTCATAGACAACTTGGCAACATACCGCTAAGCATAAAAATCAAGATCAGACACGGCATCTTGCTATTATTTCTCCCTATGATTCCTATTATTTGTCCTTGCAGATGACCAGAAACGTGGGATTAAATATGGACACACTAGCATTTCTTCTATTATGGTGGGGTACCAGAATTTGAAATAATAATTTTCAGAGCTCAGGAAAAGATTTCTGACTTAAGCAAATATGAAATCCTGTTCCTCTAACATAACTTATTATTTTCGTATCATAATGGCTACATTTTCATTAACAAGTTTGGAAATGAACGGACTATTAGAGGTAGCAAAATGCCTGTTCCACTTAAAAATAATTGTCTCTTTGAAAAAGTAGTCTGCTATAGCTGAGTTAATTGTTTAGTGTTTTAATAAATCAATGTTAGTATACTTGGTGAGCATACGTAGGACAGCCATGAGTCTATTTTTATTTGTACTAACTGTGCTAATCTGTAATGGGACATAATGAATATAACATTTATGAAAGTTATGTTCATATGGTCTTGTTGCATTTATAGTTACAGCAAGATTAGACCCCTTATAACTAAACGTGACTCTTCAAAATGAAAACTGAACATTATAGCTAAATGTATTACCAGCTATCTCTGGGAAAAGAAACCATTAATGATATAGTATATTTGATATTTCTTTTTTTCCTTCTGAAAATCTAATGACAACTTCCAAAGGCAGTTTGATTAACACATCTCTGGCACCATTGGCAACAGCAATTTATAAAATCTTCCATATGAAAGAGAAGATAAGAACATATTTTCTGCTAAGGGTAATCTGATTTCCTTGCTAATTGAGAAGCTGGGGAAACTATTCCATGTTCATATCCTTCTTCCTTCCTCATTCCTGTAGCTTTTGCTTGTTTAGTGTCTGTCATTGGAAAGGACTCGGAATGAAATGCTTTGCAGGGTCTGAGTATGACACTGAGCTGATGCTTAATCTTTTCACTGTTCCCTGGTTTGCTCATGTTCTGTGTACAGCCAAATGTACCACTTACGTATCTAAGGTGGGGAGTGCAAGTCTGAAAAAAAACACCACTCAGAATAAATTAACCAGGAATATGAACAAATCTTCAGTTCTGCTCATAACAGTGTAGTAACTGTTTATGTAGTATTTAATAGTAAGTAACTATTTAATAGTAACTCAAAAACATAACTTCCAGGAACAGATCAAAAACTAAGCTTCCAGGCCACCAAATACCTTTTCTCCTGGTGTGAATAGTAATGTTCCAAAATAATATTTAACTTCCTAGCTTCTAAATTAACGCTGTCTTTATACGATACTTTCATTTTACTCAATATATTATTGTACATTCCACTTCAAACTCATTAATACAAAACTCTTTCAATGTAATCTCTTTTCTTCTATAATAATAACTGTAAATTGCAGAATCAACTAGGTACTAAAATTTTGCTTTGAAAATTGAGAAACTTTTTGTGTCTGTAGAGTTGGCACTGTGTTCAGAAAGCCATACAGGGAAAGCTGACTGTCCTATATGCACACTACACAAGGAGTAGGCAATGGGAGAAGATGACTCGGCAGACTTTGTTTCAAAGCATATCCTAGTATTCCTCCCATGTAAGAGAGGGGTCTGTCAGGCTCTTGTAGTTTAGGATGATATTAGAACTGTGGGGCAGTTCTGTATCCTTGTAGCCTCATGGAGTACCTTTGCCCACCCTCTGCCTACAAGCACAACAACATGATCACACTACAGTAGCACAAGCTGTTTTCTTAGGAAACTGTCTGGTTTGTCTTTTCTTTGACAAAAAGGGGATTATAAGAAAATTTCCACCTTGTATGACTTTGCCAGGGAAAACTGGGGGCATTCAGCACATGTGAGATTTGGGTTGTGACTTGCTCAAACCCCTTATCTCAGAATCTCCTTTTGGGATTGTAATGAAAAGTTATTTCAGTACTTCTGCCTCTTCTCTCATATCTACAGAATGGTAAAAGTAATGCTTATCTTCCCTACAAGGTGACTGACCAGGGCTAAATAAAACCTGATTTGTGCTTTCAAGAGGAAAAGGGAGTATTAAGCACACTTTTTTAAAAGTTTGCTTTAACAAACTATCTTTTCTTGGTAGTTCCATCCTATCAGAGATAGATATAATTTCCTGTAAGATTCAAAGAAACATGAAGAATAAAGTCAGAGCTCAACATATCAAAAAGCTAGTCATAATTAATTTTAATATTATTATTTGGAGTAAAATTTCCTCTGGGAAAATAAGCCTTTTTTTTTAGGATATGAACTACTAAACAGTAAAACTAAGTGACTGTGGTCAATGTTTTTTGCATTAAAAACAATCCTTTCCTATATCAAACAACAAGGATACCCCTGATTACCTGCCTGATGACCCCATCCTGATTAACAATGTATTCAGGATGCAGTTAAGGTGACAGCATTTCAGCTGCAATTGAACAATGTTTGTATTTCCTAATATTGTGCCCCTTTCGCTTGGGAGAATACGTGCAGAGTGCTCAAAGAACAGCAAACTGCAGTCTGTCTAGTTTTGGGAGTCTATGAAATTAGTACCACTAAACATCACTCCTTAATACCCCCTTCCTTGTTTTACCCAGCATCATCCAAAATACACATAGGAGTCTGTTTATTTTCTCACCTTATACCTTGTATGGTTGCTTCCTAGTGCACTCTGATTAGGTTGTGTATTTTGCCCACTCTGTCTTGTGGAAACTGATAGTCCAGCGGACAGCATGACAGTGAATTGATCCCTATAATCTTTGACCATATTCCTAACTTTTAACTGCTGCAATTACACTGTTGTATCACTCCTGTTGTTCTCAGCATGCTGCATCACTCCCAGGCAAGAAAAAAGCCTCCAGTCATGGCCACAATGGGATGGAGATTCAGTTTCTTGACAGCAGGAGTCAGGGTTCATCAGCTAAAGCCAAAATGTCCATGTCCTTGAGGGAATAGTGGCAGACTCTATGAGAGCCCTCAGCTGGTCTTTAGGTTATGTGCAGCACAAGCAGTGCTGGAAATTTTTTTCCTGAGATAAAACCACTCTTTTTCTAAAACTGCTCTTTTTTATTAGCTCACCTGGGGCCAGGGGGTAGCAATCAGATGGGATTCTGAGTAAGGATCTGCTCTCCTGAGCCCTTCATCAAATAAAAAACTATTACAATTGCAGCAATGTATTTCTATTCAGTTTCATGTAGATAGCATGTAAAGCAACATAACAACTCCTATTTCTTCATATACACTCTTAACCAAAAGCTGTTCTTAATTGCAGTATAACACTCAATAGTGAAATTTAAATTTAATTTCAAATGTAAAATAATTCTGTTTGAGTTCTTTAGCTTCTCTTCATCTAGTATGGAGTTTTCTCTTTAATTGTATCTCTGCCTTCAAGAACATTGAGCAGCCTTTTAAACATCTGCTCTTTCCAACCTGCCACTTAAGAAGTTATGGTTTGGAATAATTTTCTCTTTGGCTTATTTTCCTCTCTTGTCAGTTGCAGACTATGAACATAAAAAAATATGGAAGGCCACAAAGTCTGAGGGCCAAATGTGGAGAAACCTCTGCAGTAATCTTTTTTAATGTGCTCTGTATAGAAATCTGTATGCATTTTTGCTTTGTATGTTTTCTTTTAACAGAAAGCTGAAAATTACAGAAACTATAGACAGATTTCAGTGTCATTTAGTAATTTACTTTTGTTAATTTAACATGTACTGTGATCGGCCCCACACTCTATGCAGATAATTCTCAATGGACTTTTCCCCAGAGGAGATTACAGTGAGTACTTACTGAGGCACAGTTGCTTTCTGACTTGTCTTCCAGAAAGCCAATTTGGCATGGTGTCCTCTGATTCTGCAGCCAGTAGTCTGTTGATTCTAGCAGGCTGTTACTGCAGAGAATCTGTTAAAATAGTTAAAAATAGTTAAAATAATTTAAAAATTTACTCATTCCTACTGAGTTTTGGGAGCGTGAACTCTATTGTTGTAGCTCAGACCTTGTCTATAAAATTTTTGGGGGACAAGACTAGGACCTCTGTTCCTTTTGGACCTGTCCAGTTAAGACACCTTAAATTAAGTGATTTATAAAGTGTTAGCCTGTTATCTTTCAGATCTGAAAGTCCTTTGAGATACTTGAAGGAGATGTCTAAACCCAACATTTTTATTGGAAAATTTTACTAGGAGTTTTGTTCTGTGTTAAAGTGATAAATGTTGATGGGGAAAATAATTATTTAATTATTCCAGAGTGGACAAAATTGCAGCCTTTATGATTTACTGTATCTCTCTCCACGATAAATCAGTACTATTCATTCTGCAGCAGGCTCATTCCTGGGACTGCCCAGGCTACATTTTCTTGCTTCTTAAACATTTTTTTCTGCTTGCTGAGAAGCTGAAGTACTTAAGACCTGCTGTAATGACTACTGAGCTCAGTCAGTACCCTGAGACCAAAACTTTGTGTCTAATCTCTCTGTGTTGACTCAGCCCTACAGCTTATGCCACCAGTTTTGCTCAAACAAAGCCAAAATGAGGCTACAGATATCTGTAGACTATAAAGAGGTGAAGCCAGTTTTGCAAGTTTGATGCTTAGATTGAACTGAATTCCATATGTGCTGCCTCTGTGCTAATAGTTTTCCATGAAAAAGAGGGATCCTTTGGATTTTTAAAACAACTAGGTAACAGCAGAAAAAAAATAGCTGCAACAATGATAATACTTATGAGCATTTTATATGGTTTATTGTCTTCCCCAGGCAACAAAGTCAAGTAACGTATTTGTGAAATGGATGTACATTTTCTTTGTATTTCTAGCAATTCTGGCATTACGTGGAAATAAGCTGTACTTTAGCTCTTTAGCATTTTATTTTAATAATGATATTTTAAAACATAAATTTGTTGCCCTATCTGGAAAAAGACCTATCCACGGCACTTTCCTTTATCTTACTGCATGTTTTTCATTGACATATCTTTGCCCTACTTCAGGAACACTTGATCCATAAGCCTAGATCCCTTCTTTAGAAAGAGAAGTGAGAAGAACTTGTGAGATCTCTTCATTTCTCAGGGAAGGTGTGGACAGTGGAAAGCTGATCTGGACAGTCGACACAATTTTCTAATACTCAGGAGCAATCCAGAAGTAAGCTTATTACCACCCACAGACTAACACCCACTCTAATTTTTTATCTTTCTGGCAGAAAGCCAGTTAGAGAGCTAATACTGCACTCCCTGGATTATTTTATATTGATTTCTGAATAAAAGTCAGCAGAAGATGGATGAGGAGGTAATAGGGAACACCACAGTCAACAAATTTGGCCTGCTTCAGTGCCTTTCTTTGGTGCCCTCCACAAAGGCTTTACACCTTTGTAGTGGTTGTTTCTCAGTATTCCAGCCTTGCTATGGGATTTCTTCCAAAAAACTTCTGAATGTAAATTTAGGGTTCACAAAATGCTCAGAAAAAGCACAATGCCCAAATACTTTGTTCTGAGAATGACAAAGGCTCATGACTGCTTCACATCAACACCAGTCTCTTCTTGTGGGCTGCTAGCTAATTTGTTTACCAGCTGAATGACTCTGCACTTAATAATTTTTATAACCTCCTGCCTCAGTACAAAAAGAATCCTGCCACCATAACTAACTCTGAGAATAGATAGAATAGAATTTCCTGTTAGTCTAACAAACTGTTCTGTTCTTTTTTTTTTTTTAGAAATATTTTCAAATGTGAAAATACTGAACCATTGTAAACTGGTTGATAAAATCTAGAATCAAGCATTTTTTTCCTCTTTTCCAAAAATTACCATCCTCTGAGGCTTTTATGAAGACAAAAAGAATTGAACATACACATTTATGCACACACATATATATCTACATATTTATGTGTGATTTCATATTTCATCCAATTCTAGATCTTCTCATCCTCAAGGATTGCAGTTCTAATTACTTGTTAAGACATAATTTTGCATACATAGGAAACAGTTCTCTTTAGCTCAAACAACTTTTACTATAACAAGCAGTCTTGTTTCATTTCCTTAAAAATCACAGTGAATTTGTCTTCAGCCTTAATCACTTTAGATCTTTCTTTCCCAAGTCTCAGACAGTTTCTGAGAAATTGGAATAGGCAGAAAATTATCATCCAGAAACAAGCTCCAGAAATCCTTGGTACTACCCTTCTTTGTCTTATAAGGACTTGGTGCGCATGCTCGACATTTCAAACTAGCTAAATAATAGCAGAAGTATATTGTAGATGATAAACCCATGAAATGAGCTGAGCAGTATAAAGTTCACCCAGTTTTCCTCCTGTGGGACCCTTGATATCTCTTTCTTTCTTCCAAAGGATAAGGATGTTTCTACCAGGAAGCAAACACTGGTAAAGCAGCAATAGAAGAAATAACTCTTCTAAACAAATGTTTCAGTTATGTCAGGTCATAGTTGCCAAGCTTGGTACACAGCTTTCATAATAGACTTTGAAGTCAAGGGTAGAAATTATTACACAGAAGTTTTGGACAGCATGTGATTTTTTGGTCATGACAAGGAGATGAACAATATTAGTAGGATGATGTTTTCCCTGAGCAAGACTCTGCTCTCGTGTGTGCATAAGCGGTTCTGCGTATGCACAGGAGAATGCAGCTAGAAATGTGAAGAAGGGTTCAATAGGCATAACATTTTTACTCCTAGAAGTTGGAGAAAATAATTGGCAGCAATTTGAAGACACGGGTGAGGAAAAAAAAAACAGGTATACTTGGGTTCATGCAACAGAAGCTGGCTGAGGTCAGCAATCTAACGAATACAGGTTGGGCCAAAGTCATCTGGAAAGCCTCTGGAAATTACTCGCAAAAGACAGTGCTGTGGGATAGTAAGGCATGCAGTAATGTGCAGGAGAGGCCTCCTTGCATATGGGCTGGTTTTACATATATCTCAATGGTGTTCAGGAGACAGAAGGTGACATTTGAGTAAGCGGTGGCAGGAATGAGGGCTAAACTTTGGATGAATTTAAACACTGCCTTTATGAAATACAAGTTTTTGCATTAGAACCTTTACAGACGTGTTATTGCTCAGAACCTTCTGATTAGTACTTCTTTGGAGGAAGGATAACTTGGGCCACCTCACAATGCTGATTATAGTAGTGTTACACACACCTGCTATGCAAAAATGCGTATATAGAAGCCATGTGAACTTTTGGGCCTATTTCTTTGGTAACAGACAACAATATTTTCATGGTCAAAGGCATAAAGTACAGTAAGGCTAATGTAGTACTTCTTACAGCATCTCAGAGTTGCAAGACAATTTTTCCTGTTAACTAGGTGCATGTGTTCACATAAAATGGAAGTTTGCATATGTATTAAAATTTGCTGGGATATTCATGCTTTTAAACAAATATATTGAAGTCCTTATAGTATAGTAATGTATGGCTGTGACAATAAAAAGTGTATAAGCTTGAAGGAGCTGGCCTAAATTAACAGGGCTGATTGATTAATCAAATGTATTGTGAGAAATGGTATTCCTCAGAGATGTAACTCTACCACTACATTCTGATTGACATTTTTTCAGTTAAGCATATTTTCAAAATATACTGAGCTGGTCTGTACCAAAAGATAAGAAACTTAAACATGTACTACTTCAGCTGCCAATCAGCATCCTTCTTTTATATAGCCTGCACGTTTAAGGCAAATAGTATAACTTGTGAAAATTTCCTCCTCCTATCTTGTAATTCTCTTCATTTTTATCTAATTGAGACAAGTTCTGGGCCAAACCCACTGATATGCATTGTTAGCAATTTTGCTGAATTCAGTGAGGTTGCTTACAATTTGCAATGGTACATTTGAGAGCAGAACTTGATTCATTGACCATACTTATGTGTTACAGCTGCACAGACTATATTGCTGTATATCTGGTTCAGAGCAGGATCATCACACTCAGAAAATAATTCAGGATGAATTTACATCATGCACTAAATGTGAAATCAGCAGTAATTCATGGTTCTAAAAAAAAAGTTTTCCACTCTCATCTAGAGACTCAGCCGTCAGCATTACTCAGTGTGTTTTGAATCAATGAACTAAATCAGCCTCTAGCAGAGTGTGGATTAGAAAAGTCTCTCTTTCCCAGAGGAAAACATTGCATACAAGTTTAGTGTAACAGCTTCCTGCTCCTTGATTTAGATCATAAGACATTTAAATACAGTAAATATCTATAACTGAGACAACATTAAAAAGGCTCTGCTCCACAAATGAAACATCTGCGTCTTCGTGGCTGATCATCTTAATTGCTTTACTTAATTACTACTCATCAAAAAATATATCAAAGTGGGACATACAGAATAAAATGAAATATCAAAGGGCATATCTTCTGCATTTGTTCAGATTGTTCTGTGTAGTAACAGGCCACATCTCATATGGTTCCTGACCGGAGCCATCCATGCCAAATATAATTACTCTGACCTGAGAGTCAAATGTTTAAACCATTCCCTTACAGCAGGAACCCATAGTATTTCACTCCACCACTAATTAAACATCTAACTTAAAAATTTCTCTAACTAAAAGAGGCTAAAAGAGAAGGTGATGGCCTATTTTTGGTGATTCTTTATCCTTTTCCACACAAAAAAAGTATTAATGGTAACACATTCTGTGACAATGCTGTAAAGAAACCCAAAATATCCTGCTGTTTGTCAGAAGTGTTGGCAGAAGTGAATCACTTCTTCTAGTGTGCTGACAGTCATAAAATCAGCTTGTGTTACAATGAAAAGTTCAAATGTAGGGGATCAGACCGGTGAAGCAGCTCTAAATCATGTGGTAAAGGCTAGCCTTTAAATGAGAGAGGTGCTTCTGAAGGTGACCAAGCTGAGACCATTTGTAAACACAGTGGTGGCACTTCTCAGTGCTGTGCCATTGTCCTTCAGTCTTGCATAAAATAGACAACTCTGAGATTAAATGAAAATTTAAGATGTTCTCTCACAGAATTGATTTTCTGCATATATGAAGATTCCAAAATTTTTTTAAAAATCAGGTATTCTTTTGCAAATAAACAAATCATTTGATCAAATGAAATATTGATACTTTGTCTTTTAGCCATTTGAGATGAGCTGGAGAAGCCCAGTCCCAGTTTATATATTAAAAAATTATATTTTTTAATCAATGATTTTATATTTAACAAAATTTTTGTAGATAGATAATATTCAACCGCCCATACCCACAGTGTGATTTTCAGGATGCAGAAAAGAAATCTTTATCTTCCGCATGTTTTATCTTTCTCTCTATATGCTTACATATATAAATATATATTGTTGTTATTTTGAAAAAGAAGAGTCCCAAAGGAAAGTATTATTATTATTAGTGGAAGGAAAAGAAAGAAAAAAAAAAGTAAGAATTATGGGAAAACTGAATGAACTGTGAAGTTTTATAAGATTTCTGTGTTAGAAGAGATGTGTTCTTATCGACTCTAGAATTATGCCTGTGGGAGACAGCAGAGCTCTGAGGGTTATTGCAAAGTGAGAGATGAAAAACGGCCTGCCCTCCTCAATAGGTCTTTGGGAGTGCCCCCTTCCCCTGGACCGTATTGCCATAATCTGGCCCTGGGGAGGAGAAATAAAAGGAAAGATCCATGGTCTTCACTTGTGTATTCCCAGTTGCACTGAAATAGCCTACATGCATAAAATAATGTCAGTCATATCTGACTCCTAGTGACGTACATACACACACAGGCACACACACACCCCCATCCTCTAAAATTAATGACTACATATAACCCCATTTTGAGGCAACAAAACCAGCTACGGTCGATCCTATATTACCTCCTGGATTGCTGAAACTCGTCCAGTCAAATACAAAAGGAAGGCAGAAAAGCTGTTTCATAAAGGATCCTCCATTATATTGACCTAAGAGAAGCAAAGCTCCGGACCTTTAGGCTGGGTCCCAGAAACTTGTCACCTATCGGAGAGCAGTCCTGAAGGTATTCATGCTATGCGCTGTTTTAATTTCATATTGTCAGATAACAAGGCAAAAATAGAAATGCTCAGGGGGAGTATATCTTCCATATATGCATAATATATTTTGGAACCAGACAATATACACAATATACACCAGGCAGACAAAATTGCAAGATACTATAACAGAATTTATTTTTCTGTATCAATCCTTTTCTTTTTTAGGTGTCAGTCAAATGTTACATTCCCCGATAAAGACAAAAGCTGAAAAGCCAAGTTATAACCTGGGGTATATCTGCCTTTAAATATAACATAAACTTGGAATTTACCTTCTTACATGCTGTGACAGAGCTTCCCAAACTGCTTGCCGAACTGTCTGTGGTGCTGCCTTGGTGTTCTGGGACTTCATGCATCAGTGGAGATTCAAAGTTGCTGAAGAACAAAAAAGAAACAAACCCCCAAAAAACCTTTCCAGTGACTCAGCTACATAGGTAACTCAAATAATACCAAAATACATTTCAGTAGAGGAATGTGACTTGGATCACAAGGAGCTATCTATACTCTCCTTGCTGATGTTACAAGTCAATTTACTATCTGAATTTTCCCTTTTTTGGAAGACCCTCCTGAGCTACATACTTTGGATATAAAAGAGCAGACCAATGTGTTTTGAAGACTAGAGGATATCATATAGCTGCCTATAATCATATCCCTCTGTCTTGATTGCACCGTAAAAAGTGGCACTAGTTTGTTTTCATAAGCAGGCGGCTTGGAGCAGCAATTGAAATACTTGCTGCATGAATTCTGCTTGGCAGACAAAAGAAACATTTGCTGCATTTTTTACCTGCCTGGATAAAAGTTAAGGGGCAGTGATTAAAACACAAAAAACACAACAGGAGTGGTTGAGTTCCGAAATCTAGATGGAATAGCTCGATACATTGTAGGTTTAGAGCAAAGGTAAGTCATACACATGCTATGTTTTGTGAGTCAGCTGTACACAACAGAACTACATTTACTTTGTAACTGTTCAGATATGAAATTAAAAAAAAAAGCATAAAAGCAAGCTCCCCTGCCAAATTATTTGCATGCACAGCTGGTACCCACCCCCACTCACACTCTTCTTTTGGAATAATTCAGGCCAGTCTTGTAAGATCTCCCTCTGTATAATAATCAAATTGTCACAAGCTTAGTGAAGCTTCTTTCTCTGGACATGATGTGATTGCTATTAAACACCATGCAGTGCTAAAGGGCTTTTTCTCTAGAAATATATTAGGGAAAGAGTATCCTACGCAATCAAGTTCTGTTTCCCAAATTGGGTCTCTAGAGTGCTTTTAATGTATTGCAAGCCATCTATGACAAGATGTGAAACACACTGTGATAGACCCTAACAAGCAACAACTTTTCATCACATCCGACAGAATAACAGGCCATGTGCAATTTCCCAGTATGCTCAACTGAAAACTAAAATGCATTTTCATTAAGTCCCTTCACTGGAGCTTAAGCCAATAAGTTAAGAGGAGGCTACTTTTACTTTTTGCCCAAATCCACAGGCAAACATCAATAAGGCTACTTTTTTCTCAAAGATTCATGTATGTATATTTCACTTGATACTGCTAAGGACCAGCTATGAATACATCCCCTCCCATCTATCAGTAACTTTGTCAAAAGGATTTTGCTAATGTGTGTGGTCCTATTCAATAATTATTTTAAATGAAGTATCCATATGTGCAAGAATTAGAAGAACGAATGTAAATGAAACTGAAAAATATAAAATTATCTTAGCACTTACTAATTGCTAACTGGGGGGAAGCTTCATGAATTGCATGGGAGGATTGAATACAGATGCACAAGTGAGACTGGTAGGTTAACTGACTTCACTGACTTCCAAAGTGTAATACCACTGAATACCTTCTAATATACCAGCATCATTTGTATCTAGAAGGGAAACTTTTGTCTGTTTACAAAATTCTGCTCCATTGCTCAGATTATATAGATAAACAGTTAACATTTCTGGGCAGTGATTTCTCTGGTATCTGACAAAGCAAAATAGCATTTTATAGGCCTTACTGAGTTCTTTAACAAAATGAGGGACATTAAACGTATGAAGTCATTCTGGTTTTATATCTTCATCAAAAATAAGAACCTCATATTCAGAGGATCAAATATTGTACAAGTACCCTCCTTGGTCAGTCCACATTTAGTTGCTGCCTCTGTACTAGGTACAACCCAGTACTCCCAGCAGAAGCTGTGCACTGCCTCGTTTTATAAGCATCAGTTCTGCAATCTAATGGTAAATTACAAATCACGTCTGACTTGCAGGTTGAAGTACAAGGCCCATTGTTTTCTCCTGCTCTTCACTGAGAGGAAGACTGAGTGGCTTTGCCACTGCTTTGCCCTACAGGGAGTTGATATACTGATGACTATTTGCTTTCAGTTACACGGTGTGCAGGGAACTGAACTTCTCATGTGTAAGGTGTTGCTGAGTCTAAAAGCAACAAAGAGGATAGTGTGGCCTCTAACTGAAGGCCTTTCTGGACCTTAATTAAACAGTACAAATGGAACAGTACATAGCTGGAAAACATAGTTGGGGAGTCATATTCTGGAGTATTAACAAATTTGTGCTACGTCTGGATGATACTCAGTAAAAGGTAGCATATTACATGTTCCATACAGAAATAAAGCTGTCTTCCTAGTCATGTGGAATGCAAAAAGATCTGTAAAATCTTCTTAATCCTTTAAAATCTGCATTCTTTCCGAAAGAAAACTACTTTTCATTTGTAAATAAACAAAATCTTGTTAAAAGTACATGATGAGTGAAATAAATGTAGAATACCATTAAATGTTTTGAATGAGAAAAGGCTCCATCTCAGACTGAAGTTCAGACAGGAAACAGCAACTGCCTTTGGTGTTACTGTAATCTGGTAAAGTTAAATTCTCTTGTCAGCTACTCCAGTTCTGAGAGCTGTATTTCATATCCTGGTTACTCAGATGGTACTCAGGCAAACTCAGCAACTGTGTTTCATAGGCAAAGGGACAACACATGTAGGGGTATCTGTACCACTTTCAGAGTTTCTCTTTTGTCTTAGGGTTCAGGGTTTCTGTGCTATAACTGTAGAGCAGAACCCTTAATCTCATTCTGCATTGCAGTCCAACTCTACCATTGGGCTAATGGTATGAACTCCAGGCTCCCACTGTTTGCAATCAGGTTCACACAGTCAGGGTTCACAGCCACTGAAAAGTAGAACAATTTTAACAAAGAAATACTAAATTATGAGAGCTACATTTGGAAACAGTTTTAGACTCCATAGCCTTTTTGACAGTGAGTTTATGGGTATTCAATTTCTAAAAGTACAGAGAAATACATATCCCCACACTTTGGCCACCATTGATGGTCAGCTATGTGAACACCTCTAAGTACCATCTCTTCTTCAGTTATGTCAGTTAGATCGAAGTTTCCTCTTCTCTCTCTTTATCCTGTGGGCATCCTTTCTAAGCTTCAATTTTCAAGACAAATGTGATTTCTTAAGAGACCCTCCTCAGGCCATACAGCTCTGCCACCTTCACTCTGTAGCAAGGCCAGTAAGATAAACCTACTTTTTATTAACTCCCCACAAAAAAACCTATTCTGTCTTTGAGAAGCTGTCTGCTCTGATTAGTTCCTCAACAGCAGGAAGCTGAAAAAACTGCTGCAGAAATGCAGCCATCTCATCATCAAATGATAGCTATGCATTCACATACTATGCTCATTTCTTCACATTTAGAGTCTATACAAAGCACTAGTCTTTCAAGGCATCTGGCAAAGATCGTAGCCCTTTCACTAAAAGATAAAGCAAGCTGTTGAAGGTTTCAGGTCCTAATTCTCACCTTTGCTTGGCTCTCCTTGTTTATTATGTGGTGGAGAATGCTGATCTGACTTAGATGTGCTCATATGATTTAGAGCTATCACAGAAGGCCACAGGCATAACAAGGAATCTCTGTTAAAAGATGGTTCATTTGGGGATTTTTCCTTTGTGGTAAGAGATCCTCATTTGCAGTTCACCTTTTGAAACTGCAGCTGGGAACCTGGACCTATGACCCAGTGTTAAGAAGTACACCACTTTCACTTTAATGTTTCCATTAACAGAAGAGTCTCCACAGTCACTTATTTGCCACCAGGTGCTTTGTTACCGATTCATGAATTATGACTGATACTTTTTTCCTACAAAGCAAAATGCTCTCATGAAGAATGCAAACAATTTTATTGGAAATTAAAGGACTAAAGTAAATAGCTATGAGTTTTATGGCACTAAGTGTAATAACAATGCATCCTTTATTATTGACTGTAATGCAAAACAGTTGCTTCTATTTTCCTACATTGAATAATTCAAAAATGCTGACCTTGAGGACTCAAGACTTAATCAAAAAAACACAGCTGCTCTTAAAAATAATTATCTTCTTTGCAGATGTGGCAGATGGTGTTACATCAACTAAGAAGAGGTAATTTAAAGAATTCCCCAGGTTATCACTAAAGAAACTTAATCTTGCGAAACAGATTCAGAAACTTCAATTTCCTATCATCTTGAACAAGTATAACCAGCTTCCAAAAATTTGCTGTTCAATAATCGTTACTAAGGAGCAATTTCAATATAAAATAAGTGACCATTATATATATCTTTTGAACCGGTCCTATTAGAGCCTAGTGATTTTCATCTTTTTGTTATGGTTACTAATCTCAGGACTTTGAACATGCAAAACATCCTGATCCATGAAAAAGATAATCTTGATGAAGGAAATGAACTGAATGAACATGGTGAGGTTTCTGAGTGCAATTAAATCCAAGATATAGTCAGCTATATTTCTAATGTTTTGCTTATGTTTGTACTGAACACCATGAACAACAAAAAGAGGAACTAAGCTCATTTTGAAATAGAAATATGAAGCAAGTAAAAGCATGCCAAAATATTTTAGCATGTTCTTACCTTTACGCTCACAAATAAACCCAAAAGCTACTCAGAAATTTAGGAAGGCAGCCAGCTTAATCAAGACTCTAAGCATGCAGCAGCTCTGAAAGGCATGTGGCATTCAAACAGCATCCCTTAACTTCAAAGCCTTTTTGAAGTGGACACACTTTAAAGATTCACTTTTCCCTCATGTTACCTTTCAGATTTTACAGATTTAAAATTTACCTTTACATGTAAACAGGTCAACAAAGTCACTAGCAGAAAAATCTTTAGATGTAACACTGTCAAAGTCACTATTTTAATCCATAGAATTGTTTTTTATTCGGTCTGGACCATGTGTATACTTCAATCAGAGCACAGATGGTTAGTCAAACAGACACTCTATAAATACCTCAAACAAATGTCTTTCTGATTTTGTTATGGATTTGGAACCCATGTGCAGAATAAAATCCCTGGCAATACCAGGGTCTGATCTTGTCAGGTATTCATAGACTCGTTTCAATTTCCCTTGGCTGCTATTGACTTCACTGGGAAATGAAAATACTGAATACTTCCTATCATTATCAGACCTGAATGTCTATGTGATCTAACAGGTACAGGATTGGGTTGCTAGTTTTACAGATCAGCACACTAAAAAGAGTAGAAGTTTAAGTGTTTTATATTCAGATTGTTTGCTTCATAATGTCTATTGAGTATTCTTCATTTACATTTCATTTTTATCAGTGATGCAGCTGCAAAATACAAGGTCTTTTGCTACAAGCTAACGAAAACAGGAGCAGAGAAAGGACAACCCATACTATGGTATGCCACAAAATAAAAAAACCCACCCTTTTCCTTCCATGTTCACAGAGCCCCAAACGCTCTTTATTCTGTTCCAAATTTAAAAAAGCAAGCAAACGTAGAACACTGCAAGCGTTAGCAATTATCAGCCTTCTTTCATAAAAGAACAGGCAAGTTTTACTGAAGAATAAATGTAAACCAAACTAACTAAATTTTGTATGACCTACTTAGAAATATTCTTTCCTTCCTTTATTTACTGATTGAGTTCTTAAAGGAAAAACAGCAAGGTTTTATCTAAAAGTCTGACAAACTTCACATTCAGCAGTTATGGTAGGGTATACACAGATGAAAGGGTTGACAATCAAATCAAAGAGTTGACAATCAGGAGCTGAATGACAGATGATTGGGTTGGGGGTGTTTTTTGGATGGTTAACTATATTTCAGCAGTTTACTGACAGAGAGCCAACCCAATATAACACGGGCTTTAAAATGCACTTTTGCAGACAGCCACTAGTCATCCTGCCTTTTTGCCACCTATCCCTGGATTTGACATGAGTTTAGGAAAAAAACCACAATCCTGGGTGGACCTTTGTTATGCTGATAGAATGGCTACTTACTAAGGAAACATAGAAAGGACAGGCTTGGACCTTGGTGAGAAGAAACTAGAGAAAAAGCATAAAAAACACATGAGAAACCATAAGATTTCTTCCTGGTAGGGTGTATCAGACAATGAAAGAAAATGCCTAGAATAGTATGTAGGATGTATTATTGGTAACAATAATTTTTTTAAGAGTTCCTGACTTGAAGGATTTTTAAATGGTATGAAAATAAGCCCTGGATCAACAACTAGGAACTACACATGGTCTAATGAAGAAGAATGATTGAACCTGGGAAAGATTAAGATACAGACACTTAGGGAGGGCTAAAGGACTGCACTTTATGGAGATGGACTGAAAGAAGCAAAAACCACTTTTCTGCACTAAAAGCTAGGAGTCTGGACTCAGCTCCTGAGTGCCAGCTAGGTAGGAAACTAAAAGGTACTATTGAGGATTTGATTGCAGGAAAGGTAAGAAATCTTGTTAAAGGAAGGATTCTTCAAAGTAATTAGTCTGTATATACATAACTTAAGTGGGCAGTACTGATCAGGAAGATGATTTCAGAGAGATACAGGCTGAATTCACTATATCCTCTGTTCTCCTCAGGAACAGAATAAGGCAGTGTCATTTCTTCTAAAGCAAACCAATAGACTTGCTACTATTTAAGCCTACTAAGCAAGAAGCAATATAAAATCAAAAATATTCTTAAAACAATGCCCCACAAAAAAATTCTTTATTCATTTAGCATTTGTAGGTGTACTGTACAATAGCAGTTGTCCTTGTGCTGTAGAAAGAAGGACAAAGAGGAATGACTTGTTTTTCCTCTCAAACAAGAATGTTCATGACTGTGTATTTATTAAGCAACTTACATTATTACTGCACTTTTGATGGCAGTGCCTATTCTTAATATAGATGATGTTGTTAGTGTAGCACAGGGAATATGCTGAATGTGTGATGTTATCTGATCTTACTTCTTTTAAAGATAATGGAAAAAACCATTGTGACACAGCTGGAATCTGCTGAAATTTGGTCCAAATTAAATACATAACAAATGTGCATGCAACTCCCACAGATTTCAACTAGAAATGGAAATTCTCAGCATTTTTCAAGATGTTATAATAGATGTTATAAATAGATGTTATAATAGATGTTATAATAGATGTTATAAAAGATGTTATAAATTAGGCTTTCATGCCATAAACCGCGGGGTAATTTTTAAAAGTCTGTTTTAAATGTTTCTTTTATCTAACAAACAACTTTAGTTCTCTTACTGCTCCTCTTGTCCCTTTGCCTGTCAGGCGGGCAGGAAAATCAGTGAAATATGACATAGGAAGGAACAGGTGATTTCATGTGGAGGATGTTAATCTAGGTTTAAACAGTTTGCGAAGTATTTTTGGCATCTTGTTATATAGCTAAACAGTCAAGTTTCTTAACTGGCTTTTGGAATTGACCTGTGCAGTGCGTTTCTGATTATAACAATTAGAACAACAAAAGTCAACTACTGACAAAAGAAGCCTCAGAGTGCAGCATGTGCAATTAAGTATTTCACTATCTGACAAATTTTCATAAGGTGTACCTTTTAAAGATCTCAAATCTACTCTATAAAAGCCTTTTATTTATTAAATTCAAGACAAACACTAGGTATTTCTGAAAGGAAGAGAAATGTGATAAAGATACTTGTAACTTAAAAGTAAATGCATATGTCATGATTTTATTTGAGTAGAAAACACATGTAGCAATCAAAACTTGGCAGATGTTCCAGTGTTTTCCTTCTTAGATTGATTACAAATCAAATAGACTGTAAAAATGTAATTGAAATGCAGTAGGTACTTGGAGTTATGTGCGTTATAGGAAGGTGAACATTGCTTTCATGTTTTGAATGGCATGTTTCTAATGTTCAGCGGACTTTCTGAAATTCTTTGTACCAGCTCTCCTCAGAAATAATAAATCTGGCTTGAAAATATGAGATTAACAAAGGCCTGTCTTGTCCCCAGATATTTAAGGGAGAACCACAGGAATTTCCTGCTATGGCAGAATCACTTTCAGCCACTTTAGAAAAGGTAAAGGACAAAGCTGTTAGTGAAGAGGGACTGGTGATACTGGGAAACCAAATTTTTAAACACAGAATCTGAATTATATAAAAGCTTGAGGTCTTGGAAAAAAAAGTATGTGTATGACTAGCTGAGAGGCCATAATATCATGCTATACAGTGTTCTTTATTATAAATCATGAGATCCTAGAATTGGCTTCAATATAGTGTAGTTGAAGATGCATTTTTCCATATCACAGAAGTTAATGTTTCTGAATACTAAAGGAAATTATAATGAAATATTTATTACAAATGCCTGGAGATTCCCTGGCCACCAGTAAGCCACAGAACTACTTAGTGAAACCTGACAACCTCTTTTTTCTTTTCTTTTCTTTTCCTTTTCTTTGTTGGGGGCATTTATGAGATACAAGGCAATCAGAGCAGAGGGAGAAAGAATAGTGTGAGGTGATCCTATTATCAGGAATCTGTGTGGCATACTACTAGCTGAGCTGATGTTATGCCAAGCCTTTTATAACATGGGGACAGTGCCACTGAAGAGTGATCCCTCCTATCACCAAATAAACATGCTAGCCTGTGCAGTTGCTCCAATTCATGAAGGAGCTAGCGTAAAGTGGAATGGTCAGATTACCCTCATCTTCAACATAATGGTGGCTTACAGATATTTTGGCAAGCCACCAAACACATTTTGATCTTGTTTGGCAGAACAGAAGATCTAAGCAGGTATTTCGAACCCGCCTACTTGAGTTTCTCCTTTCCACCCACCCCTGAGAGAACCAAGATTTTGCTGCTGTAAGCAAAGTTGGAAGCTTTGGTAGACATTCTTCCATGAGGAGTCTACCCTTCTTCCTCAGTTCTCAGAAATAACATTACCCAATTGTAAAATCATTTCTACAGCTGTAAAAATGAAGGCAATTCATAGATTATTGCCATTCATTTCCTTGAACAGGCAACTTCACCAACACATCTATATATTCAAAAAAAAGTTGTTCAAAATTGCTTTATGCAGTTGTGATGTTGGTCCGTACTAAAGTCCATTTGATTATAGTAAATATTTTACTTTAACAATATCTAAAGTACTTTCAAAAGTTCCTATCTAGTACGTGTATTATTTCTTCAACTATCTTGTGGTTTCCAGCCCATTTTATTTGAAAGAAAATCAAATTGGTTTTGATTCCTGCTAAATCTTTCAAAATATTCTTTAGGATTATAACAGTGTTCAGAAACCAATATGGTTTTACCTTAACTAATGTTAGCAGAAAGGTAAAACGATAGTCTAAAAATAAGTGTCTTCATCTAAAAATATTCACACAAATTTCCTATTCTCTTTAATCCAGTATTGTTTCTATGACCACCTGCAGTTATATTCGTAAACTGTCTAGTTAAAATGTCAGGGTACATTCTGAAGTTATTTTAGTGCCAAAGAATACATTGTTATTCCTTATTCACAACAAATCTTATTTTAACATAATTTACATGCCTGAAATATTTGTGAACAATTCTGATTTGCTACTAATATTCCCAAGAAACACAAATCTTATCAATTTTTATGCTAAATTATTATGTCAATAAATACCAATCTGTGATAATTTATAGTAAACAAACTCAAAACACACTTATTTAAAAGTATGGGCTTTTTTAAAAGCATAATAACATTGTCAGAAATGTGAAAAAAATGAAGCTGCCTTTAATTATCTTGGCTTCTAGTATGATAAAACATGATTTGCATAATTCTATCAAAACACTACAAACATTGTCTTTGGTTTAGCTTGCTTGCATTTGGGAAACTTTTTCCATGGACTGTAATGTGATTAACAGGATTGAGTGCTAGGTATAAAGGCAACATTCTCAATTTTTTCCTCCCCTATACCAGCATAAGGAAAGCATGAGATTTCAGTCCAAGAAATTATGATTGAGGTTTTTTTGGCAAGACAAATCCTTCTTCTTTCTACCCCCTAAAATCTACTGCCTTTCTAACTATAAGGAACATAGGATGTTATCTCTGAGAGTCTAAAGGTGAATCAGATCAATGAGCTATCAATATAATTAATCTGTTTTTTTCCCTTGATGGTATGATGTAGATAAAACGCAGACCTTCTTCAGCCACTGCTTTGCAATGACCTTCATAGTAACTATGAAACTGTTGTGATAACTGGGCTTGAAAAGCTTGGCTTGTTCTTGCTAGGATGCAGAAGGTCCAGCAGGACTATTTGCACCAACTGAGCTCAGCTAAAACTCTCAGATAACCTTACCATTACCTGCAATGTGATTATGTGAGTACTTGCTAAATTAGAATTCTTGCATTTACACCTAATGCAAAAATATAGACCAGACATGGGAAGACATAGATTTTCAGTTATCCAGTCAGAAATCAAGAGGAGATTTGGTTGCAGAGAATCGGAGAGAGATTAAATTGCTCTTTGATGCCACTTGCTCTTTTTCATGCTTAGTCCTTGCAGATAGAGGTGTTTCTGTTAGATGTTAGTTCAGATACAGACAAGTTCACCTGTACCATAGTTTGGGAATGATCCTACAATAAATTCTTCCATGAAGCTGACTGTGTAGTTGGATTGTTCATGATGAATAGAAAGGGTATCTAAATCAACCATCTGTATGACAACCCTTTGCTTATCCAGGCTTCTTTTTAAAAAATAAAAATATGGCAGCATGAAATTTATGTATTTTGTAATGCATCCAAAAGTGCCAAATGACCATAACTCACAGTAAAAAGGAAGCTGAAGGTGCTCACTGTTTTTGGGGCAGGGATGTTAACCTCCTTCAGCAGAGCCCTGCAGCAGCCATGCTCTTCCTATTAACTTCATTAAGAGCGGAGGTTCCCTCTTGCTTCATGTCTTTGGGTGTGTTTTATTCTGATCGGCCAAAGTAAACGTGGTCCTATTGCGTCTTGTTTGTTTTTAATTAATGGATTTAGATTATTATTTGTATTTTTTTTATGGTCCATCTCTATTTTTTCAGTAGTTACTCAATTATTTTTCTAATACATGATACCTTAAAAGCCATTCCTTCTGAATCAGAAAATGATCTGTTGCACTGAGCAAATATGTGCTTATCCATGAATTCATTTTACCTGAATGAAATAAAAATCTGCTACTGATGGTAGTACCCAAAGATATCTTTCTCTTACACTTGAATGCACTGTTCCATAATGTACAGTATTGATTTCCATAATCTTAGAAATATTGCTGTGCTTTTAAAAGTGTCGAAAGTTTGTATTGTGTAACTATGCTAACATTTAAATTACATAATGCAAACCACTGATACCGTTCATATATGCTACTTACTTTTAAGAATATGAATAATGTGACCATTGGATTTCACTAAATTTATGGCATATATTATGTTTAGAATTTAATTTATTGGCAGGTGCAATGTGACCATATAGCAAAGCTCCTTAATAGCTGTGCTATTACTGCTGTATTTTTACATATCCAAGAAATATTTTTTTTTCCTAGTTGAGGGGGGAGAGTCTTATTCCAGAATTTTTGTGAGGATGATGGGTTTTTCATTTCAATATCACAACATGCACATCTTTTCCTTTTCAAAATAAATGAGCTGTTCATTGTTATTGGATGTCTACAATGGTAATGCACATTTTTCACTGAGAAAGAAAATATTACCTTGACAACACAGAAGAAGAATAATCTATAAGCACATTCTTGAACTGTTACCCTGCTGATTTGATCTCTTCCTTTTTCAAATTGAAATAGCACAGACCATTA
>JAOXJM010000052.1:18178500-18191553 GCA_026413425.1 Tringa solitaria | reverse complement strand
ACCTCTCTACACCCTCCTTTCAGGTAGTTGTAGAGAGCGATAAGGTCTCCCCTCAACCTCCTTTTCTCCAGCCTGAATAACCCCAGCTTCCTCAGCCTTTCCCCAAAAGACTTACTCTCCAGATCCCTCACCGGCCTCATTGCCCTTCTCTGGACCCGCTCCAGCACCTCAACGTCTTTGTTGTGGGAAGGTCCATCTCCCCGGACGCCTCCTTCTCCATCCCCAGCACGCCTTGACAAAACGCCGGCCCTCGCAAACCCTTTTCTCCAGGAGCAGGGCCGGCGGAAACACCTCCTCCCCTGACACTCAGCTACAGTCCCCCGCTTCCCACCCCGGCCCGCCTCACCGAGCACGGCCGGGCCTGGCCCCGCGGGGGCGCCCGCACCGCTCCCCGCCCGCCTCGGCCGCCATTTCCTCCCGGCCGCCTCCCCCGGCCCTCCCTCACGGTCGGGTTCCCGCGGTGGCGGCGGGCAGGGGGCTTTGCGGTCCCCGGGGCAGCGGGGCCGGCTCCCCGTCCCGGGGCGGTGCGGGCTGCGGCGGGTTCGAAAGCGGGACCTCGGGGCGCGGGACCTTTCGCACCTGCAAAGCGCTGGCGGACAGTCGAGGCCCGGGCGGGACATGACGGGCGGCGGGCCGGTCGGGGTGATGTCTGCCTCGCCGGAGCGCTGTGCGGGGAGGCACCGGGATCGGGACGGCTGAAGAAGTTTGCTGGTGTTGTGCTGGCTTTGTGGTGCGGGAACTGGGACGCGACAGGCAGGTGTTGGGTGACTCCGGCAAGAAAATAGGCGACCGTTGCCGACTGCTCGTTATGAATGTCATGATGCTCTTAGAGCCCCAGCCCCGTAAACCATGTGATTTAGATGACGGGGGTTTCTGTCTTAGATGAGAGACTCGAGAATTCTGAAAAGAAGCCTCCTTAGTTAACTACAACTTATGTCTTGTTTTGAGCTACTGTTTTATATGGTTACTTGCAGCAGGGTTTTTTTAGGGGGGTCGGTGTTTTTTTGTTTTTTTTTTTCTTTTCAAGAAAATACTAAACGTCTTGTGGCTTGGCTTTGTCACGTTGGCTTTGTCAGCACCCACATCTGGGAATCTGTGCAGTACAAATTATTAGAATTGGTATCTAGCTACGAAGAGGTGAGATTAAGAGCATCCGAGTCATGGGTGGTGTAAATATAAGTTATTTGTGAACCCTGAGCTACAGTGAGCACAGAGCCTCCTGGATTCAGCAGGAATCCTTTGGCTCGAGTGTGAAATTTGCAGAGCTGGGGACAACTGTGATCACCTTGTAGTGGCTGGCAAGAGCCCCCTTTTGCTGAGATTTGTTTTCAATACATTTGTGATCTAGGTTAGAGCCCAAGGTCTGCTCTGTCCAATTGGGTGATGAGTATTTTATTCCATTAGTTATGTAGCAAGCACTGTACTCAACAGAGGAATTCAGCAGTAAAACAATAGCAAGAGCTTATATAAATCCACAAATGCTGCTGGAAGTTTGAGTGATGTATGGTGAGCCCTGCTCTTTAGTCATTGCTATGTTCAGAGATTTGCTGAGTGAATTCAAAGATAGAGAGCAGGTGGAAAAGGCAACTAAATCCACACTTTGACAACCATCTTTTTCTTCTGCAATAAAAATTCAGTGTTTCTCTCCTTTTAAATGCGTCATTCACATATCTTTCCTGCACCTTGCTATTCTCTTTAGTTGGCACAACATTATGAAATCGTGAAGTTTAGTGAATTTTGGAAGGGCCTGGGGCATGTGGAGGGAATTAGTTTATATATTAAATCAGGTTTTGTTCTCTGTTCCAATTTATAGTGCAGAAATTTCTTAAACCAACTTTGCAGCTAGAGGCATGGTATCGTTTAACTACTGAACCAACATTTTTCATTGTTAGGAAAGGCTACCTGAGCGGTTTGCTCTTGGTGACTTTTGCAAAGAGGAGAAAGTTTCATGTTAATTCTTAAATACCTCTTAAGACTTTGGCTAACTGCTGTTGTAGCAGTCATCTGTCAACTTGTGAAGTAACAAAGAAGAGATGGCAAGGCTGGCAGCTACATCGTGGTTGTTAAGGTTAAATGGGAACCAAAGCAATGGGAAGTGTTGGGTTTTAAATGGAAAGTGGAGAAGGTGAGAAAACTAAGAGACACAGCAGCCTCTTAGGGCAGCACTTGAAATACACTGGCCTAAAGCCAGACCATCTAACAGCATAGAGACCTGAGGAATCTTTCCAGGTTCTGAGTGAATATAAAGTCCGCAAATCCAGACCTAGACAAACCAGATGCTTTACCTGCTTAAATGCAAGCACAGGTTAGTGTTGAAACTGGTTGTCTGCATGTAATGTTACCCACTCTTGTTTAATACTTGAATGCCAGCCCCTCTGATATGCCTTCCTCAGCATGGTGCCATACCTTTCTTATGCTCTTCCAATTCTCTGGCTTCTCTTCTTTCCTGGAAACAGGCTGTAATGCTGTTTCCTCCTCCCCAGTTCTCACCATGCATGTTCAGTGTTTTGGAGTCACTCAGACTCCCAGGTCTGTTGTGTCCCTCAACCCTGTTGAGACTGTTTCTCACCAGCTCTTCTCTAATACACACCATTGACCTACCAATATAGTGCTTAATATTTTCTATCAGCTTCCACTTGAGCAGTTACTTTAATTTCATCTGTCGTCTTTAAGTTTTTACATGACTTTGCATCAGATCTCCAGTTTTGTATTTTAAGTGTCCTATTTTCTCTTGTCACAGCATTCACTCTCTGATGAATTCAGTCCTGTTGCCACTGAGCTTCTAATCTTTCACACTTTCTTCCTCATTCCGTATCGTGTGTGCTCCTCCTTTGCTGTCATTATCTTATCCTTTTTCTGTCACTGCCAATGTTCAAGCACTTCTTCTGCCCCAGATATTTACAGTTACTTCAGGTTGAGTCCACATGTGACTCTGGGTGTCTCATAGATTGCATTTAGGCTACCAATTAAAGCTGGTTAAGGCCTCTTCACTGGTCCCATGGGTACAGAGTAGGGCATGGCTCATGTCTAAATTCCCTTAGTTTTTAAAGCAGTGTAACCTCACCCAGACTGTTGGGGTTTTTTTTCCTGAACAGAAAACAGTAACAGTTAAAGAGTACAGCTGATCATGGGGCTGTGACCAGATCTATTTACACACATAGACATAGCACACACAGACACTACCAGTCACACAACATGGCTGTCTCTTTCAGTTCTTAATATGCTCAAATATCTATCTAACCTCTCTGATCCCTTCCCTTGGACACATCCTGAGCATCCTCTGTGTATCCCTTGCTTAGTTCCATGGTTTTATGTTACTTAAACCTTGCCACCACCAAGGGTATGGTGGTTAATGTCAACTTATCCCTGTGACATTATATTTTACTTATCTTCTTCACAGATTTTGCAGAAGGGGCTCAGATGTTACTTGCCTACAGATGTACTGTTGGACTGTCTCACACCGCCTCCTGTCCTTAACTCTTCTCTTACCCTCCTTTTCCTTAGCAGCATGCGTTCTTTTCTCTTTGTATCTTTTCTGTTTTCTTCCTTACTACATTTACATTATTTTGGTGTTGTATTTTGTTTGTTGTGTGGATGTTTATTTTTGTCAGAGTTAGGTTGATGGTTGGACAAGATGATCTTGAAGGTCCCTTCCAACCTAGAAGATTCTGCGATTCTGGGATACTCCCTTTAATTTTTTTTTTTTTTTTTTTAACTTTTGCCCTCTCAACTATTCTGTTCTAAGATAAATAGACATGGTTTTCACATTCCTGATTCTGGGTTTCAGAACAGCCTCTTCAGTATTGTTGAGATGCTTTCCTTCTGTTGTGAAGAAAAAGGAGAGAGATCTTTAGTTAGGGACAGTTCAGAGAAAGGAAATGACCATTTTCTGTCAGTGATGTTTGCACTCCAGAAGTTCATAAGAGGTTTTTCACTCTAATTTCAGATTGTTTGCTTTTGTGAGTTGTCAGGGGGAAGAGCTCTGTGACAGAAAAAGAAGGAATGAGAGGTGGGGATATTTGTTGCTCAGTTTCACCTTTGCATTTTGTCTGTTTCCAGACTGTTTTTGAACTATTGTTTTTCCATCATAGAGATTGCCACTCATCTGTCCTTTACTCTGGCATATAGCATGGAGATTACACGTGTACTAGTTCTTTGATTTTTATCACTTCCTTGTAGTTGATGTGAAGCCCTCTGATTCTCATCTTGTAATGTAATTCTTTCTCTCTCTTTTTTTTTTTTTTTTTTTTTTGCATTAGTCACTCCTGATTGTCTGGCTCCATCATCTGTAAAAACTCCACAAACCTGTTTTGTAAAGACATAGGCTTTTCTACTGCTTCTTCTCACCATTTCAGAGCCCCTCTTTGAGCCAGCCATTATCTCTTGATGTTGTCACAACCTACCAGAAACTTCCTCATTTCTGATAGCCAGCTCTCCTGTTCTCTGCAAGTCCGTAGTCTTTCTTTCCAAAGGAACTAGCCAGGTACTACTTTGTGCCGTTGTTCTTATTCCTTGACAATGTTGGCACACAGCCTAAAAAACCCTATTCTTTTTGCTGGAACTTGACTTGACAGAAGAGGACTGATTACTGTCACACATTGACTTATTTCAGAGCTGTCACTGGGAGTGTATTTTTCCCTCAGCTTTTAGATGTGAATTGGCAACAGAAAGAGAATACTGTGGCATTTTAGTTAGCTCGGTCTGTCTTTTACATGTCAGCTGAGGACACTGTTCCTGTACTGGAAAGCAGAAAGTCATGGCCAGAGAATAAAATATTTTTACATTTTAAGGATACAGACTATTCCAGTTGTTTTCCTTAAGATTTTGAGATTTTAGACTATTGTAAAAATTCCAAGGGGCTACTTAAAAAAAATAATCAGCTCTTCTGATGGGAAGATAGGCAGAATAGAGTAGATTGCTGCAGAGTTGTAAGTTGGAGCTGACAGAAAATGAAACAATAGCACCAAACAGAGCTGACTGTCACGTGAGAAAATATGTCAGTCATCCCTGAAAAGGCAGAGGGAGCCAAGCCTACACTGAGACTCTGTTTTGAATCCAGACATTCTTAGAGATATTCAAAACCCCTCTGGACACAGTCCTGGACAACCTGCTTTGGCTGACCCTGCTGTGCAGGGGAGTTGGATTAAATGATCCGAGAGGTCCCTTCCAACCCAAGCGACTCTGTGCTTTGTGTGATTCTGTGCTTCTGAGACTTTAAAGTTTTGTTCACTTGCAGTAAAGAAACTGTCCTCAAAAACTGTGCTTATGCATGAACTGGTTTGTACCAGGAAATCTATGCAGTCTATACTGATTCTGTAACTGGATGGTATTTTCAGGAACAGATCAATGTTGTAGGGGACTGTGGAAAATGGTGTTTTGCTTTTTCACTTCCCTTTGCTTGTCCTATGAGATGCTTTTTACAAAACTCTCCTCGTTAGAAATACAGAGGTGGAAAGCTTAGCACATAGTGAATGTTTACAAAAGTAGGCCTAAAAAACCCTCAACTTCTTAGCATTTTCTGGACAGAGGCATAATATTTCCAGAATAATAGAGGCCTTTGAGCACTGGTGTTAATTAAACAATATTTTTGGTGCCCCTGTGTTTATCCTCCCTGTCCATGTTTGCTGTGTAGTTGGTGTGTTTTTACAGATTACTGTCTCGATGAATGTGTAACTGTTCTTTTACAACTAAAGTAACTCCCTTTCCCAAGGAATGTAAAAGAGGGTGCTATATGGTTTTTGTGTAGTTATTTGGGAAACTTTTTTTTTAAATAGCAATCATAGAACATTGTTTATGTTTGTCTACTAGATGTTTATTTACTGAAATGGGTATTGCAGTTTGCTCTATTACTGTGCAGTTGATTATCATGCAAAATTTATTACCTCATGTGCTCTCAGGTTGTTTATGAGGTTGCATAATTCTCTTTATGTAGCTGTCCAATACATTGGTTGAGTTCTGGCACCATAGGTGGATACACATCTTTTACCCAAAGTATCAGGTACATTTCGCTTGTGGAGTTACGTTGGTTAAACTGTTCTCATTGAAGATTAGGTAGTTAGCTTTAACACGTTAATGTGTTTTGGACAAGGAGCTTCTTGTCCGATACTCCTTTTTTTTTTTTTCTTTTTACAGTTTTGGTGATCTAGTTATGAAATCTTGTTCTGTCAATCAAAGTCCTTTTCCGTTTGACATGAGTATTTGGGCTGTTAACAAACCATTGTTGAAGAGGTGTCATAATGTGTTGCAACTAATAAGTAGCATGACTTATTTTCAGTTAGAATAGATCTAGCTCACAAAGTTCTCACTGGCAATGGACAGAAGTTTGAGAGGAAGATGGCCTAATAAAGAAAGCTTTTGGATGTAGTCAAAAGAGAACGATCAGTGCAGTTTATCACTTACCTCCAGACCACATGACATGGCTCCCTATTTAATGCATGCAGATCATTACAATGGGTGGTAACTGTATTTATTTTTCATATATATATATATATGTAACTAAAAAAAGAATTATTACTAGTATAACCTCAAAAATTTTGAGTTAATATAAAAGTTTAAATATGAAACTACTCATTCAGTCTGTCTGTCTCTCTCTAACTCCCAAACCTACACTCTATTTTCAGCCTACCTGCATTCCCAGAAAAGATGGGAGAAGAGAACGAGATAGGAGACTGCATTTAAATTCTGGAAGATAAATCAAGAATATTAAGTTGTTCCTAGATTTTTGAAATTCTGAATAGTTTGCTGTCAGTTATCATTTCAGTAAGCTAGAGAGCTCCTATAATTGAGTAGTTCAGGTGATTTCAACTGTGTTATTCCACAGGGGAAGAACCTGGTGTTTGTAATAAACTGGAACTGAAATATTTAGTTGCTCTTTGGTCAAAGCTAATGCACTCACTTTTATTCAGAATTGGGATAGAAGCTGATAATAATAACCAGCTGGTAGGCAGTGAGCCATTGTCTGTAGCATTAACTGAAATCTTTAAGGCATCTGAAGGTGATGATGCATATAGAGTAGACAGAAGGAGATGCGTTCACAAATATGCTCTTTGAGTTCATCTATGCTGTCCTGGGTTTTTTGGATAAAGATGAAAAAATGCTTTTGGCTTTCCCCTGTTCTCTGAGCCTCTAAACTTAATGTCATATGAGCTGTGAGAATATATTGTACAACTGCTGTTGTCCTTGTCCCTTCCAACAACTCCAGAGGTTGTTCAAAATGCTGTTACATATATAAAGGATTATGACTATATGGGTCAGCTTTGTTTTGAGAATACATGTAGAATATTAAAATTCTTCTCAATAGTTATTGAAAATGGGATCTGGAATTCTGGTTCTTCCTGAAAATCACTGGAATGTTTCATTACCAAGTTATTTTTGGAATTTTTGTCTTAATTCTAGCTGGGATCCTCCAGCGTAGTGTTTTCCACAGTCTTCATATTTTTGACTGTCCACTTGGGTGAAATTTTCAAGTGTTTGGAGCAGTTAGTTTTTAAATAGGAATTGTATTATTTATGTCCTTAGAAGAAGAGGTCAAGTCAAAAGGCACATTACAAAGGCCTCGTTGCAGCTATGAATAAGAACTATCCATTTTTCCTCATGTGGACAGGCAAGCAGAAAACAAGAAAAGTTGGAAGAGGTCAGAAAAAGAGGCTGAAAAAATAAATTCAAAGACCAATGGAAATGATAATGCAGAAAGTCTGATTTGATAGGGGTCTCTCTAGCTATAGTGTTCTGTGTCCTAAGAAGGGTATTGAGGTGTTAAAATCATATAGGTGGTGAGAACATACAATTAAAATGTGAAGGAAAATTGTATACTTTTTTGGTAGATTTTTCATGTAAGCATACACCAACTGCTGTGTATTAATTTTCTGGGTGGATTATATATTCATGAGATGCAATGTGAGAAATTGCTCATGCAATCTATTTAAAAAAAAAAACAACAGGATATACTGACAATGAAATGCAGGTGTATGCAAAGAGCAGGGCAGCCACTACCAGTAAAAAAAATAAAATAAATAATTCTTCTTGACTGTACACTGTCCTTCAATCTCATCTTGACATCTCTGGCTGAACTCTCGAGTGAGTAACAAATAGCTAGCAACATTTGTGCAAGTCAGAAGGACCTAAATAAATGTGAAAACAGTGACCTTTCTTGTCTTTTGATACTTTCTGCTGCTAAATTACCATGTACAGTTGTTTAAATAGCTACAGGAGGGGAGATTGCAAATAGATGCCTACAGTCATGTACAAAATCCTATAGAGTTAAAAGTTTGTCTCAAAATTACCATGAAATCAATTTGCATCCCCATAGCAGCTAATGGTATTTCCAGAATAATAAATACCAGTTGTTAAACTGAATGTATATTTCGACTGTAACAGGTATAGTTGAGCCACAGGCATGAAAGCCTTTCTGCACAGTCCATTTAATGTAGTTCAGACCTGCTCTTATTTCTGAGGAAGTTTAAATAACACACTCCTTGCACCAGAAATTCTCTGTATTTTCTCAGGAAGCTTGTAAAATTGCCACTTACAGGATACCTTTTTGAGATATCCATAAGAACCACGATCACATCAAAGCCTAAACTAGAAAGACCTTAAACACTTTTGAGTGAAAACTTGCTTGTAGGGTAACCTAGGAATGAGAAAGATGCATAACTTGAACAATAAGGCACACTTTGGAAAGGTTTCAAGAAGGCAAGGCAATTTCATTTATAACTCTGAAGGAGCACTGGAAGAGTTTATCTGGTTTTGTGGAGAAGGGGAGAGCGTTTAGATTTTCATGAGGTCCTGAAATAATTTTCTTTTTATGAGGAAAAATCAAAATTAGGATATCACGACTGTTTATGAAGGCAGGCATTTTATTGCATAAATCAATGCTTTTGAATATGTGCTCTTTGACTTCTGACAGTGAATTCACACTTCAGTGTTTAAGTTTTGATACAGGAAACGAGTAAAAATAAAGCAAAGCACATGTACTTCTGCTATGCATCTGACTTATAATTGCTAAATGCAGAATTAGCTGGAGCCTGTGCTTCATTTAAAAATATAATTGAAGACTCATTTAGGGAATAGTATATTTGAGAAATGAGAGATTCATGTAGATGCTCAACACAACTTCACTTGAATAGAATGAACTGGTTATGATTGTAAGAGGAATGAGTGAAATAAAAGAAAAAGTTTGTCTTTTTACAAAGAATTTTGAAATACCTTATCCCCACCCCCATCTCTTTTTGGTAAAGAGGAAGAGAGGGATACAAAGGGAAATGGTAAATCATGATTTTTGTCTGTAGGAAGTTGTATTTGTATGTTGTGAATTTATCCCAGAAATGGGTAAGTCTGTAGTAAATATTTCATGAGTCCTGTTTTGTGATGGTCTGGGTTTCTTTTCTTTCAGGTCTTTCTTTGTTTTCTTTTGTTTTCCCCCAAAGTTTCTTTATTTGTAGTTAAGTTAAGGCATTGTCAAGGTCTGCTGTCCTGGCAGATGACAATACTTGGGGATTCTCAGAGTCTTAAGAAATTTGGTTTTGTTGAAGGACTGGAAGGCTAAGGAGAGTTAATCTCTGGAATAAATTATTGTGGGATCTGTGACTTTTCTATCACAGAATGTTATTGGGAGTGGCTGGGAAGCCATCAGTAAGGAATAGGGTTGGTATTACACTGATGTTGCAGTATCGACTGGATGACTTCTTTAGTGTCTTTCCAGTCCCATTTTCTATATGAAAAGTGAGAAAATTAGTAACGGAGTTTGTTTGTTTGAAAAAAACCCTAAAACCAACAGAACACAAAGCCAATTGTATTAGCATAATAAGAGAAGGAATCATGCTTTAATCTCAATCTCTTATGAGAACATCCTCTCACGCTGCTATAAATGATGAATTTGGCTCTGACATTGAATTAATATATAGTAAACTAACAGGAAGGAAGGAACAGACCCTTACTGTGTAGGTGTTATATTAAAAATTGGTCTAGATAGTAACGTCTGTGCTACTAGACTATTAAATTATAGAAATATAATGCTGATACTATTTTGAAATGTAAGATTATGATATTCTGATGTGAAAATCATGAGGTGGGAATAAATGTAGTATTTTCTGCTGTAAACTAGAGTCCATGTTTCTGTGGTGTAGTAAAATGTCATCTGCAAATTATGTGATTTGATATGGAAAAATACTCTGCAAAGCTCTAAGCATCTAAAAGTTGTTTTGGCTTTGGGGTGTTTTTGTGTGTATATTTTTGTAGCACTCAACTATGAAAAATTGAAAATTGAAATGAAATTTAATTAAAAATTCATTACTTGGCCTCACGGACTCATGATTGTAGGCTCAGACACAACACATAAGTAAAGACACTCTTTCAATAAAATACATAGTTAGCTTGGGAATATGGAATGGAGTCAAGGCTCTACTTTCCCAGGTGAGTTTTGCTCCTTTTCTGGTATCTTGGTAACCCATCGATTCTCAAAATCTTTTTGCACAATGGCATAGCTTCAGCAGGGAAGATGTTTTTTTCAGTCTCAGACTGTCTGGGATGACTAGAGCATCCCCCTGACAGATTGCATATGTGGCCATGAACCTTCTGAAGGATATTAGACTCAGGTCTTTCATTTTGGATTACTATTCTTATTAGCAGGCTATAATATACTTAAGGATTATACTCATTTGATGAACTTCGTCCACTAGGTATGAAGCTGAGTGAACAGCTTCTTCCAAGTCCTTTGTCAGAGAAGCATGAAAAGTGCATAAATAGATCAGGACAGGAGGTGAACATGAAACAAGCCTAATACATGGTTGGTTCCCTCAGAGAATTGTCAGGGCTTTTGATCTCGCTTCTAGATGTACCTGCATTGATTTTGCCTGGAATCTCCCCAGGCTTCTGAATTTTTTCTGGTGGATTTACTGTCTGATATTTATGTATGTTGTGCAGTCCAGCAAGAACTGCTGTACTGAGCTTCACCTGGACCGCTGTCTGCTGGAAGCCCCAGGCTTTCCTACAGTGCACATGTTGAGAAACATTCAGTTTGTCAAAAATGTACTACATGCTTGATCATTGTATGCAGAGTATGTTTATGCCCAGACTACATGCATGGCACACACACAGTATGTCTGGTTCTGGCTGGAAGGGTTGCATTTTTACTGCCTGCACCAAGAAACTCCAGTTGAAAGTATGACAAGCATCATCTATCCCTCAGTTCCAACAGGTTACTGAGAGAGAATGTAATAATGCAGGCTCTCCTACTTCAGGGATGACAGTTGCAGGACTTAGAGCTAATATTTAGCCTTACTTTTGTTTTTGAAGTGAACCGGTAATGTTAAAAATAGCAGAATTCATCCTTTGGCTAATTGGTAAAGTCTTTCTAATTGCTGAAGATATTGTTACCAGTTTTTCACTGACTCCTTGTAGCTGCTTATTGGTTGTCCATGTGAAGTAATTACTACATTTTGGAAGTCTCTCTAAACTTGTGTTAATACATTGGATTAGATTCTGCTCCCCATTGCACCAATGCATTTATAAAGTGCTATGACCAGGTAATAGCATATTTGGCCCTCATCATGAAGAATTGGCAAAATGACTTGCTTAGCGGTAAGAAAGTATGCTTTGTAAGAAAATTTGTTTTGCAAGACCTAATGCTTTTTGGTCATTGTCCAGAATGAATTTTCATCTTTAGTATAGAATGAATAAGTCTTTGAAAATGAACATAATGTTTAATATTAAAGACCACCAAAGAAAATGCATTTCTGAGGTTTAGCTCATATTTATAAGCTATTAAAGGACTCTAATTTCCATATATGGTCAAGAATCCACTTTCTTTTCTACTGTTTTAAGAATACAGCAATGCCAATGCCACTGTTATCCTCTGTGATACAAATGTAAAAATTGGTGAGTCTGCATTAGTAGGTCCAGGTTAGTGTTTCTGTTGATGATCTGTCACAGGTTTGGATGCCAGTTTGTCATTAGTTTGTTCTAGTATGAACAAACAAGATAAGGCCAATAACTGGAGAAAGCCATTGTAAATGTTGGAGGTTTTTATTGCATTATTTGGAGATTTCTGTACTATAACTGAAATTGGTTATGTGAGAAAGAAGCTATTCAAATTGATGAAATGGAGCTCTGAAAGACAAAGATCTTAGAAGTCCTCTCAAGAAATTCTAGCTATTGATAATCAAAATCTGTGTAATTTGTAATCTAACTTCATTAGGTGGTGGTTTTTTGTTGTTGTGTGGTGGTTTGTTTGTTTGGTTTGGTTTGGTTTTGGGATTTTTTGTTTGGTGGATTTTTTGGTGTAGGTTGGGGTTGGTTTTGTTGTGGTTTTTTTTGTTTGGGCTTTTTGGGGTGGGTGGGGTTTGGTTTTTTTGTTTTGTTTTTTTTTTTGTTGTTATTGTTTTTTGGTTTTTTGTTTGTTTGTTTATTCACACACTGAACAGTGTGTGAATAACATCATAGGCTTAGGTTGCACTGCTTTTATATACTTTTAGCAGTTTCTGCTGTCTTTGAAACTTAGATGGGTCTGTCAGTAAGTGATAGTCTCTAGAGACTCATCACCAGAGTAGCCATGTCATGAAACTTTAATCAGGCCACAGTAATTCAGTGACAATAAAGATGTGGAATAAGCTTTCTTTCTTTCACTGGGAAAGTCCAGGTTATTCCAGTTTGAATGGCTCAGAAAAGTTGTGTTGAAGACCCTATACAAAACCACACTCATATTTTGCATTTGGTATTTATCACATGTAGTTTTGGCTTTTACCAACATGCCTGATGACTTTTCCTACATTTCCTGTATTACATTTTCAATGCAGAAAAGCAGTTAGCATTATTCACATTCTTCATAGTGTCTGTCATATTGCCCCACTGGGATTTTTGGGAGTTCAGCTGTCATTCAGTAATTGATACTTCAGTAATCTTAAAAACTGTTTCACCTTTATCTTTCTCCGTAGATTTTTCTTTGCCATTCTGTCATATTTACTCTCCTGCTCATTTAAAAGCACGAAAAATACTGTGCAAGGTCCTCTACTTTTTGCAGAGTGAAGCTGGGCTTTAATTATAACCTTCAGAATTCAA
>JAOXJM010000052.1:18154273-18174193 GCA_026413425.1 Tringa solitaria | reverse complement strand
GAGTGGTCCATCCATCAAATCCATGAGTTTCCAATTTTGAGACCAGGATGCCGTGTGGGACAGTATCAAATTCTTTGCATAAGTCCAGGTAAATGACGTCAGTTGCTCTGCCCTTGTCTACCAGGTCTGTGGCAGTATTGTAAAAATCTCCAAATGTTCTCATTCTTATGGAGTCATGAAGCTGTTTTTCTTGTCAGAAAACGCTCGCTAAGAAGCAAATTCTAGAGAAAGAAATAATTTTATTGTGTGGGTTTATAACATGCTATAAGTACACGTAAATTACACCATTTATCCAACGCTCATTTATACTAGTCAGATTATGAAGCTAGTTACACTGAAGATTGAACTCAAGAATGTTACGTTTTTTCTAAGGTGATAATTTGAGGTTTTTTTCTTTATTTCTGTGTTGAGATCTTAAATCCAACTCAATGCATTGCATACTCATAATCCATTATATATTGGGAAAAGTGTTTACTGCCTCATAAAGTTAGTTACATAAAAGTTCATTGCTGTAGCAGCCAATTTGTTACTTTTACTGCAGATCAAAATTCAAACAAGTATTTTTTTCATTGTTCAGAATCTTCATCTGTAAATACAGCTCAATTAGATGTGAAGATCTTTCATGATGATAAAACATTTTTGACAAATTCTAAACACATAGAACTATGCACTGAAATTCTTAGGATGTGGTGCTCTCCAGAGGAAGAGAACAGATGAGAGAATCATAGAGTGGTTTCGATTGGAAGGGACCTTAAAGATCATTGGGTTCCAACCCCCTTGCCAAGGGCAGGGACACCTTCCACTAGACCAGGTTACTCAAAGCCCCATCCAGCCTGGACTTGAACACCTCCAGGGAAGGAGCATCCACAGCTTCTCTGGGCAATCTGTTCCAGTGTCTCACTACCCTCACAGTAAAGAATTTTTTCCTGATATCTAATCTAAATCTTCCCTCTTTCAGTTGGAAAAAATTACCCCTTGTCCTATCACTACACTCCCTCATAGAATCCCTCGCCATCTCTCCTGCAGGCCCCCTTCAGGTACTGGAAGCTGCTCTAAGGTCTCCCCGGAGCCTTCTCTTCTCCAGGCTGAGCAACCCCAACTCTCTCAGTCTGTCTAGGAAAGAAGAAGTGCTCCAGCCCTCTGATCATCTTCGTGGCCTTTCTCTGGACATGTTCTAACAGGTCCACATCCTTTCTGTGCCGAGGACTCCAAAGTTAGACACCGTATTCTAGGTGGGATCTCATGAGAGAGAAGTAGAGGGGTAATAGAGGGGGTGTATAAGCAGACCACAATATAGAGGAAAAGAGAGGGAGTATAAACAGACCACAATATAGAGAGAAACAGATGGGGAATGCATGTGTGCACCAAGATAAAGGGTAAAAAATCTTCAGTAGAAGAACCATGTTTATATGTAGGCATGTACATTACCAGTCTCCTCTATAATTCTCCATATTTACGCTTTGACCTCAGTGACACAGTGGTGTACAGAGGGGAACAGTTTGATATATAGAAATCTATATAGCCATATAGAGAATCAAAGGATAATTCAGGCTGGAAGGAACTTCAGAAGGCCAAATAGTCACACCAAGTCCCAAAGTATCAAAACTGCTGCTGGTTTATAAATTTATATTGGAGATTAAATGTTGCTATCCCATGAAAATTCTACAAAATAGGTCTGGGGAAAACCATGAAACATAATCCACTTGTCTGAAAGTAAAGTCGACTTTACTCAAGCAACTGTCAGAAGCAGTTTGTCCGACACATTCTTAAAAATTCTCACTGCTTGACATTTCCATAACTGCTGCAGGTAATCTATTCCTGTGCTTTAGAGCATTGGACAGGCAATGCTCTTCAGCGTTCGAGCGGTTTGAGATGCCCTTGTACCACAATTCAGAAGCACAGAGTATTCACGGAATTAAAACAGCAGGAGACAAGTAGGCATAACTTCATTTATCTAACTACTAAGTTCAAGATACTATGTTACTTTTGTGTTCCCAAACAGGTAAATGCTGCAACATTTATGTTGTGCTTTGAACTGTTTTATGTCACAGTAGCCACAAGAGTATTTATCTTAGGATGCTTTAGCTGGAAACACTTAAATTGAGCCTAATTGAGAGAGACTGAAAAAGAATCATAATGAAAGGATTGATATGAAAACAATTAAGTGTATATTTCGATAATTATGAACCTACATTAATTCAAGGACTTTTAGAAGAGGAATTGAGTGGAATTGTGTGAAATATTTGCCTGGATTGTGATACAAGTGCTGTTATGCTTGTGAAGGTTAGGTAGCCATTAGGTGAAGTGGTTCCTACAGCTGTGAAAACAGCTAATCCATGCAATTTATATTTGGTCAGAAAGACAGAAGGCAAAGGTCGCTGAATGATGGTAAAACTGGGAGACTATCTGCATGGAGGCTTCAATTTTTGGGAATACAGGTGCAGAATTCAGTCTGTTAAGCCCTGTGTAAATAAGCCCATCCAGGCTTTCTAGAGCTGCAGAATAGTTCAGCTAACATCAGCATTTTGTTGAAGGAAGGTTGCTCTATTATGCTAAAAAATGCCATCTGATTTATACAGAGTGGCAGTGTAGTCTTGTCGGTAATGCTGCAAAAGCCTGTATGTGAAAATCTCATCTTTAGTCCTTATTGCTGTTAGGGGTTATCACGACTTGCTACTTTCATGACAATTTAGGCAAAAATATGCACTACTAGATTATCTATTATCACTGTCATAGCCCAGCCCTCTCTGCTGCTATCATAAAATGGAATTATAAACATCAAAGAGAAATGAAAAATCAAATCAAATTGCCCACTGAGTGACTCAATTGCATTTTCTGTTTATTAGATGTGATGGCAAGATAAAATACCATCATTCCTGGGCAGTCTAAAAGCAATCACTAGCAATTTATTTGATAGTTCTCTCTTTAGGCTCTGCCTTTATTTCCAATCTGCACAAGAAGGGGTATTTATCTGCCTAATTTTAGCAATTTTGCTTGGATTTCTGTGTTTGCCAGCTTGTCTCCTAGTCTGCCTAGTAGAGATGGAAACACCTTCAGAGGATTTTTGAGTAGGTGTTGAACTCTGAATCACTGTCTGGGAGAGCCCACTGAAGCTTCTTTTTTCCTTGTTTTGTTGGGCAAGTTGCCTTCTTTACATAACAGTTGGAAGTTAGGCAGAGTGACTTTACTCCTTGATATAATGAGACCTCACTAGATGTAGGCTGACAAACTCTATGCAATTCTCCTTTCCTCCTTATTGTTCTTGAGACTGGGGTGTGTGCAAGGAGCAAAGTCAGGACAGACAAGCCTTTGGGAAGAATAATAAAATATCAGATGATACAAACCAGGACTGTATTAGAGAGTCTTGTCTAATTTGGGACTTCTTTAAATCTCTGGGACTTCACAAACAGGCATGTTACTTGTTCTTTATGGTTTACAGTCACTTGAGAGATAACAGCATGGAAATAACCATACAGAGAGATTTTTGGAAAATTTTTAATTTTTTTTTAATAATAAAAACTATGGCCCAAGGTCCTGCCTCCAACAGAATTCAAAAGTAAACATCTAAGATAGAGCATGAAAACAGGACAAATATATTGGACCAGCTCCAAGTATTTTTATGCAGAAATATTCTGAGGTGATATGGTGTCAGTGTAGTCAGTAACTCCTGACAGATATCTATTCTGTGAATGTGTCCAGTTTCTTTTTAATCCATATAAACTTTCAGTGTCCTATAGCAAGGAGTTTCATAGCTCTACTACTTTCATATGAAAAAACCCCAACCCTTTCTGTTTGGAGTTTGCGCTTGTTAGCTTCGTTTGAAACCACTTGGTTCTTGCACTGAAAGAGATGGTGAATGAGCCATCTCACCATACTATCTCTGTGGCATTAATATTTTTGAAGGTCTATCTCATATGTCCGTTAGGCTTTTTTTCCAGATTTCAGTCTTGGTCATTTCTGACAGGGATCCCCTATCTCTCAAACCTTTTTTCCTCTTTCTGAATTTTGACTAGCCCTGCTTTTTGAGAGGAGACCAGAACGGTGCACAACACTTCCTACTGCCCCCCTTACTAGCTTCCCCCTGTCCAACAGGTTTTAGGCTTCATTTACATGATATTTTTCAAAGGCTTAGTATTTATGCAAATTTGTAACAGCATAAAGTATATACACAAACATGTTATTCTTCAAAATTTCGAGTATCTGTTCTAAAGACTTGGAGCACTGAAGGTTGGCAAAGGAAACATCACCAGGATTTTCCTGGGGGAGGTGGAGGGAAGTGCTTTTTGTTGTTTGTTTTGTTGGGTTTTTTTTAGTAGGTATTAAATTTATTTCATCTTAAGAAAAACATCAGGAAAGGTTGAAATAGAAAATGGAAAAATTCAGCCTTGTGCAGAGTCTAGCAAATTTCTGTGAAGGTTGTGGATTGAAATGTGCTACCGGAGGCACTTCATTTGCTGCTCTGAAATGGAGCCGCATGTGGAGATGAGCTGCCAAATATAAGCCTCCTGCTTACTTTGTCTAACTTTTTGGCTGCTGTCTTTTTTGTTCAGTGGGTGAGGAAGCTGGTGAGAGAGTTCCTATACTCTCCCTCTTCCATCATGTTCTGTTCTTGCAATGCAGTTTGAATTTGCTACAACACATGTGCTTTTTATAGGAATAATAATCATGTTCATATGACCTCTTGCAAATCAATGCTGAACCTGGGTACTCTTTGTGCTTTTGCTGTCTTTGAAATGTCCTGCAGTGAAATGATATACCAGCTTATTTTCCTGTAGTAAAAGCCCTCTGGACTGAATATACAGGGTTCCTACGCAAACTGCTGCAGAAGAGTAAATCCTATTATGGGATTTCTGAAGCTAGACTGAAGAGCTGACAAAAAGATGGGTCAGTTCAACTAATCAGCTTTTTAGATGTATTAACATTTCATTCAGGAGAGATGACCTAGAATGGTCAGCTGCCTGCAGTGTCTGTAGGACTGAAAGGACCAAAGCTGTGGAGTCTGTTCTTGCAGGAGCGTGGCATTGCTTCAGGCCGGCAGACTGCCTGTTTGCATCTCTGTGATGGCCACGAGAGATGAGCACAGCGACTTCACAGCTCAGTTACACTCGCGTATCTTGCTTTATCCTGTGATTAGACTTAACAGGCATCACCCAAAGGATTTTATCCAGTGATCTTCCTGCAGAGAGTCTATGTGAAAAATACCTAATACTTGCAGATATGTAGCTGCTGTCCTAATCATATCATAATTGGAGCACAAAGCACACAGCAGCTATTGTGTTCACATGATTAGTTTTCGCATAAGATGGCTACAAGCACTTTAATTACTCTGTTGATCAGACCTTCACTGGTGATGTAGCAGAGGCCCTGATTTGGCATGGTTTGGTTCTAATTAGGTATGTCAAAGCCAACTTCATTGAAGTCAGAATGACTGTTTGGAATGCATGTGTTTCTGCAGAGCTGGGTTTGAATTCATTAAATAACTACAGGTTTCTCTCTTAATTTTACTCCATGCACTTCCCAGGCTACTGCCTATGAACATGAGCAGTCGTTTATTATATCACAGTGGCTATACAAGCTGCAGAAATGCAAGTATAAACTTGATAAAAGAACCATGACCCTGTGATTTTGAAAATGAGAGTGCTAAGGGTTAATGAAAAAGGGCTGCTTCCTAGAAGCAGTAGGTGATGTGCAATAGCACCAGGCATCACCTTAGCAGCAGTTCCCAGGTGCTTAAAAATGGTCTAGTGCCTTTGATGATGTGGCTCAGAGCTACTGCCGCTAATGTAAATAGAGATGTCAGAAAGAAAATTCAAGAATACAGAGTATTGGTTGGATTTTTAATTGTGTAACAGCAAGAAGATGCTGGATTGTCATATCCAGGGTCATCATCCTTTTATTTAGGCCAATTTCAAACCCAAAGGGAAGGATGAATGAGGCAAAAGATTGCAAATTCTGGTCAAGAACAAGTATGAGTGTGTAGGCTTTTTGGTTTCTCATTTTTTGAGGGATGAGGGGACGGGATGATGTATCAAGTGTTGTATATATAGTGTTGTTAGTCATTTATATAATTGCATTGACTCACTGTTTTTGATGTATTGAGTTTTCCTTCCAAATGCGTGAAGATGGAGAATATCAAGGTATATGATGTGGCACTCAAAAAGAATTTACAGTGGGTGAGGTATAGTGAAGAGTGGCTCCATAGAGTTCACTTGTCTTGGGAGAAATGAGGAACTCTGCCAAACCAAATTTTGATATTTACATCATAGTTACTTGTATTGGCACAGGTCAGTTTAAAGCCAGTCTTGTGAGCAGAAAGAAAAGTGGATTTATATTGTAGACTAAATCTAGTTATAGCTGAGGTTAATAATCTGCTGCTTCAACATCATGAACGTCAGTCATGGTAGTCAGATATCTGGGGTGCATGTGCATTTATTATGGCTTAGTGATGCCAAAGTCTAAAAAGGATTTCAGTGCAGAAGTACCATTTTGTTCTTCATTCCTTATGCCTGTATGATCTGTTGTCCCAAATAATAGGAAGGCATTGCACATCTGTTAACATTACAGCTATCCCACAGAAGGATTATTGTTAGGGATACCTAGGTCTTAAGCTAACATTGTTTATGTGTTGTTACTTTATATTGAAAACTTTTATTGACCATGGACACAAACATGATTTTTTTTTTTAAAACCAAGAATGCTGCAGATGCAGATTCCTACATATGAGGAGTTTTGTGCACATTCACAGTGGCAGATGAAGATATGATTATTTAGAAGGTCATCTTGTCAAGTCAGACAATGCACGGATAAATATAGACCAAGAAAAGAAATCTAGTAAAATATTCGACTTCATAACCCAAAAGATATGTAGGAGGACAGCAAGGTTACAAACTTAGCAAAGACAGTAGAAACAAAAAAATTAAAGTTACTTTGTGGTTTTAGTCTTCCACCTGCAGCTTCCTTGTTTGATTCTGTGCTTCCTTCCTTCTCTCTCATCCTTGCTCTTGTCCCGCTTGCCAGTCTGGTCTCCTCCCCATATCGCCTGGGTGAGAGGAGTAGAAGCATTGAAACCCAGGAGTGAGAGAGCATTTCTGCTTGCATTTCTGTGTCTCTTGCCTCAACAGCCACAGCTGGAACTGCTCAGTGACAGGAGACTAAGCATTCAGGTGCTGCATGGGAACAGCTAAGTACTATTTTTCATAAGGATAGTGAAAAATGAGTTCCTGATGTCAAGGAACACTCACTCATACATAGCAAGCCACTTAAGAAAATAGTCGTGTAGTGAATTTTGTTAATAAGGGCAAAAGAGAAGTTTCTACTAATGCTAATTTTTACAAGTGGCTGAAGTACTTCTGATACAGTGTCCCCAAAAAAGGTCCCAGTAAAAATTGCCAGTGTAGGACAGATAATGTGGGAAATATTCAGCCCCATTTCTTGAAATACGACAAAGTTCTAAAATTGCTGGATACTTCCATTATAACAGTTATACATTATAAAGCTAGACACCATAATGTTACCTGTAGGCAGCATTGCTTGATCTGATTATTTTCATTTACATCGCTCTGTTACAATTTAGCTCATGGGCTTTCCCAAAGTTTTTCAGCTACATGAATAGCCCCTGTTTCACCTATTCCCAGGCTGCCCTGTTTATTCCTGTTGAAATTGTCTCTGCTGGTGGGAATCTCTATGGCTTTGCAGTTTGCTGCATAAGTCTGAGCATTGCTTGAGAACATTGTATGGTACAGTACTGCAAATAAGACCTTAGAGTAAATTGGTGCTTATTAGGCATTATTTGCTTAATGCTATTTACTGATTTGCTTATAATCAAGAATTTTGGCATTCAAAAGTGAATATAGTTATGTTTCATCTTTTTGGAGGAGTTTAAGGACACATTTCTCTGTACATATGACTGTATATCAAACAATTTGTTGAAAGAAAGCAACGTTTGTTTGCTAACATTCTCATGACCAACAAGATAAAAATAACCAATATGTGACTGCATGTAGAGTCTTGTTTTGCTTGTTTTTAGTGGCAAGCTGTTGTTTCTGGCGAGTTAAACTACTCTATGAACCTTCCTTTGAGTAACTGTTGGAGTCTGTTGTTTGCTACATGAAGAGCAGTGCAAAATAACAAAACTCTTGAACCCGAAGGGTTCTCTCCAATTTTTGAGATATGGTCATCTACACTGACAAATGGATTGAATTGTATTCATACTATTTCTATTGGAAAGGATTTGCAATAAAATTGCCAAGTAAAATTTCAGCATAAGCTGCTTCAAGGATTAAAAAAAATAATATATGAATACAAGACTGTGTAAACAACTAGGAGATAAAGAAAAAAAAAAGTGGTTTAGTTCTTATATTCACCTCTAGATTTGTTTTCTGTCTTTGAAGTTTACTTATTCTCTCAGTCATGAATATTACAATGTTTTTTTTTTGTTTTTAATGAAAGCTAAGGTTCTCAATTAATGCCTTATGTCAGAAACTGAGCCTTTCAGAAACAAACTAAATAGGACAAAACTTGAAGCAGAATAGAGAATAAGCAATGCTGTCTTGACGTTGCACAGAAGTGTTTATTAAACAGCTCTGTCAATATCGTACTGTATATGTTGTTTACCTTTCATAGAAATAGAACAACCTTGCTTGTATTAAATGACTGAAGTATGAATTGAGGATTGCAAGATCAGATGTGAAGGAAAAAAGATATTTTAGCAAACAAAGGTCCCTTTTCCTTGTGTTCTCTCTGATTGAGGCTTGCATCCACTAGTGCAGAATTTTAGTCCATCAAATGACAATTCAAATTCAAAGCTTCATCTCTAGATAACTAGATGCCTCCTCAGAATACCCTCATACGCAGTATTTATTTTGCTATTTACATTGATTTTACAGAGCTCCAAATCCTGTCAGGCTGAGCTCCAGCCTCCTCCAGCTTTATGGAACATTTCCAGAATAAATATTGAAATGGATAGTTTTCATGTCTCGTTTGCTTGCATCCTAATAATCATTACCTAATCTCAGTGCTTGGTAGTAAATTAACTTGGAACTTGTAGAAATTTGGATATTTCTTCTGTGATCCTGTTCTGAATTCTTGACCTAGCTGAAATTTTTGTAGTCTTTTTGGGTGTGTAAACTTCCAGACTCAGAACCAGTATTGGCTATAGCCAATACTGAAAGCCAGACTTAAAACAGCTGCTTACCTCTTCAAAACAAAATAGTACACTGAATAATATGTGGGTTTTTTTAAGCTAAGATCATGAGAGCCTGAGAGCTGAGCGAGTCTCAGCTAAAGCAAGCTGGCCTACCCAAGCAATGGGGCAGTATAGGGAGTAAGATGGAAGTTGCAGGTAGGTTTTGTTTGCTGAGAACTCTTGAAGCTGCCTGACTCTGACAGTGCCAGCATGTATGTTGCAATTTTTTTTTTTCAGTGTTACTCTGGCCCCTGAATTAACAAACACTTTAAAGTGACTCCAGCAGTATTCAGCTCTTAACTGTCATTGTAATGTGGTGCTTTTCAGAATGATAATGAGCATGGGGCCAAGTGAGACCTGTGCAAAGCTTCACCTGGGATTGTGTCACCTAGGGAGTCAGAATATCTACCACTGTTCGCCTCAGCCCCAGCACTAAACTCCCTTTACTACTCCCCTGGTTAGTCTTAGAGTTGCGATGTGGCATTATTGCAACAATCAAGGCCTACTTCTGGCAAACAAAAATACTCCAATCCCAGCAGCATTCAGATGTGTGTGAAACATGCTCAGGGTGTTCCCCTTACTAGCACAGCAGTCTGATGGCCACCCTACTGTGAAGCATTTTCCTGGTATGGATGAACTGTAAAAGGTGTTTTAGAAAGGTATTTAGTAAAGATTAATTGTTTCAGAGCCTCCTACTGGCTGGAGCTCTGTAGTGCTAAAGATAGACTAATTGCTATAAGAGGTTTTGGATCCAGTGGAAGAAACCCATGGTTTGCAGCTAGTGGCAGGTCTGATCTGCTATGTTAAGTATGGTCTAAAATAAATGAACATAAGGTACAGCATGCTTACTATCAGGACAAACCTAAACTGTCCTATTTTGAATTTTTGCAGAAGTATGTATATAGTCAGTTTATTTTCTCGGCAATTTCTAGTCGGAATAACTATTTAAAATGGAATCACTTATTTTCATTTCAATATTTGCGTGTCCTTTCCCTCCATAGCCACACCCACCTCCCAAAAGGTCTTACCGTCATTAGTAAAGACTGATGACGAACAGTGTAGGTTTGTAAGTACATGTATGTAGCAGGTGTCAAGTTAATTTGCAAAGCCTTCAGCCTCCTTCCCAGTGGTGGGGCTGTACATTTCATATTCCCTGCATTAAACCATGGCTTTGCTTCAGGGTTCTGTAAAGGGATTCCATATTTCCAATTCACTGGGACAGACTTTGAGTTCCAAGCAGCTTCCCCTTCACTCTAGGGCTGTGTCTATCCCTGCATATCAAAAAGCTTTGTGTGTGTGATCCCTTTGGATATGTATAATGTGTGAGACTAAAGGATTGTGCTCTTCTTTGAAGGAGAAAAATAACCTGTGATTCTCCAGGCTGGGAAGAGCAGCTTCATCAGAATATAGCATAGTCAGGACAGGGTTTGTTTATAGGTTCATAATGAAAATTAACCTACAAAAAGAGAAAACTTACAGAAAAGATACAGGAAATTAATGTGATACCAGATCAAACCTTTACTGAATGTTTTGAAGCCAACGCTTGTCTGATATTCAAAACGTGTTGGGCAAAAATACATCCGTTAGAGAAAAATTTGCATTCCATGTCCTTGGACTTGCGACAGCTGAAAATGGGTTGTGCAAAGGCTGTATTGGGCAAACGATGGCTAAAGTTGCAACAGCAGCAACCCCTGTGGCCCAGGGGCTTCACAGCACTGCTGTCCTTGCAGCAATGGCCCCTGCCTCCCTCAGCGGCCACCCCGGGCCCACGTCCCCACGCTGCTGACCCCTGCCCACCTCCTGAGTGACCGGAGGCTGGCCAGGCCAGGGCACTCAGTTCCTCACAGGTACCGCCTTGGGCCTGAGGTCTGAGGCACGCCCCTCCTGGGGGTCCCTGAGAGCGCACCTCATAAATCCTCCTAATTTAGAAAGTTATTTCTAGAATTACAAAGTCTTTCTCTTACCTAGAAGTAAGCCCTTGCTTGCTTTGTGTTTGTTTTTGTTTTTTTTTTTTAAAGGTATTTCTTTTAAAAATCCAAACTAGAGTTGCCTACTTGGTTCTGCTGGCAACCTGTGTGGAAACATGCTTTCCCCGAGTAACAAACAAGTTGGTGAGTGGGTGAAAGGCATTATTTAGATAAATGATTCCCTCCCTTAATTACAAGGGAAAAAGCCATGCATGTTTCTTTTGTAAACAATTGAGAGCAAAAATGTGTAACGTAACATTATCAGAAAAGGCTTAAAATCTGTGGGATTTTAATGCAACTAAAGGAACATGGCTGAACATAATGATAGAAAAGGTATTAAAATGCCTTGCATTAAGGAAATATTAACTTTTGGCTTTTCTACTTTGTTGTAAAAAAACTTGCTAGTAGTGGGCACTTATGTATGAGCAAGGAAGCAGCTGTGACAAGCTTCTCAACAATCAGAGTGACTGTGGATTTGGCAAATGGGGTAACATCATGGCACACAGCTAAATGACTTACGGCTGTAAACTGCAGCCCAGAGTAAAGAACACTCACCAATGACTGCAGCTTCAGGTAATTTCAAGGTCTGGGAAGGCAGATTATTGATATTGCCATGAGGTAAAAGCCCTGCTTTTCTATTCCAGAAGACCCCAGGGATCCACAAATATCTCCTGGCAGGTGGCAAGAATAAGATTGACCTGCACCTAACTCTGAAAAGGCTAAGCACGATTCAAAAATGTTGTGGACTCCATTCCCTTAAGCTTAAGAGAGATTTTTGTCTTCATATTGGCTACCTCATTAGTGAGTGTATAGTAGTCTTACATGTAGGGGCAGAAGTTACGTGGTATAGGTCATACTCTAAAACATCCTTCAGGGCCACCAGCCTTGATGCTCATGCAAAGTGCTGCTATGGAATGTTTTGTTGGGTTCTTTATTTATTTAGGTTTTTTTTTTTTAGATCTATAAAATATTTTCTTCCCTTAAGATACTATTCTTAAATGTGTTGCAGTCTTATCAGAGGAAATAACCTTAAAGATAAAATAACTGGGTGTTTTTGTTTGGGTGATATTTTTTTTTAAAGTGGAAGGTTTTGGCACAAAGTTACACAATTTCACAACCTCAGAAGAGCTCAGTAGGCAGCCTTTAATTTTTTAATTCAATTTTATTGCTGTTGCTGTGGTAGTTGAATCTGTTGTGTTCCATACAAAGAGCGATACTACACTTATCCAAAGCATGTCCTCAAGCTGACATCTACATCAATGTCAGTTAGGGTCTTCACACCTGACTTCTTGTTCAGTGTTTGCTCTGGAACTATTTTATGAGAAAAAAGCTTATCTATTCCTTCTGCAGTCACCTATGAGGCCCCTTAGTCCCTTATTCCTCTTTATGCAGGAAATAACTCTTTAATGGAGACATTTATGACTTTTCATTATTGTAAATGATAGCCCTGTCTCTGTGTTCAGAGTACATCTCAGCTGCAATGTTCCCAGTCAGCTGCTCTAAGAACACCTACCCTTTAAACTCTGTCTAGATAAAACCACAATTTCTTTATTTTTGAGGCAGCCCCCAATTTTCATTAAACAAGCTAATTATAGTTCACAATGTCCACACCATAATGTATTTCTCCCAGTTTCTTATTTATTTTGGGACAGCGTCTTAGACAATGTTTGTCATGATTGCATATTCAGTTCTGATCGTGAACTTGCTGGGTATGCAAGATAATCTTCAACAAGCAAATGAAGTAGAGGTCAGACTGAAGATTATTTGTGTTCTTTAGCAAGGAAGTGCTTTAGCAGAGTTCCTAGTGATGGATCAGACAGTGAGAATATGTCACTAATACAAGGTTCATCCAGCTGAAAAAAACCCACAACATTTTTAATCAGAAGTTGGACAGCTACGGATTAAGGAAAGAGTGATAAGGATGTGTGATTTCTAACATGATGGAAGAAATAACCTCAATACAAAGCTCTCTAGCTTTATGCAATGCATGATGGTAAGATTAAGACACATCTTGTTGTTTTATCATATGAGATTCAGATTGTGATATGCACCAAAAAATGGGATGAGCTGCACCCAAAAAGAAACTTGGCTCAAAAAAAAATAGCCCAGCTTTTCATGCTTTATTAGTCTAAAAAGATTTTTATATATTCAAGCGGAAGTACTAATAGAAGAGCAGAAAAGGAGGACTGGGGTAAAAAAACAACCTCTTGCCAACAAGCTGAAGCCATGGTCTTGGGCCATCCTGGCAGAATGGGAAGGAACCTGGGTGCAAAACTTCTCATGGCAATAGGGCATCCCATTTAGCCATGGGTTTTTGCTTCTTTGACCAGATGTGGCCAACTTGGTCCTTTGTCAGAAAGGCTGCAAAGTCCATAAAGAGCAGTCTGACACTAAGTAGAGAAAGTGCTTTAAAGGATCTGAGAAGCAAGCTTGGAGAGATTAGTTCAAATGTGTACCTCTTCAGAGTGCATCACTACAGTGATAGCATGATGAGAGGAGACTTAAGAGAATATGTTTAGCGCTTCTTCTCTAGAAGCAGACACAGGTTCCTGATACAGAAGCTGGCTTGTGTGACTTCAGGAGGAAGACCTGTGTTTTACTATGCTTGTTTCAATCTTTCTATTCTGATCTTTCACTTTAAGAATGAAGTGCAGAGGAAGGTGGTCTGCTAAGTTTCTCCCAGCTTGCTATGCTACCCTTTTCTAAAAATTTCATCAAAAAGGAAGTGATATGTTTAGCCCCTAGCTGCTGTTGAGTCATCATTAAGAATCACTTGTTTCTCTGTATTAAAAGTTCTGGTTTTTTCCAAATTTAGTTGATTTAATTTACATATTGACTTCTAGTTTAACTGCACTTACAGATGCATCTTAGTATCTCTCTGTGCCTAATCACTTCAGGATAATTTACACCGCTCTTGTTATTACTTCAAAGAAACAAGATGCTACAAGTTTATTTAAATGAAAATATTAATGCACCAGAGAGTTGCCTGTGCAGAATTTGCTGTGACTTTTGTAATACCTGCATTTATTTTTTCATATGGAGAATTTAATCTACTCACACTTCATTTATCAGCATGTTCAATATAATCCACAAAGGTTATAGTACTTGGATTTTTGTTTTTGAGCATGACTCCTGTTTCTGCTATTACTTGGAAATTAGTCTGTACATAATTTCTTTAAATTCCTTTCTGTCAGAGTCAGATGTATCATTTTAAAGGAAAAAGCCCACAGGGCTTCCACATTTTGTCAATGTGCAGCAAGTAATTTCATGAACATCTTTAATATCAAATCTCTGTTCTGGTATTTTAATATTCTAAAATTTTACTGTATGAAACAATAACATTTCTGACAAGAGTGACTACATCTGTGGCATTAGGACAGAATGTGACAGGTTACATTTTCTGCAGTATTTTATCTGTCATTTCCAGCTCAAGAAGGACTAGAACATACTCTGTTTAGTATCATCTAAGAACTTATTCTGGCAGTTTGAGTGAGATTTTTAAAAATGTCTTTTATTTAAGTACAATTTTTAATTCATAAGAATGTTAAGAAAGTCCCCCCTTTCCATGGAGACATCTGACTTTGTGATGAATTTCTGCAGCAGAGCAATACTCCTCTAAATTTTTCTCTGCTGTGGAGAAAGAGACAATCCAAAGGGATACCATTCCTCATAGCTTGTATGACAAAGATTTATGCTTTTTTTACTTTGACTAGTCCAATAAAAGCTTCAAGAAAAAAAAATGAAGCGAAGTGGTTCAAACATGCATGCTTAAACCTAACCACACTTTCCATTCACACTCTGGTTCTTCAGTTTTATTTTTAGAAAGTATCCAGTCTCCTGTGGATGTCCTTGGAAGGCGGGACTAAACAGTTTTCAGGTACTCAAGTCCTCTCTTACAGTTGTTAAGCATATGCAACTAATATTAGTTCTAGATATGTATCTTTCTGATTTTAAAATGTACTCTAATTGATCCAGGGAGCTAGTTGTAGAGCCAATCTTGTACAGAAACTTCTGAATTCCCTGTGTCATTTCTTACCACCATTGAGACTAATGAGTACTGCTGCTCTGATCTATTTGCAAAATGTTATATTGGGGACTAATATTTTATTTGAGCAGAGGGAGGTAGAAAAGTTGCAAAAGGCATTGGCATGCAGGAATCTAAGCCAAACTGTGTGAGAGACTTGTAAAGAAAAGGTCATTTTGATTTAATTGGTATTAAAGGAAAAGTTGGGTAGAAATGCTGCATGTGACTACATCTGGAATGTTTTAATGCTTCAGACCCTCCTACAATGATCTTGCACATACAACATAAGCCTTACTAATGTGTTTAATAATTCTGAGACCAAGTCCATCTTTTGGCACTTGTAATATTAGTAGAGAAGACTATCTTTTATACTTTGATTATGCTATTGTTATAAAAGATTCCTTCTGTTCTTTCCTTTTCCTGCAATATTTGAGGAACTTGAACTGCTCAGATAGTCTCTCTGTAACGATCAGTATGAAGGCATTCACATGTATGATTCTCCTGGACATGTTCCATGATGTGGGGCAGATGGCACAGAGGAAGTTGAACCATTATTTTTCCACGAAAAAGGGAGAAATGGCTTCAGCTACAGAAAAGGGCTGTTTCTATACTAGATCATGTGCATCCAGCAACATGAGCCTGGTGTTCTTATAATGATGCTCCAATCAAGTGCCCATTCTAGCCCTTAAGAATAAAGTAGGTCATGTAGAAATGTAGCGCTTCCCCGAACCGCAAAACATTGAGCAAAAACCTTTTTCTGAGTTTGCATTTGTGTTTGTCAGTCTGTTGACTCCCTTGTGTATTTTGTTTGGCATTTTGTCTCTCTTCCATGTTGCAGGTAGGAGTGTTTTAAAAGTTGCACAAAAATGCATGCTGTAACTGTTAACTTTCTGATGGCTAGCTCTTTCACACTCTTCTCAACAAAAGGAAGCAGTTTCCTTGAGTAATGCATGAAAATTGGCAGGAGTTACAGATGGCACTGTCAAATAACCAAAGAAAAAATAATGTCCCATCTACTGTGATTTGTCTGGCAGAATTCAGAATGCTTCTGTCATTTCCCTGACACTATGCTATACTGAACCCATGGCACATGGACAAGACTTGTCATTTAGATAAGAGCTAAAGTAAATTTATTAGTTTGGATTGAATTCAGAAGAAAAACTGCTGTTGAGAGTTTTGGTATTCACTTTATGGAATTCTGCACTTGCTGTAAACTATAGCAGCTTGATCCAACAAAGATGTTTCTGGTTTTTTTTACCTTTCTCTGAAGTTAAAAATCCGGTATCTCTCTGCATACCTTGTAAATGACTTACCTATATTGGTTATAAAACTATGTATGGCATAGTTGTGGCATCAATCTTCATTCATTCTTATTTTTAAAAACCTCCCAACTAAATGGAGCAGCCATAGCAATCTGTATTGTTAGATGCACAGAGTCAATTCCCCATCTTCTAGCCTTTAAGTTCTATGCTATGTTCTGTAGAGCAGCCATATGTCATTTAAAACAGTGTGTTGCCATTTCAGGTGTAATTTGGTTTACTATTTTTATTCTCAGCAGGCTTTTCTCTGATCTATACATGACTCTGAAATAATTTCAAGGTGACTTGCACAGTGTCCTAAATCGTCAATAATTAAAAAAACCCAACAAACCAAACCAAAAAGGCAACCACCAAACTGGAAGCAAAGTGAAAATTCTCTTCTCGTTTACATTGGAATATATCCAGAATATGTCAGTGGAAACATCTATTGAAAGGATAGCAAGTTAACAGTTCTGAGGAAGGAAATAGAAATAGCAAAGCCCGGGAGACAAGCTGTTAACTCAGAGCTGAGGATCCACCCCATTTCTTGGATTCTAGAGCAGTCCAAGCAGCCCTGGAGGAGAAGTCATTTGTTCTCTGCGCCTTTTTCTGCTTCTCCTCTGTGCTCTCTCTATACCAAGACTGGTTGGTCAGATGGCACCTCAGCCAGGAGGTCCATGTGACATTGCTGCTGCTCAGCTGGAAGAGGTGTGGGAAGAGTTATGTGTGTCCTGCATAGTTTTGCCACTGTAAAGCCCTTCCTCAATATCTATCTGACAGGAGGGGAAAGGATATAGTAGTGCATCAGAAAAACTCTTTGGTACGAACCCTAGCAGCTGTCTTTGACATGCAGTGTTTGGTCACATGTTTGTGACCTTGGCAAGGTCTGTTACAAGGTACCTTCATGATCCCAACTCAGATGTTGCCAGGTATTGGAGATGCTTTGAGTTACAGCGTAATTTCGTAAGAACTATATGTATCTTCAGAGACATACTTCAGAAAATTAAATAGTCCACAAACCGTTGGAGTATGAATGACTGTGAAAAAATGGTTTGGAGAGTGAACTGTTTGGTTGGTAGTGGAATATGCTGAATTTCCTTGTTGCATGTTGTTCCTTCCTTTCCTGTTTTAAATGTTTTCTTGATGTTGACCCAATGATAGCTTCTGTCTTAAGAGATATCGCTCTGATACAATAACCTTGGATGCTTCTCTTGTGAGATCTGTGTATTTAAAAGGAATAAGTCACTTTAAAAGAGTTACCAGTAGCTGTCCCGAGTGCGAGCCTTTTTATGCTGGTGTTGTGGTGGTGATGAATTTCATGGGCCTAAGAGGGCCCTGGGTTGGTGCAGAGCCAGCGTGGCTGGGTTGTGTGTCCATTCCATGTGTGTATTCCATCATTAGGAGGAAGCAGTCATTGCTGGCTTGCAGCAACCTTTTAGGATCTTTACAAACAATGTACACTATAGGCTCTGGTGGGGGTGAGAAGGGAACTGGTGCTCATCACGTGTGTAAGGAAGCAATTGAAAGCTTCTGCACTTTCCTACTGAAGAGTATGAACCACAGTGATACCTGTTATTTTTGTTTTCTCCAAAGGGTGTTTTTTCTTTTTTTCCAAAGAACTGGCATAATTTCTTAATATCTTCCTTATTCTTTAGTTTGTTCTTAAGTTTGTAAAATACTAACTTCCCAGAGCTAAAAACTAGTATATACTAGTAGATTTGGCCATAACAAAGATGGGGCCTTGGGGAAATTGTGTAGGGCGGGTGGAATTAAGTCACTATAGTTCAATATTGAAAACAATAAAGTGAGTAAGTATGTAATGGGAAATAACTTGAAAGCACATCATTAGTAGGAACAAATGTAAGACGATGAGGACATAAATCCAAAAACTCTGAGAAAATAGAAAGGAATAAATCAAGCAACTCAATTTCTAGATAAGCATTACTATATTTTTCTATTGCACTCTAAAGGGTGATGAACAGGCTGATGTGGGACTATATCTTTCTTTAGAGTGCTCTCACAGGAGTCAAAGGGAGATGTGTTATGTATATTAAAAGGAAAAATTTGAGCCAGAATTTTCAAACCTTTACTTAAATTCATTAAAACATATTAATGCAACTAAAATAAATGACTCAATTGAAATAAGTGACCAGACTTCTGCAATAACCTCTGGTTATCTACGTTTTTTCCCACATAAAATCAGGTATACCCATAGAAAAGATAGAATCTGAATTAAATATGACTTGTTGGGGGAGGGACACACACCAAATGGAAGTTTGCTATTACTCTTCATGAAAACTGACACTCTGGATCTTGAGAGAGGAGAAATAGGAAGGAATTCCTGCTGAGACTTAAAGACATTACGTGAGGAAGAACTAAATGCAAATTTTGCTCCTAGTTCCCTGTGTGGATGTGATGAGCCCATATGTAGGTAAATGACAGGGGAGAAGGTTGCCTGTCGTGCCTGTCTGGGCTCTGGTACGTTTCTAGACAAAATGAATGAGTCCTTTGGAGTCAGTGTTTTCTAAAGTGTTCTGCTAGAAAGGTTTTACACTGACTTTTGTAATCTCAAAAGAGAAAATACATGAAAGTCAGTGTGCATTCAGGTAGAGAGCAAATGCTGATTAGGAATTAACATTTATTTTCCGTGTGATAAATAGCAGTCAACGGACAAGAGTGGTGAGCAAGGGTTCAGCAGGAAAGGCTCTCTAGCATGGGAATGTTGTGTTTCAGCCATATACTTGTTAGTAATAATGATATGATGGCAATTGTCTGTTACTCTTCAGAACTAGTAAGTTCAATAAAGGGGTGGCATCAGCATCCACTGGTATAATCTAAGTTGTAAGTCCCATCTCACTGGCAAATTTGGGTGTTGAGGCATGTAACAGGTAAATTTAATCTTAAAAATGGATAGCAGACAGCCAAATGTTGTGGTGTTGCCCAATTAAAAGTCACTGCTCATAAGGCTCCACTGTAACCACCAAACATTTCCCCTACAGAAAAACATCAACACTATTCTCTTCCCTCTTTTCCTAGGAAGGGTTTATTTTTCCAGAATGTAATAATACTTCAAGAACATTAAAGAAAACTACAGGAGCAATTTTTCTGTGTCAGACCAAAAGTATGTTTAGTCTTCTTTTGTCTTCAACTATGGAAGGAGTGAATAGATGTAAAAGCAGGACAAGGGTTGAGTGATCCACTCCCTTAACCTATGGAAATCTGCAGTCAAAGTACTACCAAAGTTGAAGGCTGCATGAATTGTGCTAATGTCCATCAATAGACCTATTGTCCATAAAATTGTTTAAATTCCTTTTGGAAATTGTATATGTTTCTGATCACCCCAGTATCCTGTGGCAAAATGATCAATGAAACATGTAAAAACATTTATTCTTCTGTGCTTTTAAGAGTAGCGCTAAATAACATGACTCAGGGAATTACGGTGTTCTG
>JAOXJM010000052.1:18139683-18152985 GCA_026413425.1 Tringa solitaria | reverse complement strand
GGACTAGATGATCTTAAAAGGTCCCTTCCAACCTAGGTGATTCTGTGATTCTGAGGTGCTCCAGCACTCTCAAGGTGCTTGTGTTGTTAACATCAACAGGAGAATTGTTTATTTTTATCATTTGCCTTCTGTCCTTTAGCAAATTATTAATCTGCAGGGGATCATCTTTTTTATGCAATGATAGTTTATTGTCCTTAGAGGTCATTGAGGGACTTTTCTAAATTGGTTTCCTTCAGAAAATCTAGACTGTCCATGGCTGGACTACACTATCGTGCAGCTTCAAAAACTTAATAATCTTGAGATTTGACTTTTATTGAAATATGAGAAAAGTTGACTCACTTTCCATTCTATCATATTTATCAAAGTAATAATATTTTTTTTTTAATTTATTTTACTTGCAGCCTGTCTACCCAAGTTAAAAGCCCTTTACTAGGTTTGTAGTTGCTTGGATCAACCTTTTTTCATTTACCTGATATGGAAGCCAATTTAAGCAACTGGGCTTTATAGTGTAGCTAGTAAATAGGCAATTTAATGAAAAAAAATTTTAAAGTCTTTACTGAATACTGTCTGGTATGTTGTTCAGGTGGTGATTTGCCTCATGCGTTTAATTGATTTCAATAAATAAAAACTTTCTACGGACACCGCAGATTTTAATAGATCCTTAGATGTGTCCCTGAGAAGAAATGCTCTGGTGTTAGAAGGTCCCCTCAGTTCTTCCTGCATTGTGAACACCAACACGTAGATATCAGTGAGTTTTGATGCCATGGTCTTAACTTCATTGAATATTTTTCCTGTGCTTCAAGCACCATCTAGCACGGATCCTAATTTTTATGCCTTTAGCAATTTGTTCCTTTAAAATATCTGACTGGCCTTGGTAGTTTCATTTTCAAATTTCAGAAGTTTAGGCGTTTTTTGGTATTCAATTCTTCATGTTTTGTTTTCTTAAGGATATTAAAAATATATCCACTCAGTGAAGAATCATCCCTTTTGTTTGTTTTGAAGGTGGTTCCTACTAGCTTGTGCCTACAAAGTTGTTTGATGTACCCTACTTCTTGTATTGGAAAGAAAACAAGTAGTTCCAACCTTTCCAGGTGGTGGAAAGTCAGGGGTTACCCATTTTTCTTGTGTGTTTTCAGCTTATGTTCCATTTGAAAAAAAATAATCTTGGGCTATGCTTAAGCATTTCTTGCAAGTATATTGCATGTATTTCTTTCTTGGATATGCCTATTAAACTGATGTTATTTTGTTCTTATTCTTCGTTCAGAACTTGTCTGTTATTTCTGTTATGTAATAAGTCAAATTATTTCTAGTGAGTAGGATGAGTTTTGGTTTTGGTCGGTTTTTAATTTTTTTTTTTTGGTATGTGTTTGATGTTTTTCTGTATTTTTTTTTCTTTGGTTTATTTTTGGTTTTTCATGTGTGATGTTTGGGGTTATTTTTACTTATTTGTTTCAGAAATCAGGCCTTTTTATTGTATTGCATATAGAGGAAATACAAATTTTAAAGCACTAGTATATAGTAAGAAATTTTCTCCTGGTTTAGATAACTACCAAAGTTTTCTCCTGTTAATTTTAAATTTATTTTAGTTAGAATTTTTGAAGCATATTTCAAATTAATATTGGAATGTTTTTAAACTTCCAGTTAGAGTTTGAGATTTTAAAGGTACTATTTTAAAAATAGCTTTTGAGAGGAAAAGAAGTTATTTCAGCAGGAAAGTAACACATGCTGTTCTTCTAGAGGTGTGCTAGCGGATGAAATTAGTACTTGTATGTTTCTTTCTTCTCCCAACCCAGTTTCCTGTACCCTGATTTACTTTTTGCTCATTAAAGTTGGCAGCATTTCCAATATTTATTAGTTTCATATCTCTTCTGGTAAATTGTCTTTCAGCTGATCATTTATAGGTAAGTGAGGAGGTAATGGTCAGACTGAGGTAAGAAGCAACCCCCTGAGTGAAAGCCTTTGATTTTTGTAGCCTCTGGCTGCACAGAGACTTACTGGTCTTTCCTTCCACCTGTCTGTTGTTCTTGCTTTATGTCCTTTCTCAAGGCTAACTTCACTGTGCAAAACTCAAGGAGAATGTTTTGCAAGGAATTGCATTTATTTCTTCTCTATCTTATGGGCTAGCTTTAGTAGCAATGGGTACGTGCTCACTAGGGTATTTTCATTAAATACGTCTTTGTTGGCTTTTTTCCTCTTTTTTGTCTTTAGAAATCTTGCCCTCATTGGTGACATTTAAATAAGATGTGTATATATGAAATACACAATCTATTTTCAGATATTTGAGAGGAGAAAGAAAAAGGGACTAAAATTAGATACACTTATGAATTGCTTCCTTGGCTATAATTAACACTTTTTACAAAACAAACACAGGCAAAACTGTGCAAGGGAGTTCCCTTTTTCATTTTTCTCTCCCTTTGCTATTCAACACAGAATAGGCTTAGCTATAGCCGGTTGACAAGTTGCTATATAAGTAGCAATGTGGAGGCAGAGTACTAGAGGAGATATGCAAGGCAAGATTAAATCCATATATAGTAATAAGCAAGGTACAGTCCAATCCACAGTAGGAGGTAAATAATGAGTCTTGAAGCTTTGGCCTTATAGACAATATAAATGAGAGAAAGGTACTCTAAAAGTACTTAGAACAGTAGAACAGTCCTTCTGCAATCTGTGTTAAAAGTAAGGCATTATTAATATTCCCCCAAAGATGTCAGATAGAAACTTCAAGATGAAGCACAAATTTTGCTTAGAAATATCAGGCAGAATACTTAAAGAGGCCAGCAGTAAAGTCTGAAAAGAAACATGCAGTGGCTATTGGCTCAAAGAAATGCATAAATAAATTAAACAGTACTAAGGGCACAGTTAATAAGTTTCTGGAAAAAGCAACAGAATATTTTAGCTATAATTTTTTTAATATGTAGTTACTTGTCTTAAAATTACTGTTATGGATTTCAGACTGAGTTTACTGGAAAAAAAAAGGACAAGAAGTGGAACACAGCTCTACTGTATTTTAATGAAAGTTCCCAATATAACAAGAGAATGTTGCATATATAAGACACTCTTTCTTGGTTCAACACTAAGTTTGCTCACTACCAAACACCTGACATAGGTACTGTCACAAAACTGGAGTCTCTATAGCATTTGAGAATTAATTCCACTGACATTTCATTATTCTAAATAGAAGTTTAGGATGCTGCTATATTATACCCTTAAATCATTATCTCCAAAAAAGAATTGACAGGACCACCTGAATGGTGTCCACTGAATAGGATAATATTGCTGAATTTATCTAAAATACCATCTTAAACTGGTCAATGCAATGTGTTTTCAACATGCTAGCTCCAATTTTTTCACCACCAGAAAAATAAATAGCCATGTTTCCAGGTTTTGAAACATACTAAAAAAAAAAAAATCCCCACCTACCCACACTTTACTTGTAAACCTTAACTACTCAAAATCCTTTCCTTGACAACATATCCTGCTTCTCAATGTGGGCTGAGAGTTCATATCAGCTAATAGGGTGGAAGAGGTTCCATTTGAAGGGGAGGCTTTGGCATAGGTCTTTTATTTCCACACTTCATTGATTCACCTTTCAGGGAAGGAACACTATTTGTCTCTTGCAACAAGAGCCTCATTTCACCCAGCATCCAATGAAGATTCATAAGTCAGTCACCAAAATGCAATTGATGGAGGGGGGATCGCATATCACTTCAATAAACAGCTCATTTATAATAGGTTTGGTGTGGTTAGGTTACTCATAAAAGAAACCTGCGAAGACAGAAATTAGGCAAGTTGCTTAGGACAGTACTGAGTGACTGAGAACTGGGAACTTTTTATTAAGTTGATATGAAACATTTATATGTAAAGTGTACTTTATTTAATATTGGCTGTATAAATAATTCAGCTGAGAAGGAAGACAGAGATGCTTAGAACAGTAGATTTGACAAGCCTGATTGTGCTCATGAAAGTGTATGCAGCTTAAAAATAATATTCTCAGAACAGGTATGGTTATGCCACCATTGACACAAGTTACTGAAATGGAAGAAAAACAGCCTTGGGGTTTTTTTACTAATAAGATTTGGCTAGTAGCAGCAGCAACAAAACCATCAAGTCCCCTGTGCCCATTAGTCAAATTTATTGTATAACAACAGCATTTGATTACCAGACTGATTACCTGTGAAGTGCTGCTCTGTGTGTGTGCCTATCTAGAGACTGACTGCAAATACCTGATTGCAGGTACAAGTCATGTTGGGTTGTTTGGGTTTTGTTCCTAATTGGATGAAGCACTTGTGGGCACTTGTGCAAATAACTGCAGTGAAAGTCCATTTCAGAGTCTCCCTGGTTGAACCAGAATATACACTTCATTACTTTTTCTTGTTTTGGCATGGGCCCTAGACTTAAAACACCTGAAATCACAGCAAACTCATTTATATGTTTATCTACATTTAAAAGAAAAAAATCCTTCAAATTTTTCCTTTTCTCATGTTTTGTTAAGTTTTTCTATTGTTGTTAATTGTGCTAATGAAGAGGAGTTAATGAGAAAGGGTAATTCACATCAGAAATTTGCAGGATAAAAGAGATACCATCATCTGCAAAATAGTCCCAAACATGATGTTAAAATATATCTGTGTAGTTAGTGCCGTAACAAAATTGCTACAAGAAATTCTGCCTTTTTCTGTCTGGCATATGCAGGTTTTGACTTTATATACATATGGTTCATATACATTTGGTTTTGACTTCATTGAACTTGCAGATGGGCTTCACTTGCTAAGCATGGCTTCAGAAGGGAGCAGACAGACACTGGTGTTCCTGCACAGCATCAGAAGTGGGCAAGTGTGTCCTGCAAGGTAGAGCTTCCGTGCCCCTCCCCTGCCTGTGAGGTAGGAGGGTTGCCTTGGTAAGAGCAGAGCTCTTAGCACCATTAGTTTCAGACAGTTGTTCTGAAAAAGCAGAACACTTTGGTTTGGTTGGTTTGGGCTTAATACGGATTTCAAAGGAACAGGTCAGACTTCTGTAGTATGGGGAGAGGAAAATATTTTTTTAACCATTTTCCTATTGAAGATTGACTGCAGCTTGGCTCACTGTATTTTACCAGAATAGCTGTGACTATTAGTATTTTACTACTTCCATCGCCCCCTCAGAGCTCCACAGCCCATCTGGGATAGGCAGGGAGACAGACTTTTAGCCCCAGGTCTGTCAAAGAGGAAGCTGTTCAAGTAACACTGATGTGCTGAACCCATATTTGTGTCCTAACTTGACCCCTCTTTATGCTGTTTCTGTTCTGCAGCTGCCTGTGTCACCTCTCTCCTGGGGTCTTAGTCACACATTTCAGGGAGAGGGCACGGCCAGAACACGGGTTGCTTTGGGCCTCGCTCCCCCATGCTGCCTGTATGGGGACACCTGTATGGAGGAGGAGGATAGGAGAGATGACCTCCTGCCTGTGAACAACTAACTGGATCTTCCTCTCAATTACTTAAAAATGTTAGAGGAAAGTTTACTGTTCAGCTTTCCAGAACACCTACCCTGAGTTGAAGGCCAGCACAGAAATTATGTAGGCTTTTTTTGAGTGAAAAATTACAATTTACTGGGTTTATTGCTACCATACACAAACATTAGACCGGGAATTGTTTCACTGTAAAGTAAAAAAAAAAGAGGTGAGACATTAGAAACACTCTCATTACAGCCTAAACTGTTAGGAAACGAAGTGCTGAAGAATATAAACAACCTAACTTTAAGTGTCTAAGGTCCCTTTCTGAAGTTTGCCTTTTTTAGTAACGGGGTTATTTTACTTTGGTAACTAGCATATTTTCTTGCAACCTTGCCTTCCTTAAATATGGGAAAATTCTACGCACTAAGCAAAGTTTCTTTTCCTCTTCTGTGACAATAGAATTAAGAGTTATGACTTTCTGTTGCCTAACTTTATTACTTGGACTCTGAGATAGTATTCTAGTAGCTGCTCAAGGATGATACTTTTGAGTATATTGTGTGTTCATGTTAACTGAATTTTGGAAAGGAATTAAAAAAAAGTAATCTGTGTAAATCCGTACACTTTTCAGTCATCAGGGCTCTCAATTAAATGGGTTTGAACATGCTCATCACCTCACAGGATTGTAGCCGATATTCCCCAGCTGCTTGAATTGTCCATATCTTGTAGTGCCAGTTACCTTTCCTCTCTTAGGAAAAATTTAAAAAGCTAAACTTTGCTACAATGGTCATGAAAATGAAGCTTTGGTATAGTTGTCACATATTATATCGTATATAAAATGTAATACATTATACAATATTACAAAATTATTTTTTTTATGCCCAACGGGAAACAAAATCTTTCAAAGAAGCAGTCCTGTGATGTGAATAATATGGTAAAAATTTCTAGTCCAACCACACAGACTAAAGTGTTCACTGAAATAGCTTTGTTGCCAAATGCAACCAAATATTGGAGAATTTGGGCTCAAGACTAGGGGCAAAGGCTGAGACAATAGAGCATATGGTCATACAATATTGGTATATTTTAAATTATTTAGCCATAAGCCAGATGGGATGCTTCTAAATGCATTTTTGTGACCTGAGAATTGAATGCCACTGTTAATGTTTTCTCTCTAAAAAGGTCAGATAACACATCTTGCCTGTGGCTTTCTGGGTAAGGACCTTCCTTCCTACAGAGCTGAGTGCTTATCCATAGAGGTAACATAGAATGCAGCAGAAAAGCTTTATATTGACTTTTAATGGATGGGTACAGCATATTGGTATCCACTCCTTACATAGAGGAAGATGTGTGAGAGAGACCTCCTACGTTGGCTTAAAGCCTCAGAGTTTTTCAGAGTTCTTATCTATGTAGTTACATTGCAAGTGAAGGAGGAAAGAATTTATAAGATCAATTTAATTATCTATTAGTCTATCTAAATACCAATATAATAATATTATTATTATTAATGCCCTGTATTTAATATTTACTTATTTTTCTAGCAACCTATTTCCGCAGCACATACTGTGCTCACAAACTGGACTGGAAGGAGCTATGTGATATTGCTGGGAGTTCATTCTGGTGAAGATTTGTGTCTGTGCAGTGTTGTGTGCTATTTGCAGTCAGTCCAGCTTTTAAACAAAAACTAAGCATGGTGCTTGGGAGACTGTGCTTTGATGAAATGGCATTAGAAGTTTGATTATACCAAAAAGGGAACTATGTGGAATGACCTCCTTTTGTGCCCTGTCTGCTGTTGGACTCTTTAGTACTCTTGGCCCTGTAGGTAGGGTCTCTGTGGGCAAAGTTTAGCCAAGTGTGATGTGCAGACAATGCTGCTTTCTTGGTTGGGAACCCTACCAAATGCACACTGCTCATGCAGCAGGTGTCCTGGTGTCCTGGTCGGGCAGGTGTGCAGATGTGTTGCTTTGATACACACGGCTGTCTGCAAGTACTGATTGCAATCCTTTTTTTTTTTTTTTTTTTTTATAAATTTTGATGATTATATTTTCAAGAGTGGCATCATTCTTGAGTTCTTGCCTTATTTCTCCTGTAGCGATCTGTGAGATTACTTGAGCTGTAAACAGAGGAATCGTGAGATGAAATTCATCAAGAGGCAATAAACATAAACTTGATAATGTCATTTAATGTGCTTCTGCAATAGGCATATTTTTCGATTATAACTGCAGTTCAGCTCTGAACCCTTACTCACTGAGGTCATTAGTGGTGCTGTTAGTGACTGCAGTAGGACTAGCAACAAGTCCTCAAAGGGGGAAAATTAAAACAAATGCCACTGACTCAACAAATAATTGAAGCTTTTGCAAGCTGTGAATTCTAGAAAATTGCTTCTCTGTTGTATCCTTTCAAAAGCTTGAAATTATAAGTTTTTACCCCTCTGGTGATTTTATGGTTTTCTGTTTGGAAAAATTTGACTCCTCTTCTTTAGCTTTTAATGGAACCTGAAGTTGCAGGATGTTTTTTATGTTATTGAGAGAGCTGTGTTTATGCTTTATCTGTGGCTGCTGGTGAAATATCAGGAAATAAAATATCATAGAGCTTTTATGTGCATGGATTATTGTTTAACTGCTGTTTTCTTCACCCTTTTGTTAAGGCAGTAGATGTGAAATTGCTGGTCTGCAGGTTATGTCATTAAAAGTGTTTGTGATAAAGAATTAACAGCTTAAGCCTTGGTTTATGAATAAATATTGGCAAGTGACTTGAAAAATTTACATAAAGTAATTGCAATGAAATAAAAGCTCCCCAAAACAAAATATTTCTTATAAAAGTGCGAATTTAAGTTTTATATAGTAGGAATTGGATAACACTTGAACATATTTCTAAATGCATATATTAAGAGACCTGACTAAACTCTTCTTATTTTTATCAGGCAGTAATTAATTCCACACATATCTCCATGATGTAAAATGCTAATCTGGCATGTACAAGAGGGAAGGAAGAGCTAAACCAGAGATTTTATATTAGGAGATGTATGAGGGATGGAGTGCATGAGGGAAAAAATGTGAAAGTGGTTTGTAAAATAAAGGTTGCCTTTTCTCTCATCTGACTTTTCTCCGTTGGAATTCTTCTACAGAGAGAGTCCTCCAATATTAAACACAAGTCTACTGTGGGAGAAAAGGCTTTGAAGGCAGATGGAAGGGATCCTCTGCCAACTTTTGGTGCTCTTGTACCCAGCATCTCTCTCAACTTGTTCCATTTGTGGACAGAGTGAAATTGGGCCATTGATCAAAATGTGTGGAAATACTGTCCAAAATGAGAGATACAGCTAGGCTACTGTTAATTTATAATGTTAATTTAGGAATTTAATTTTAGTTTATACCTCCAATGAGCTCTGGAATTAATATTGTCCATAAAAATTTCACATAAACAGATACTTGAAACTTAGAGGGCTCTGCCCCATTGGTATGTACTGCTCTAGCCCCTCTTGAGCAGGTGCCTGGCAAACTCAAGGAGCCCAGTGAAGAAATTCTGACTTTGTCCTCTGTTGGCATTGTTTTAATTGCTTTAAAGTTTTAATTGCTTTAGAGTACTGTTGTTTAACACTGAGACACAGCCTCTCTGATGTGACAGGGAAAAATATCAGTATCACAAACTGCTCCACAATAACTCAGCCAAAGAGGAAATTAAACAATTCGAGCTCTGAGATGAGTAAACAGGCATGTAAGCATTTCTGTCCTTGTGTTAAAAATTATAAAACAATGAAACGCACAATGTTTTCAGCAGCTTGGAGCTCTAGAAGATTTGAACTATGCTAATCTGTGTTTCTCAATGCTATTTGTAAAGTAGTGCGGACCTGTGTTCTAACTGAAGAAAACATTTTTGCTTCCAAGAGGTGAACAGTTTTGCTGAGGTTCACAGGGTGGCTTTAAACCTAAATATGCAGAAATACTGTGCTGACAGCTTTAATTTTCCTGTGTTCATTCCAAGCTTATTGGGGCTTTTGCCAGGGGATGGGATTAATCCAACTGCAGTGACTCCGGTCAAGCCTTTTTTGTCACAAGCCATGCTAGAGAGCTCTAGTGTTTGGGGTTTTTTTTATGTGAGGTGCTTTTCAAGTAACAGCAGTGCTGCAAACAGGCCTAGACAACAAAAATGTTTTGGAGTGAAAGACAGTATAGAGGAATGAGACCCTGAGGACTCATGGGCGTGAGATCGTGACTGCTTTATCCTGACAAGAGACCCTGTCAGATCTGAGGCTGCTTGGGCATTTCCAGGGAATGATGGCCGTGGCTTTGTGGGTGGGAGAAAAGGAAGTAAGAGGTGGAGGGAAGAAAATTGGTACTGGCTGATTGCTCTGCATTCTTACCTGCAGCATGGCCGTAGGATGCGTTTTTCTTGCCAATCCATTTTTCATGTTGTCTGGGCAAGGCTGACATGCGTCTCATGAAGTGTAAAGGGAAATGTGCACGGCAAAAGAACACTGGGAATGAGCCTGTGGTGCTAGCATAATTAATTTTCTTGTCATGTTGCATTGCCTGAATTGTAAAGAACAGCACAACCAGCTGGTAAATTATTCAGTTTCTCTTGCATGTAAGGAAGGTGGAGATAATAATAATTTTCCTGGCTTAACTTTACAGTGTAGAAGCAGCAACAACTACTTAGGTGTTGTTATAGGGTTTCTGCAGGTCAGCAATATTGAAGCATAACTATTTTAGTACTGGATGGCACATTCCTTGCTATTTGTGAATATTTAGATTATCGAATATAGCAGTTCCTACTTTCCACCTTCCTGAAATCAGTTTAACTCTCTAATTTGCCTCCTGGAAACTGTAGACATAAGACTGCAAACTTAAAACTTATTACTAATGAGACTATGCTAAATTTGCCTCTGAAAGCAATATAGGTGACAGCTGCTTGTGCCTGCATAAAATCTGGAGAAGGGAAGAAAGTTGTTTTTGTTTTTAGTCACCCTTTTATTCACCCTAATTGCCCTAACTTTATCTTTCAAGTTAGACTGATAATATCACCAGTTTATCTTTTGAAATTTCTGGTTTTAGTACACAAGGCTGATTATACTTCTAGTTGGAATTACTTCTGTATTAAAAAGACTCCAACCAAATACTTCCCCCTCCAAAAAAAAAACCAACCCAAAACAAAACATAAACCCAACATCCAAACCCAACAAAAAATAATTAACCCCAAACCCAAGAAAGCTCCCCCAGAGAAAGCATTAAATATGCCTTTCTTTTTGTACTAGCTTATCCCCAGAACAGGAATTGTCTCTGCACAAAGAGGTAGAAAATCTTGCATTTAATAGCTAAGTTGTAATAAACACAATATATTGGCATCCTAGTTTATGCTTTGATGTTTAAATCTAGGATTTTATACTATGGGAAAATAGATAAAGAGAATCCATAAGCCCTGGACTTTGTGGATTACAAAGGTAAGCAATGACTTTGAATTTTTCAGCATGTTTCTGCCCTAAACCTCAAGTAAATACAAGTTCATAAAAAACAAATCTTTTTGTGACAAAGGGTATGTTTTGACAAAGCTTTTATCAAAAGGATCTTTTAAATTCTAGCATGGAGTTCCTATTCATTTCTCCATCTTCCCTGAATAGTCTCTATATTGCTGTAATATTTGCAGTTTTCACTTGGTACTTGGAACTCAAGAGCACTTTCTGTATCGCAGATGAGTGCTGAAGTCCGAGTGCTATGGAAGAGCTTTTTGTTTTGGTGCAAATGAAAAACAAATATCAAAACTTTGCTAAGTAGAAATATGGTTTTGCAGGAAATTTTAATAAGGACAACTTCAGGAGAAACTTTCCTACAAATCTGAGACTCTCACCCATCCTTTCATTTTATTACATTGTCAGAATGTGTAGTTGGAATGGCTGATGTTCTACAAGATGTGGCAAACCTGAAATCTGCTGTAGTTAGGTATATTAATGACAAGGTCAATGTTGAACATAAGAGTATGTTTCTGTAACTATGTCTTTCCTTTTGTTCTTCCCCCACCCTGAAATGAAGCCTAAGTACATTTGACTACTTGCTGTATACAGCTTATTTGTGGAAAAACATGTCTACATTTGTAAAACATCAGCATTATCCACTTCTCTTCCTTTAAAATACTGTGAAGCAGAACTAGCCTTCTGCAATGTTCTGTCACACTGGTTTGCCCTGGTTCCCTGCAGACCACAAAATGGAATGGCAAATTCACATCTACATTTTTAAAAGAACATTCCTGCATCACTTCTAATTCCAGTGCTGCCTGATCCCACTATGCTGGTGCCCTGAGGTGGAGGGGGGGGGTGGTTGGGACCTCTGTGCTACACAGTTCTTGATATAATAGGCTATGCCAGCAAGCTTACAAGTGAAAAAGGCTGAGGAACCTGAGATTTCATTGCCTACATCCTGAATTCAAAGTCTATTAATCATTTGTTACAGATAATAATAATTTTTGCTTTTCAGTTTTTATGTAGCTTTACATCTTCCTTTTCTTTTTCCTCTGAAATGTACTTATGAAAACTTATGTATACTACCAGGAGTGAAAACCTTATGGGTTCATTAGAAATCTTTTTTTTTTTTTTTTAGTATGATATTCACAGGTATGTATGTTTGCTTAGGTCATATTTCTTGTACTGTTTGTGTTATGTAAGCTTAGAAAACGTTTGGTGATAGTATTGTAGGAACATGCAGGAAGGATGGTCATGGAAGCGTGACCTCCCACAGCAACGTTATGTGTTGCTTAGAAAAGTTACAAATGTCAGATATTGAGAGGAAGTCATATAAAGCCCTATTATAGGCAACATTGCAGTTTTGCTATGACATTTGATTCTGTCTTAACATACACACAAGAAAACTATGTCCATAGGCCACACCCTGTGTCTTGTGAAAGATCTGGAAAATGAACTCTAATCTTGCATCTTGAACTGTGGCTTTTTGTGAAGACCAGTTAACCACCTCTAAAGCTACATTCCTTGCTGTTACAAATTGCAGTGGAAGAATGGGCATCTGCTTTGCCTTTCAGTATTCTCACTCTTATATTAGTAGATCTGTGTTAAATTCTCCGTTTTCACAGGTTCAGTTTCACAAGTTTTTTCTTTTTGGTTCCTTTCCTGATCCGTGTCACAGAATATAATCCTTGCCAATGAAAAAAGCATTGAAAAACCATAAAATACTCAGCCAGTTACAGTGGGAAAGTGAAAAAAACAATCCTAATGAAGAGCATAGCTTAGAACTGCTCATTCAAAAGAGGTTTGTTTATCGATATATTTCGATATTCTACAGGAAAGTACATAATGGAAATAAATGTACAGGTTGTGTTTATAAAGCTGTGAGGTTTAATGACATAAAGCGGAGATGTCACAGCAGATGGACCCTTACAGGGAGAAGCTACTGTACAAATACTTGTATCAGTACCACCAACTGTCAATCAGTTTTTGTATCAATTTACAGAGGAATTTATATCCCCAGTTAAGAATAAACAAATCGGGAAGCAGATTAAGACTTTTGCTTTTCAAAAAAAAAAAAAAAAAAACACCAAAAACATAACAAAATTTAACTTAATCCAGTTGAAACAATTTATATGGTAATCTTAATTAGCTGCAGTATTTCAGATTACTTCAGCAGATTTATGTCAGTCTACCTTCCTATGATTCAAGACAATTGACCTTTCTCCATGAAGTATACTGATTTCTGTGGGAACAAGCTGATTAACATGGAGGCATATAAAGTTCCATGGGCTATTATATAGAGAAATCCCAGTAGTCTTCTCACATCCCTAGAATTGCTTTTGTATGACTACAGATTCAAAAGCTTTCATTTTGAATTGTTACATCTATTCATCAATATAGCTTGTCTTATTCAGATGGTCTCTAACATTTTTTT
>JAOXJM010000052.1:18118821-18139583 GCA_026413425.1 Tringa solitaria | reverse complement strand
AACATTTTTTTCCCCCATGCTGTGCTTAGTGTAAGCACTCAGTACTAAAGCATTAGATATTTGAAGAATTGTTCTGTGAGAGACCATTGGATCAATCATACCACTTAGTGTGATGGAATATCAAATATTTATGCCTCAAAAAATACAAAACCTAATTAATGTAATGTGGTGGCTCTTACAAAACTTACTCCTTTTCATCTTACAGTATGTGTTCTTTTTTATAAAACCATCTTGGCTCCAACTGCACACTGGGAAACATATTCCATGTAGCATGGAAATGCATTGTTGGAGGAAGCCTTTGGTTTAGCTGGAAAAGGCACAAATGATGAAATGCAGTAGGAAGACAAGGAAAAGGCAAAGCTTGTGCTTCCCTCTTGGGCCAGAGGAAGACTTTGTGTTGCATGAGAGAAGATGGTGGGAGTAGCACGTGTGTCTCTGTGTGTGTGTATGCATGCATTTGTGTAAATCAAAAAAAAAAAAAAAGAAAATTTGATGTCTTCCTAGTAATTTGTCCAGAATAATTTTTTCAATGATGCATTCTGTTCCTGAATATTTTTGTCCTCCTGTATTCCAGTATCCTCCCTCAGAATTCATATAGTAGCTTTCAGAGTTGTTCTGAAAAAGGAAAGCTGCAATTAGCCAGGGTTCCCTGGAAGTGTTCTTGTCCACTTGTATTGGTTGCTCCACTCTAGTTTATCACTACTGTGTGTGATCTATGACTGCTTCAGCTATTCTTCCATATATATTGTCCCTTATGCACAGGATCTATTTTTCTTATCACTGGCTCCAGACTATATGTGTACAACACACCACTAGATGCTACTTAAACCTCTTTGATGTGAAAGGGAGAATAGGCTGAACATGAGCCAGCAGTGTGCCCAGGTGGTCAAGAAGGCCAACAGCATCCTGGCCTGTATCAGGAACAATGTGGCGAGTAGGATTAAGGAAGTGATCATCCCCCTGTATTCGGCAATGGTGAGGACCCACCTCGAGTGTCCTGTTTTGGGCCTCTTACTACAAAAAAGACATAGAGGTGCTGGATGTGTCCAGAGAAGAGCAATGATGCTGGGGAAGAGTCTGGAGAACAAGTCTTATGAGGAGTGGCTGAGGGAACTGGGGTAGTTTAGCTTGGAGGAAAGGAGGCTGAGGAGAGACCTTACCACTCTCTACAACTACCTGAAAAGTGATTGTAGCGAGGTGGAGGTTGGTCTCTTCTCCCAAGTAACAGGCAATAAGAGGAAATGACCTCAAGTTGCACCAGGGGAGATTTGGATTGGATATTAGGAAAAATTTCTACATCGAAAGGGTTATCAAGCTTGGAATGGCTGCCCAGGGAAATGGTTGAGTCAGACAGGTAGATGTGGTGCTTAGTGATACAGTTTTGTCCATGTTAGGTTGATGGTTGGACTCAATCTGAAAGGTTCCTTCCAAATTCTATGATTACTTGAAGTGTAAAAAATACCTGTTGTACCAGACCACATCTTCTTTCTCCAACAAGTCAAGGTAAGAGTGGTTCTTTCTTGGGTGCAAGTTCCAGACTACATTCTGCCAATGGGTCATTTTTTGTTGTTGTTTATCCAAGACCTGAATATTAGTTCAGCTCTACATGTGCAAAAAATGTGTTTTTCCAAAACTGAAGTTGAGAAATGCCACCAGAGATAAAAGTTTTTTTGCCTTTATGTTGATACTGAGAACTATTAACATTCATTATTTATAAGCATAAGTTTTACTTTTGGTATTACTGATATCCGATGGAGATGGTATGACTGAAATATTAAGCGGTTAGAAACTTAGAAGAGATTCTAGATTGTAAAAGGAGTGGCACTTGCATAAATGTTTAATCAGTTTTATCCAAGTCATTCAATCTGGACTACCTATGACTTGATATCCAAATCGATAAAATAGACTGATATTTACAGGGTTATCAAATCACAGGTGAAGTCAGAACAATGAACTTACCAAGTGCTTTTCTAACATGTGCTGAAAAGTACAAAGCTGTCATCTGGGGAAGTCAATTGAGAGATGGGTGAGAGTATTCTTATGCTGCTGAAATCGTAGTATCCTTGAAATATGTGCTATGATGTTCCTCAAACTTAGAAGAAGTTATATTTTTCCTTATTTTGACAGAGTACAAAGAGTTGTAAAGAAGTAGCTTTTGCACTGATAATTATGAGTTTATTCTTGTTGTGCACAGGAATCCAAATCATCAACTCACATGAGTTATAGTGCATGTATACACATCACAGAAGGACACGCAAAGAAAATGTTTTAATAGGGATAGAAGTGAATTTGCTGGAAATGAAATTAACCAGATGTGAAAGATAACTGCAAAATCAGAATATTTTATTAGGTGTTCTATAAGTCCTTAGCTTGCAACTGAGCAATTTCACTTAAGGAGCAAAGACAGCTATAAAAGTATAAAAAAAATGTATGGTAAATGGAAGGAAGAAGGAAACAGCCAATTAAGACTTAAATTAGAGTCTCAGAAATGTAGACAATTGATTAGATATGCCAAATGTCATGAGAAGAAATATATGGCCAAAGAGCAAAGGATGACATGGAATCTAAGTATATGGGGAACAAAACGAATTCCAGCTATGCTTTCAGCCAGTTCTAAAAGTGTTGATTTTTATTTTTTTCTCCTTATCTGGGGCTAAAAAAAGATGGTATTTCATTAAGACAGCTACTAAAAGTACCAGAATTCGCATCATAGATTGAGCTAGAATTTACTAACGTCAAAAAGTTTTAAGAGGTCCGCCTGAAGAGCTGTGCAGCCTACTGACTATTGATCTGTTTAGTTCACTTCAGGACACTGGAAGAGGAAAAGCTAAAGCTGAAGGTAGAGAGGAACAGTCATTGATCCTTTGTGTAGTTTTTGGATAGTTGATATAGGACTCAATAATAAAGTATTAAAAGAAGGTTATAGTAAAAGAAGAAATAGTTGAATTGCTAAAAAAACACAGAAAATATAGTTAATTTGAAAGAATCTCTGTCTTCTGACTGGGTGACAGGCTTACCTGATGCAAGCAATACTGTTGATATAATTGTTCTTATAGAAGATATAACCCAATAATAGTCAACATTTTGACTATGAAATTAGAATGATGTAAAATTCAGCTGGGATTAAAACCTGGATAATTGTCAAGTAAGAATCTCTGTCAGGGAGCTGCCTTGTTGTTTCTTGCAGGCTGTGACCTTTGGCATTGTTTTTATTTTCAAAGTAGTTAATAGTATATAACTTAAAAGCTTGTATTTTAAAGCTTGCATGTGACCCAAAAGTGAGGAATTGGACAATGTGAAGTCCTATGTCTGGGACTGCAGTCCATTGTGGGCTGCAGTGATGAGAATAACATGATCACTAGCTGTAGAAACAGAGGGCCCTTCCAGTAGAAATAGAAATTACCCTTCATAATTAGCAGTGATCTCCTTGTTATGAGCACCGTGTCAAATCCTGGGGCAATAATTCCAGGAGAATCTCAATAGGGAATGTTTATCTAATGGGGGCAGAGGACAAGTGTAGTTTCATAAAATCAAGCGTTTTAGTTTAGCAAACCTTTCCTAAACTTTCTCCTAACACTCTATCATTTGTTTTGTTTTGTTTTGTTTTTTTCCCCTTTAATAGAGAAGATAATGTATCACTATAACAATGTGTGCTTTGAGGTTGATCTACCACTGCTGCCAATTTTGAAGTCAGGGACTTTTTTCTTTTTTGATTTTTTTTTTTGTTAAGATCAACATTAAATTTTATTTGAACATTAGCCTTGCTGTCTTTAAACTATTCTAACTCTCATCTGTGTTATCTGGAAGAGAAAGCTATTCATTACCAGTGCGTTACCTCTACCTTTTATATAAATGTGAGCCTCCCTGACCCCAAAACCAGCAACTCATTTCATCTGAACAAAATAAAGGTTTAGAATTATGCCTAAAGGTGAAATCTCGTAAACAGTAAACTGCTAGCTTCTGTCCTTTTGTCAACAAAGCATATGAAAATGCCCTTTCTTCTGACTTCATAAAGTCAAGTTATTACAATTCTTTGTGCTCTCTTGTTTCTATGGAAACAGTCTAATTTTAAGGAATACTCTTCCCTTCTATCATTCAGTTAAGCTTTACATAAATCTATGTAGTACCACTGGTGTCTGTTGCACTATCATCAAGGAAACTCAAAATGCAGTTGGAGAAAAGGTACACATCAGATATAGAGAATGCAAGTGAGATTTTCCCAAAGGAAAAACCAGATATCCAAGCTATATGAGGAAGCTCTGTTCTGATCAAAGGCGCTGTCACTGGATTTGTCTGAAATAGCGCTAAAGGAATAAAGAGTCTAGCAAGAAGTGGATCTATTTCAATTCAGATATGTAGCAGACCTCTGCCTTCTTGATATTTAAATTGTAAAATATTTACAATATACAGTGTCACATGTGGACATAGATATGAATTAGAAAAGCAAGTTGGAAGAGACAGACAATGTAATCAGTGTTTATTATAAAGATGAAGTTACCTGAATAATGTAACTCAGGAAATCTCACCTATAAAGGCCATGTTGCCTGTACTAAAATAATAGTGTCAGTGTGTTGCGTACAAAATGGGGAGGATTAAAAATGAGAGGAAACATCATAATGTCCTACCTTGTCTCAGCTACAGAGTGGCAGCAATGGAATTAGAACCATCTAACCCGTAGTCAAAACCAGGAGCAAGATCTCTGCTTCTGCCTAAACTGAAACAGGGACTGCCACTATCAGGGGCTGTCAGAATTTGCTCAGGAAAATGGTGCTTCCAAAGATTAGGGAGATACGAAAGAGGTTTAATAATTCCAGCTTTAAGAATGGCTACCCCCCATTATTTAGATCAAGTAACAGCTCTACTAATATTTCTGCGTGCTTGAGCACTACTGATTATCTTCAGGACACAGCATTAGGAAATACATGGAATGTGTCTCTAACCTCAAGTTCTGAGTACTGACAGAGAAAAAAAATTCTGTATTATTGAATAGATATATCTTTTTTTATATATTTAATAGATATAATCTGCACAAAACTATATTCCAGGAGAATATAGTTCTCTCAGTGCCATAAAAAGTAATGGAGCTAATTATTGAATCTGGCAATACTAGGGGGCCTAATGAAATTAGTGCCTACATATGTGCTCGTGGTTTTGGTTCATGGCTGAGCCCCAAACAGCTCTCAGCAACCCTGACTGTACTCACTTAGGTTGACTTATCTCATGTCATATCTGGCTCATCTATAGGACCGCATATCTGTGTGCAATTTTATTAACAAAGCTCCTTCAATTACTTCTCTAAAAACAATAAATGGCTGTAGAACATAAAATCACAATGTGTTGTTAATTATCACATGCTTAACTTAATGACACTATTGTAGAACTAGCTGTGTTTATCTTCTCTCTTGATCTCTTAATTGCATTATGAACTAAGATGAATTTTAATTAATTGAATATTTTTGCTCTTGTTTTCTTTTGGCTTTGGCCTTGGAATCTTATTCTAGATGTATGAATATTTATGAATGGCAAACATACTATATCATATGGAAAGTAGTGTATTGAATGTGCAAATGGAAAAGGATCTTCACAGGAAAAATAATGCTGCTTCATTTAAATTTGCTAATAAGGAATCTGGGAATTACTTTTATAATATGCTTTGGAGAATTAACATAGATCCAAAAATGATTCTTTTCCTTGAATTGATGTGAACACAGTGGCTCACTTAGATGTCCATTCAATAAACTGAGTAGTTTTAATATATTCTAGCTAGAGATAAATTTACTGGTGTATATATATATATATGGTTTATATATATATATAAACCATTTAGAATTTCATCTATTCCCTACACTGAATAGGTTTTTTAAACTTAACTATTGCATGTTCCAAATTGTTATAATAAGGCCTCCCACACCCAGCTTAGATAGTCACCTGGATTGCACAGAGACATGAAATAGCATTTATGCCCTGACCACTGTTATGTCTTCACTTCTACATTAAGCCTATATTAATCTATATTAAATGACTTCTAGAACTCCCAAATAATTGTATTTTAAAATTATTTTTTTAGCGGTTATCCTGTTGCTAGTTGTGTATGTCTGGTAGCCATGAGGTGGTTCCTCCTTTCTGCTCGTGGTATGGAAAACACAATTTTTCTGTACATGTGAGCTGACCTGTTGTGGGGCTTTAATTAGTGACTGGTGAAATACATCTTGTTAGAAGCAGGAAAAGCTACCCCCAGAAGAGTACAGTTGGTGGCAGTGCAAGAAAGACAAAGGAACTGGCAGCAGAACAACACACTGCTGGGAAAGCATCTGTGCTTTAAAAGTAGTGAGGGAAGAAGAGAGAGAGCAGTGTGGAGGTAGAAGGTGTAGCTCCTGACTTATACCTCATACGAGGTCAAGATAATAAATTAAAACACTATTAACTGTTTTATTTTATTTACTCAGTTCTCCTATTTTTCCTATTTTGACAGGGTTGGTAGGAACTGATTCTTTCTAGAGGCTGCCAAAATTGTACTCAGGCTCAGATGCTCATAGAAGTCTTTAGACCACATGCTGAAAAGCCTGTGTCCTGACCTACCCTGTGTTGCCTTCTGTCGCTCTTCTGACCAGTCCCATTAAGTCATACCCCTCTCTGAAGTATATATAACTCTCAGCAAGACATAACTGGATGTTTGATCTGTCCTTGTGCCTATATTCCTTTTGATGCTTGCTAAAAAATTGCATGGAAGCTGCTTCCTCTAAACCGATGTGTTTGCTAAAACAGGCAGGGCTGTTTACTTTTTGTCTTAAAGTTGTATGCGTGTGGTGGGTTATAGTGGGAGAGGGCTTATATGGTTTTGCAAGCTCTTGGTTTTCCAAAAAGCACCTTGCCAGATGAAGCTCTGGGGAGAGCCTTGGTCTTTCTCCAGTGGCTGTGATTATGGTCTCAAGCACCACGGTACGGTACACTGAGAGAAAAGTTTCTTTAGTATCCCACGTAGTTACGAAAAGTCCAATGTGGAGTCGCTCTATCTGTTCTGTCAGTCGTGCAAGTAAAAGGCAGGAGTGGAAACCATTATGGAAAGCAAAAAACAGCCCTGTGGTTTTTCTCTGTCATACAGAGATGTTCCATGGAAAGACCGTTCCACAGCTTCTGCCCACCTTCCTCAGCATGGTACTTTGGCTTCTGCAAAAAACACCCCAAACAAAACCAGTCCAACCCCTGTCCCAGCCCCCACAAACAAAGTGTGGAATTCTCTGCTGAGATGTTGTCAGTTACAGAATGCTTTGCACATCTTTTGGGTTTTGTTTTTGGATTTTTTTTTGGAAAATACTTTGTGGTGAACAGTAACTTTTAAAATTTATAATGTCATTAGGTAGGAGATAAATATTTTGTATAGCTCTAAGTCTTTTATTATTTTTTTCTTAGTTTTTGATTTTGGTTTTTTTTTTTTTTTTGGTGGCGGTGTTCGAAATGAAGGCTGTACAAACCCTGCAGTTAATTGCAGTTCTGTCTGCGTCATTTTTCTCTAATACAGAGCCCAAGATAAAAAAGGGAGTGGGCTACACAAGAAATGTGAATATTAGAGAATGCTTAAAATATTTACTTTTGAAGTACTTTTACAAAATGGAGGAAATAACACAGAGAAAATTCCTTTCCTGTCTGTAACAACAGAATTGTAATTATGTTTAATTCTACTGTTCATTGGCTGATGGGCAAACTTCCCTTTCCCAAGCTGCCTTTTATCATGTTATGCCTCTTACAAGAACATTAGATTCACTTTCACAAAATTTGATTTGCTTAAAAATCACTAACTCTACAGCTAAATCTAGCTTACTATTTATTTTTTTGAGGAACTCCACATTGTTTTACTGGTTATCCTTATTTTGAGAACAGACTAGAGAGCAACTTCTCAAGACTAAGTGGCTGAATTTCTCAGTAATTGAAAAGGAACAAAAACAAAACCAATTTCTTCTGTTATCTAAATTGACAATAGAAAAATCCAGATTCCCTGTGTATTCCCATACATAGCAATAGAAAATTTAGAGCAAAATTAAAGGTCCAAACCTACATCATAAAAGCGTTTTTCTAGTTTGTTTAACAAATGCATGGTTAAATTCAAAGTTGAGTGTCATTTATGTATAAAAAAATACTAGACCATTTTTCTTTATTATATTTTCCCAATAAATTGAGCTGTAACTTTCACCATATTTTTAATGTTTTCAGAGGAATAGTGCAATAAATTTTAGAAAAAAAGAAACATTGTGTACCAAACTCAAAAAGTTTGAAATTGAATAGTTTTAGACTAGACAAAAATGTCTGTTGTTGAATGGCATTATCATTCTCTTAGCAGCATGGTTCAGTCACTTTTGGTTGGCTCACAGACCAAAGAGTATTTCTGTGTTAGCTGGAGAAGTTTACTAAGAAACTCTGTTAAGAATCAGGAAAACTGTTTGCAGAACAAGCATCTTACCATACTTGTAATACCTTAGATAATCTTGATTTTGAGTTGCCATCAAAGAAATAAAAGTAGTTCTTATGGAACTATTTGTATATTTACTATGATTCTCACAGCTTAGAATGGGATAGTTTATAAACTTGCAGAAATAATGGTGGCAGGAGAAGGCTGGTTTGTTCCTAACGTGGAAAGCTAGTACTCCGCACGTCATGTCTGAATAGCTTGCTATTACTTTCTTTGCAATTCTAAACAGGAACGCAAAAGTGAAAAATTTACAGTCTCTCTCCAAAGAAAAGAATGGTGGGTTATTATTTTACTCTATTTGCATTGTCACTAAGAACTCATTGTAAAGCATCTCAGAACATGCTGAGATGGTACAGAGCCACAGCTTCTCCACAAGGGTCCCAGGCTTGGTGTCAATAGGATGTAAATACGTCTAGATTTGACATTTTACACTGCATAGCTGCAGGACTGCAACTCAGAAGACATGCTGTCTTCTTGTGCTGGGGGCTAAGAAAATGTATGTTTCTGAGAAATATTTTAAGGCAATTTACTGATACCTGAACATGGGCTGGTATTTGGAAGCCTGAAGTAATGCTGTTTGTGCTGTCCTTGCCTTGCCCATTCTAAGGTATGTGTTATCTAATACATGCAAGATATTATGTTATTATGATTTGAAAGGCTCTCCTCTAAATAAAAAGTGGTGTATGGTGATATATAAGCTATTAATTGCCTGTCTATTAAAGCAAAAGATTTTAATGCATGTTTTTCTCATCTTTGCAGGTAAATAAATACTTTTTCATTCTGCTTCAGTAATGTAGCTATTCTCTAACTAATTAATAGAGTGATAAAAAAAGACAGCCATTGTAACTATGGTGTCCCTTATAGCTAATTTCCCAGCAAGATTTGTTTTTAGCTGGAAGGTTGACATTCAGCTTTCATCACAGTCGTCCTGTTGCTACAGGGATGTTTTGCATATGTTGTGTGGAAAGCTGACATGTAGAGAGGCCAGCTTCTACATTGCCTTTCAGCTATCTTAGTCTCTGGACGAAACAGATGCATTTTTAATCCTTTTTAACTATTCATTGTGAAGTGACAGTGTGTATTACACAGGTGAAAGGGAGGACAAAACCTTTATATATTTACTTACCTTTCTTGGGATTTTTGTTTTAATAAGTCCAGTAAGGCTGCTGATTTTTGGCAGTTTTTATAATTTAAAATATTTTCAAAGTGGACTCTTCAGTTCCCTGGGTCAAATCAAATAGAACTGATTGACAATGTAAGTGTTACGGAAATTATTCAAGAATCCTATTGTGTACTGGAGTGAGTGTTTATTTTATCTATATTTACTAAAAAGGAAGGGAAATGCGCACATATTTAGTTAATTTATGTCTCTGTCAGGAACATTTAATGAATGTTGTTTTACCTCAATAGTAAAGCTTGATTTAATCTTTTTTTGCTTATGCAGTAGGGGTGATTTCTGCCCTGTGACAATTTCCATTGCTAAGTGGGTTTTGTATAGACAGTGGGTTTTTAGACAATTTCATCCAAGTGTGCAGTTCTGATCTGCTTAATTTGCTTTTGAGAATGGAGAAACTATTTCATACATCTTCTGTACTGGAAAGACTAGTTTGTCTCAGAAAATCCTTCTCACTGGAATGACCTTAAGTGGATAGAGCTAGAGAGGTAATGCAAAGTGCTGTCCCTGGGTAACCAACCAGACGTAGATCTTAAGAGGAAGTTCTACCACAGTCCTCAGAAATGCACTTCACTTCAAAAACATTATGTCAAAGTGCATCAGAAAGAAGCAAAAACATTTTCAGGGTTTACTTTATACAAAATATTAGAAAACTCTAAATGTATGAATTTGGCAATTAAATAAAGTATTTAGATTAAAAAAAAAAAAGTTGAGATAAGATACCATAAAGTATTTATTGAAAGAAATGGAAATCTGGATCTGAGGAAAAAGTCACTGGAAAAAACTCCACCTAGTTCTGCATTTTTTTTGTCTGTTACAGCATCCATGTCTAGAGCTTTCACTGTACCTCCATATGACCACAGCTAAACTATTCTGTGTCAAGGCTTCCACCTTAGCTCTCTTCCAGTCATCACAGTTTGCACATGGAGGCTCTTCAGGTTCTACTGGGAGGTCACTAAGAAATCTTTTGGAAAATATCTTTGATTACTGGGTACCTATTCCATTAGCAGGACACACAAAGAAAAAAGTTCCTCAACTTAATACTTTAGCATACTGCTAATGACTCTAAATTAAGAAGCTGTGATTTCTGAATTCTTTTGTGGAAGCTCAATTTTGGCAGTTTTTTACTTAAGAAGAAGTATTAGTTCTGTTTAATTTTTTTACATCTGCAGTCAGTAATATGAAAGAGAATGTACTGAGTTCTGCAAACTATATGTACCTAGTATATATATACCTATAAAGCCAGGTTATAGACACTATGCTGTGTTACACCAAAAGTCATCTCAGGACTCGACTCTCTTCTTCCATTGCTCTCACACAGTTAAAAACAGAGTTTGCCCCTTTTTGAAGTAGATCACTATGTAAAGGGGGAAAGAAAAGCTCTTAAAGATCTTAGTTGCCTGGAAGCTCTACTAGTTTAGCTTTTGAGGTTGGGTTGTTTTTGTTGTGTTGGTTTTTTTTTTTTCTCTGTCATTTATGAGTTGAGTCTCATTTGAACAAGGGAAAAACTCAACTTCAGTGAAATTACCACCATGAAAAATAAATTAGGGTTTCAAAATGAAATGTGACATGAAGGAAAAGGGGAAAAAAATCTTTTTACCAGATTCCCTTTATGAAAGATAAAATTGCTTGAGAAACTTCCCTGATAAGAATTTCTGTCTGCGATGTATATAGAAAATAAGTGCTATGTAGGTGCAGTGATACTTTAAGAAAACACGGACAAAAGTAAGATTTCTTAGTATATGATAAGGCTGGGACCAACAGAGAAGTTTTTAGGTAGTTTCAGGATGTGTGTATGTGTACATGCATGTATGTGTGAAAGAAAAACATTAATGGCTTTTAAGGTATGCATTCATATTTCTACAGTTGAAAAGAAGAGTAGTCCTAGCCCAGGATCTTATACTCTTCCTTAAACTAGTGTTAAACTGCTTTTTGCAAATCATGGCCTTTATCAATTTCTATTTGTATGTACAGTACAAATAACCAAAATGTGAAAAAACAATTATTCCTCTTCATGCATTCATTTTGATTCAACACAAGAACATACAGGCCTGTTTCCGTAGCTAAAGAAAAATATTTGCTTACTGCAAGAGAAACATAGTTTTCTTTGGTGCAAGGTGAAAACACTTCACCCTTTCTTATTGCCAATGTGTTGAGACATGGAAATGCCCAAATCGTAGGGTTTGTATACATATCGTCTAAGAATATGCAGAGCACTGGAACAGGCTGCCCAGAGAGGTGGCCTAGTCTCCATCTCTGGAGATATTCAAAGCCCTTCTGGACATGTTCCTGTGCAATCTGCTCTAGGTGGACCTGCTTTGGCAGGGGGGTTGGACTAGATGATCTCCATAGGTCCATTCCAACCCCATATCATTCTGTGATTCTGTAATATCTCATATGTTTGCTAGATCAGGGAGATGGGAAAACCTTGATAATTTTAGAATACTGTATCTTAAATAATTCTTTTCTTCAAAGGGTCAAAACCACAAAATGTTTCAAGGAAAAAGCTTACCAGAAGAAAGACAGCTGTGTTCCTGTTTGTTTGATGAGAATGGGGAAAAATGATCTAGCACTGACTCTATGAATATATGGAAGAGGAAAAGCAGAAAGCCTCCTTAATATATTTTTCTGAAAGCTTGAGAAAAGCCAAATGGGATTCTCAACTACTTCTGGTTGAGTCAAAGGCCCTAAACCTTCCCAATTGGGCTAGAGATAGAAATGTGGGCTCGTCTCTGGTTCGTAACAAATAAAGGAAAATATGGGAGAAAGATCCATTCTTTACCAAATGCCTGTGTGGGTGAAGTGAATCCTGCTGTTCATCTTCACAGCAGTCTTAGTATTTCATTAGCATACTTCTTCTCATCAGCCAGTGGGTTTTGTAGATGAAGAAAATTTACTTCTTTTCCTCTGAAAAGTGTGGTTGAGCAAAGACTTAAACACACACAAAAATCTTATTTTCACTTGCTAACGTAAACAAAAGAAGAGGGTCAAGGCAGGACTGTAGTTAGAGTTAGCATTTGAAATTAAATTACTCTCCCTCTGCTGCACTCCCCCCAGCACTCTGGCACCACAGCTGACTATAAGCATTTTCTGAAGTCACTTGATCAAAACACTTAATATCTGCAACAGCACTGTCAGTGCTGGAATACATCTGTCCAGTGAAGTTTAAGCAAAACAACGCGTCTTAGCCCTCTGGAGCCACAAGCTGCAGCCAGCTCATGCATGGATCCATTCAGGTTGTGGTCCCGCAGCTCTCCAGTTGTTCTGCTGTTCTGCAGCAGAGGTGCAAAAGGAAAATATGTAAGAGGCCAATCTGAGCAAGCCCCAAGCCAGCTGTTTCAGATGCCCCTGCCAACGGGGGGCAGTGGGCAGCATGTGTGTGGTTTGGTGGTGCTCTATGGTGCTGGCAGAACTCTCCTATGTGACAGCTTGTTCTGCAATTTAGGCTGCAATATTTAGGCTCTGCTGGGTTACCTGAGTTAGACTAAGCATATTATTTTGCAGTTGTACCTCTCTCGTTCTGTGTATGTGTGATTTATTTGTTATTAAAAATAATTGTATGCTGGTGTGTTGTACTTCAAATATGGGTCTGAAGTTATAGCCAAGAAATGTGTTTGTTCCTTGGGAGAATCAGAAGATCTTGTTCGCTCAAAATACTTGGTTATTTTATACAAGCGATAAAATGAGTGAAAAAGGCATATGTGCTACTTTGAAAGCCATGTGTAATAGCTGAAGCACAGAAATTCGTACAGTTTCTCCATGTAGTAAACTTCTATGAAAGTCAACAATAGATTTATCTAGAAAAGAAGTGAATAGGAAATGTAGGGTTTGACCAAAGCAATGTTATTAACAATAATCTTATTATTTATAATTATATTGACCTTAATGAGCTTTTATTAACACAGTATTTAAGTGAATGTCCACTTACTAGTTTTGAACTTCTGTTGCCCATTTCCTGGAATTGTTTTCTACGTGTGTGGTTGTTACCTGTAGTCATTTGCCCTAAAATGAACTGAGTAGGTAACCTAAGTTCATGTGAGAGAGAGACAGTCCCCAAAGAGCACTGTGGGGGTATTTTGTTTTCTCCCTTCCTGTTCCTTCTGGTGAAGTAGAGGGGCTCTGTGTTCTGTCACAGAGCTGCTTATTATTTTTTTAAGTACTTGTAGGCATAAGAAGGATGCAAGAATTGCGCTAGATGCTTTTCTTTTGTTTCTTTGAAGAATGTAATATCTTACTGCAAACATCAGTATTGAGAAAAAAAAGAAAGCTTTTCTTTTCCTTCTCTTTTTTTCCCTTCTTTTTTTTTTTTCTTTTTTTTTTTTTTCTTTACCTATTTCAAACATTCATCCTAATTCTCAACAGTTAAAGTTCTTTGGGAAATGCCCTGAATTTGCTCCCTGGTGGAGAAATCATCAATGTGTTCATGTTAAATGAAGATTAGAATTTTGCAGCTGACTGCACATGAGAGCAAATTCACTGTTCATAGTAATTAGCTACAATTTTCCCAAACTAATTTCATAGAAATTGATCTATATCTACACAATAATATGCATTTCTTTAAATCTCCTTAGAGTTGTACTGATAAATATTTTAGAAGGAAAATCTTAAAAAGTGTTTAACAACACTAACACTTTTCTTGCACACGTAATAGGAAAAGCAATAAATTCCAAGATGTGTCTATGAGTTAGGTTGAGCAGATTCATTGCACAGATTTTAGGAAAAAAAGAAGCTTTGAATTATCCAGTATTCTCTTAATTCTGCTCCAGCTGAAGTTAGTGAATCTAACTGAGGTGCCAGTGCACTTAGGGGGAGTTGAATTAAGCCTGTCTCCTGGCAGCTCTAGCTGGGAAGGAGAAATGGTGTGTGTAAATGGAGCAAGAACTCAGAAGTCCTTTCTTTGACAGTCTTTTCAGATTCTGTGATCTACTATTTCAATAGAGGAAGAGAGAGATCACTTCTAAAGGGTGGCAGAGCATATCTTAGTAAATGGGCAAAAAATGTAATTGCACACACCATCAAAGTCAACAGATAATATAGCTGAAGTACTCTGTACCTGCTGATGTGGAAGGTGAGAAATGGAGAGTTTCAGAGTAAGAGGAAAGCTACCAGGGATGTGTAAAGACTCTTATTGCTGTGCTGGTCGATGTATTTGCCATGAAGAAAACTGAGTGTTCTGGGCTTTGTTATGGTCTGCTTACCAGTGGTGATGAGGGACCTATGTGTTTAGTCTGAGCTTGGATGATAGAGTTAATGTGTTAATATATCCATTTCATCAAAAGCCCTTCCTTGCTTCAGACTCTTTCAGATACTAGATTTCTTTTTTGCTGTTTTCCCTTGCAATTTAATACTCTCATTGCTGTCTACCAATTGAAGAAAAGCAGTCGCCTAAATGGGTTATGCTGGTGAAGAGCTTGGCTGTTTCTCTGCCTTCACTTGTAAACACCATTTTGTTGCTTATTTTTCTCCCTGTTTCTTTATCTCAGGATATCAAAAATGATCAGGAAGATGTTTATCTTCTCTCTCCCACTATCACTGAAGGATTCCTTTAGTTTTAGAGAGAAGTATATCTGAAAACAAAACAAAAAATCCATAGATGTGTGTTTGGCTAGTTTTTCCTGATTGTTACATTAATGAACATTCAAAGCAATAGCAATACATGTTTAGAAATTACAATTATCTCACAGTTTTTTTGCACTTCTCACAGCAAATCAGTACTGTATATAACTGTAAATCAGTACGGTATATAACTGTAAATCAGCCAGTTACTAAAAACTGCAGGAGAAAGGGTCTGATAGAACTCCAGAAGACAGGCATGTTAGGTCACCAGTGTTTTCCTATTTTCGCATAATCACAAAAGAATTGGAATTTTAGATAGTCAAAGAATATATGCCATTGATTTACCTTTCTTTTTATCTTTTTCACCCATATTTTTGATTTGCTTTTCTTCTGCCACTAGGTCAATGACATATGTTTAAGTGCATTTTTATTGAATATTACTATTCTTTCCATTAGAGGCTATCCCCCCCTATTTGAAACAGAAGGCTTGTGCTTCCATGTGACTGGCAGAATCCTTGTGCATGATTTTTGTTTTTTAACCATTAGCTTTGTCATATGCTGACTCATAAATCACCCAGGTGGTACAGGAGAAAGATAGGGACTGATACAGTTATCCTTTATAGTGCAACATGAATTCCCCAGGAATTTTTCTGCTCCTCACTAGGACTTGGTAACTTCCACTTATACAGATGTTGGTTTTCTGCTTTGGACCTGGTTCTTGTGGTCTGAATCATGTTTCTCTAATGATGCCTCACTGTTTTGGTAGGGGAATTAGTAATGCTGTCATCCCAGTTAGCTGGGGAAGAAGCTTAGGTCTGATATTCAGCTTTTGACACCTGATCAGATAAATCAGTTCAGAACAACTGAGATACTGCCTTCTGGGTCATGGCTGCAGGAGCTGCTTCTATTTTAAGAAGGTACACAGTACATTTAGCATACTGATGGCAGCACTGTGACTGGAAGTAAGTCAAGTGATCTTTTCTAGGAAAAGTGGTTTCAGGTGTCTGAAACCAGCACACCTACATTCTTGTTAGCTTTTATTACACAAAATGATAGTCAAAAGTTAAACTGAACTTGTAAAGTTCAGGCAGGTCACAGGGATCCTCTTTTTTTGTTTGTGTGTGAGCTAAACAGTAACCCCTTGTGGTACTAATATTCTGAAGCTATGATGTTCCTACTGTCTTGGCATCCAGCATCACATCTGCTGTTAAGAGGCTAACAAAGTGGCATTAAATGGTGCCAGTTTTTCCAGGCACATTTTTGCATCTCTGTAATGTTAGCAGGGTTGTTGTGCACATACATTAATGCTCTTAGTTAATACTGTGTATGCTGTATGGGGAAAATAATAATAATAAAAAAAAACCCTTAGGTTTTGTTTTAACTTTTTTTTTCCTGATGGAGTACAGGAATGACGTGGGTCTTACAACTTGCTACCCAGTGTCCTGAACAAAACAGGCTGTTTGCTAACGAACATGCATAGGAGGAGCTGATTATTCTAGTGGTAATTAGAACTCCACTTTCTCACATGTTAATTGCAGGGTCAAATTGGGTAACTCAGCTGCCTGAACCTTTGATTTACAGGGGATTTGTAGGATCTAGGGGAGCCTAGATTTAAGTAGCCCAATTACACTTGTAGTTGCAGATAACCCAGGCAGAAGGAGGTGATCATTGTACAGAAATAGTGAGCATGCAGAAAAAAATCCCTCCCATTATCAACATCCAAAGTTGTTGCTGTGTTGGAGGGAGGGATATTGTTTGCAACTTGGATATACTTTTTAATTTCATTAAAAAAACCAAACTAAAACCAATTACAGTAGGACAGGAGAAAGTCAGCTAAAAACCCAGGCAGTGTGGGAGGGAATAATTAGGACTCTAATTTGTCTTCGTACAAGAGTGTCTACATAAAAGGTATTTGGTCTGATATCTTCTCTGAAGGCCAAACTGTCATCTCAAAGACAAACTTGCACAACTTTTAGAAGTCTTTCTGTTCCCGGGTACTTTGAGGGAGAGGCTGGCATGTAAATGTTTTGATATTTTTATCTGCTTTGGAAGCAAAAATTATTAATGTATCTATAAGTGGGAAATAATTGCATTAATCTCTTGGCACATACCATCTGTGACACCCAGAGCAATATTTGTGTGTTGATGAACTTTGCTGTTAAAGGTATGTTGAAGACAAACAAGATCCAGGTAGATACAAGAAGTATTTTGTAATATAGTAGCTGGAGGAAGCTACTCATGGAGTTTAAGCTGCATAGTGTTTACCAGTGTACTGCTAGTCTGTAGTTATGTGAACAAGAAAATGATAACAGTATTAAATAGGCTTCAATTCATATCTAACTGAACAGGGCAAGAAGAGTAGAGAAGGTGTACAGTGTGAACTTCCCTGCAGGTGCTCCAAGACCCTGTTCTCTAATTCATATGATTAGGAAGATGCAGGCATAGGAGCAAGGGCAGGTGTAAGGAGGGGCAGAGGACAGGAGGGAAGGAAAGTGAATGAGTTTTTTGCAGTAGCTGGGTCTTGGATGGTGCTAGCGGATGTCATAGAATCATAGAAAGCTTTGTGTTGGAAGAGACCTTAAAGATGATCTAGTTCCAAACCCTTAGAATGCCTACCAGGATTAAGGGCTTAAGTTGGTTATACAAGTCACTGTACTCAGAAATATTGGTACAAATGAATCCAGAACTCCTGTATTCTATTTTTTTTTCCAAGCTCCAGGAGCTTTCTTCTTTGAGCTACTTTGGACCAGAATTTAAAATACAAACAAAGAAGCAAAATATAATAAAATATGTCATGGAAATACATCAATTGCAAAGAAAATAGGACTGTTAAAAAATGTTGAAATTCCTATAGCAATCCCATATAATTTTTTCTTTACTCTTAAGGTTACTGACTTTTATGTAGGAACAACAGAATATTTGATTGCTGTATCTTCTGTGATTTTATTCTATGAATACACTCAAGAGTTTCCTATAATTGAAGTAAAAGGTGCAAGAGCTTTTTACTCATACATACCTATTTTACTCATAAGTACCTAAGTTTGTGTAAACTGAATGACAGTTCAGACACATTTGATGTTTAATTTCTAACCTATGAACAAATGTAATTCTGTTTGGAGATCAGCAATGTTTTCTTATCTTGATAAGCAAATGGTTGTTAATGTATAAAGAGAGTACTTGACAATGAGGCAAATATTTCTTGGTACTCTTGACTTTTTTCAGCTCCTTAGGATATCATAGATCAGGAGTTTGATATAAAATTGCTGTATGTGGTTCACCATTACTCTGTAGATTAGCAGTATGAAAAAACTGATTGATTGGGGTACAGTAGTCTATATCAGAAGACTAAAAGTGTGTCTTATGCAGTCTTTTCTATAAAAGCCTAATCAAATGGCCACACAATTGCTTACTACATTATGAAATCTACTTAAAACCTCTGTTCTTGCATGATTGTCTCCTGTAATGGGATCAAAGAACTTCAACTTTGAGCAGCCATCTCCTTGGCAAGCAGTGATTCTTCTTCAAATGCTAAGTAACTCTACTAATAAGTAACTGCTTACAGAAGCTGTATTTTTTTACAAAAAAATCATATATCCTTAGGAGTGCTGGAGGCTGAAACACTAATGGTGCGTGACAGAATATGGCAAAAAAACTCAAAACAAAAAACAAACTACCAGCAGCAAAACAGGTCAAAACTTGAGGGAGCCAAAAGTTGATGAGTTGCAAACTTCAGATAGTTGTATGAAATTGCTTCACACCTGTGGTACAACACAGATCAAACTTTTACTGGATTTTCTGTAGACGAACAAGCTTGGTCTCTCATTGTGGAGCATGTTGCCTCTGTAAGTTACACAAGTCTTCACTGTTCCTCTCAACCTGCTCAAATACTGATCAAGTCTTTTCAGAAGATTTTCCCCTCTGAATGGAAAGACAAGTATAAAAAATGAATTATACCTGTATTATGGCCTAGTGAATAATAGGTAAAGAGAAAATTTATGCCACTGGCAAACCAAAGCTTCTTCAAATGTTTTAGAAGCCCTAATTCAGTATTTAAAGGCAGGGTTTCAAGAACTTTTCCAGGAGCAGCTATTTGGATAAAGGAAAATGCAGGCAAAACGGAGTCCACAGTTTTCAACAGTGCTCCTGTGAGGCACTTGTAAGATTTCTCAGACACTCTTTCCACCCAGTGGCAGGTTTTGGATTATACTGGGATTTAAGCAACAAAACTAAAGAATAAGGAATAACATCTATGCTGTTTAATGATACATATATTAACACAGGGGAAGGTTTTGGAGCAAATATCTGCTTCTAGTAAAAATAATAAAAGTAAATAAACTTGCTGGATTAACAGCAAGAAGTAGAAGCAAAAGAAGTAACTTGAAGTGAAATAAAATTATTTGATAGTGGTGGTCATTTTATATTTTCACACACTGTGGGAGTTATTAGTCTGAGTGCTTTTTATATTGATATCTCTTTGCATATATTCAGCTCAATGAAGAGTGTTCATCTCAGCCTATCTTTCAATCTGCAATGTGTATTGATTTAAAAAGTGAGATGCAAGAAACCCAAACAGTAGACCAGGGAGCAGCTGCTGTTGTAAGAAAAAAGGTGGTAGAAATCAGAAAAAAGCAAATGAATAGTGAAGTGGAAAACAATCATATACACATTTTAAAATGCTTTAGTCATGGCCTTGTCAGAAGTCTGGGTGTTTTCTGAACAGAAGGAAATTATGGACCAGATGACAAAAGCTAAATTCTTCTCTGAAAGACTCCTTTACCAGATTATAAAATGTAGTATATCACAGCCATTTTCAACTTCATTGCATTTTCCAAACAATTGCCATCTTTTCCCCTGAGAAATACCTTAATTATTTTTACCTAGTCTGCATCATAATCTTTAAATATTGTTGCCTTTCTGTGAAACAAAATGGAAAGATACCTGCTGTGTTCAATCTCTTGGTCACCATGAGCTTGAGTTAAAACCCAATAAAGTTAGCTGTTGATTTGGGCAGAATAGAACTCAGCTGCATTTAATTTCTAACTTCACTGACTTTAGTATTTAAGAGTAGACTAAGACAGGTCTGATTGATTTATTTATTTTTATACCAGTGGCAAGGAAGCTTTGGAGATGAACAAATAACATCTTGAATTCCCTGCACACTTCCACTTCCATGCTAATGGATGAATATTGTGAGGTAGAAGAAGGTAAAAGATCTCTGCAGTTCAAAACATACTCCATTTTTGCTCACAGTTACCATATGATCATGGACTTACACAAGTCAATGTTATTTGCAGGTATGGTATATATTCAGACACTCATTTGAAGTTGTGCTGCTGTATAGGTTAGGTTCAATGTGGCGGGAGAGCATATATTTCTGTGAATAAGTCTGCATATTTCACATTAATACAATGTGCTTTATTCTTACCTTTCACAGGTAGTACTGGTGCATGTGCCCATCAAGTGAGTTTCCCCAGCATTCTCTAATAGCATAACAGTGTTCTGTATTCTAAGTCTAAATGGAGTGAAGTCCAGTTGGCGACCGGTCACGAGTGGTGTCCCACAGGGCTC
>JAOXJM010000052.1:18077346-18096232 GCA_026413425.1 Tringa solitaria | reverse complement strand
AATATTGCCTTTCAGATGTTTTTTCCTTGCTGTGTTCAGAGGGCAAGTATGATCAATGTATTGTAGGAAAGATAGCTTAAAATATTAATTTGGTTCTGATCAAGAAAGATGACTGCTTAAAAAATGATGCTGCTTCCTACAGCTTTCTGAACATCATTTTCCACCCATAAATCTGTCATTCCTTTTAAGTGATAATGCTTATTTCTCTGTTCAAGAGCCAAGATGATAATTTGGTTAGGAAGTTATATTTGGGTGTTTTGTTTTTGCTATAGAAAGTTAATGGGATTTATGCAAAAAATTCTTGATTGCTTGAATAAATGTTCTCCCAGGGCAATAAACTTTGATCTTAATCTTCACATTTAGATATGTAATGCCCTTGGCAATGTACATCTACATGCATTTTTCATTCATTGTTTTATAATTGGAAGTTTCATTGAGAATTCTATGAGTCTGCAATGCATTCCTTTCAGGTGCACCTTGCAAAGCTTCATTTCTCTATTTCATAATTACTCAAGGGTTAGCAAGTCCTACCTGCAACAAAGCAGAAATGGACTTATGAACATATGCTATATTTTATAGTTATGAATAAATTAGCTATAGGAACTACTTACTTTTAGGCTGCTAATTGCATGGCCTTAAGGCAGAACAGCTATGGTCCTTCAAGGTCAGGTGTGTAACCTCTTGAACTTCAGTGGTGGCAGAGGTAGCTGAACACTGATCATGTATGAAAATCCTACAGAATATAATGAAGGAAACAAGTAGTTAAGGAGAAATACACTATTGCTGCCAGTGTTGGAACAATGTGTCTGAATACCTCTTTTGTTTCCCTTTTCCATAGGATGGCCTGCATTTTTATACCAGAGCCATCAATATATAAATGGTAGATTATATTTTACACAAATTCTTGCACAGAAACAAGCCCAAAGTAGTTGTTAACTTCCTCTGTTATTAACTAGCAAACTTTATTTCTTGGTTTTATGAGGTTAGATGAGGGCAGAGTAAGCCAGGATTGGAGTTTTATCCCCCTCCTTTAAAAATAAAAGCATTTGAAAGGAATTTTTGTATTTTTAGGTTTGTATCTAGCAAAACCATCCTTTTCTGCAAAGCACATTTTCAAGTTTAACTTTTGAAATAATTTTATAGCAGTTATTGAGCAAATCTCATGTGAGGATGCTTTAGGTTTTTGCTTCTTGGATAGCTCACCTTGCAGCAATTCAAATTGAAAATGTAGGTTTTGAACTTCAATCCATATTTGCTCACAAGTCTAGAGCTCTTGGAGCCATCAACTGTGCTTCAGCAATTCTGCTCAGAAAGGAAAAGTCCTGCTGAACTCGGGATTTATTAAATTTTATACTTTCATTATCAGAAGTCTGTAGCTTGTGCATTGCAATCAGAATAACATTTTTGATGCCCTGGCAGGCCTCAGTAAAATAAAAAATACCTGTTTTGGCAAAATATTATTCACTTTATATATTTATATATCATGATCCATAGCTTTTAAACCTTCATTTTTGAAGAGTATAATTTTTCTGCCTCTGGTTTATTTTGGGTCTGCAATAAAAGTAGGTAAATTCTGACTTTTTATGGTGGACTCTTTTAGATACCCTGTATTTCTGAGCAAAACTATCTGCATCTTGTTTGTAGAGCTTGTAGCAGAAGCCTGTAGAGTGGAGTAGGGAGTGTTAGCAGCTATTCTTGTAGTGTGAGCTGGTAGACTTGGGTCGTGTGCTTACTCTTCTCCTCCCTTTTCTCTGTCTGTCTGCTTTATGGTATGTAGGCTTTATACAAACATAGTATCTTTTATTTGCTGTTAATGCCATATATGCCGGTTAACATTCAGGATTTGCTCATTTCGTGTTGGCTGGCAAGATACCTAGCATTACAGGAGCCTGCTTGGTCACTTCTCAGGAGTGAGATGAGCCTTTCATCTTCCTATCCTCCATGGCCTCAGAGCTGGTGCAGAAGGGCTTGGGACTCTAATGGACCAGGGCATAGCCTGAGGGAGTGTAAGGAGTGTCTGAGGGTGCAAGACTTGCTGGGATGCTGATGAACTACTGTGTAGAGCAAACAGTGTTCAGTCTGACAGAGCATCTTTTGCATACTGTCTATACAAAATGGTCCTTGAAACAAACTATCCCTGGATGAACTACAGCACTGAAAGGAAATAGGTTCATCCAATCCCAAAATAGGGCCCAAGTACAAAGTAATATACATAAAACATACTTGACCATAGAGGATCAGGGCATGGAAGTAGTTATGACAAGGTAGATGTACCTTTTATCTTCAAGGAGTTTCTGTGTCTCCATCAACAGATGAGATGAATGTTCTTTTTCTCTGAGTGGCTTAAGATTTGTGTCTAATTTCTGATTTGGCTTGCTTTGCTGTCCAGACACCACTTTCCCTATGATGCTACATGTTGGAGTAGAGACTCCTTTTGTACCTAACATTTTCCTCCTGTCTGACCTTTGTTCATTGACATGGAGACTTGATTACACCTTTTTTTTTCTGATTAACGTTTTTAGGTTACCACTTTGGAGGCATTTGCTATAATCCCTGGATTATCACCGCGACTGGTTTTTTGCTTCTTGTTCAATTCATTAATATCCTTCAAAAAGGGTGGTTGTATGTAGTTTTTCTGTATCTGTATACATGCCTGTGTTATGTACAGTACACTCTAGTGGCTGACTAACTAGAAAAAGGCTTGGCAGAAAAGTTTCTGGGGATCCTGAGGAACGCTGGGTTGACCCTGAGTGAGCAATGTGCCCTTGTGGCAAAGGTGGCTAACAGCCTCCTGTGCTACATTAGGAAGAGCATTGCCAGCAGGTCAAAAGAAGTGATCCCTATCCCTCTACTCACCACTGCTAAGACACATCTAGAGCATCAGATATACTGGAGCAACAAAGGGCCACGAGGATGACTAGAGGCTCAGTTCATTTTTCAGGCAAAGAGAGGCTGAGAGAACTGGGGTTGTTTAGCCTGGAGGGTTTTCTTATCCACGTGTAAAAACATCTAATGGGAGGGTGTAAAAATGATGGAGCCAAACTCTTCTTAGGAGTATTCAGAGACAGGACAAGAAGCAATGGGTCCTATTTGAAATACAAGAAATTCCATTTAAGCATAAGAAAAACTTTCCTGGACTTCTCTCTGCAAAGAAAACCACTTGAAAGTCCCAGTTTTGTTGACAAGCATTGTAGGAAAAGTTCATCTTTGATACTGTGAACCAAAGGAGAGTTCCCAAACATCAGAGGTGACTGAAAATCTCTAAATAGCTTTTTGCATGTAAATTGGTATTAGTTATGGAGTGCAAGCACACAGTAATTGGTTTCTTCTGGAGAAGTCTGGCAGTGGAGAGTACACAGCAAGAAGATATTTAGATAATATCTTTCCTGTTCATGTAATTTGGTGAGAAACCTGGAAAGGAGTGCTCAGATTCTGCTCACAGTAACACTGTAAACAGAGAAGAGCTTCTCTTGAATGTCTCTGTGTACCTTAGATCAGAACTTGCCACTCTTTCACCACTCTAAGGGGTTTACATGCTGGGTCCGTGCCTGTCTTCTCATGGGAATCTCTGGCAGAAAAAATATTTGTGTTCTGCAATTAAGCCTGCATGAAATTGTGTCTGCTAAAAGGGTTCAGCAAGAAGATGGGACTAACTTTACTCTGCCTGTGCAAATTTACCTAGGGATTGGAAGCTGATAGAGCTTTAATCCTGTCACTAAAACAGGAAGGCAAGTGGTGACTACACACTGGACAATGCAGTCCCTCTTTCTGTACAGTCCACCCTGCAAAGTATTTATAACTTTAAAATCCTTAGGGGATAGGGACTGTCTGTCTGGATGTACAATGTCCCTGGTAACTCTGGGACACTCCATACAAGGTGTAAAGGCCAAGAATTTCAGCTCCCCCCTGGACCTTTCCTCACACCTCAGATACCTTTTCAAGATTTTCTAGTATGAACTTGCCTGAAAAATTTTCTCTGTAGCTAGTTCTAACTTTTGCATAAATTTCTGTAAGAGTTGCAGAAGGTCCTGTCTAATTGCTTGTTTTCCTGTCTCCCTCTCCTAACAAATAGAACTGGAGTAATGAGAATCAAAGAGCAGGGTTGGGTCAATGATATGCTCTTTTTCTCAAATAAAAAGTAAGGTGACAATGCACAGAAAGCTGGAACTATTTAGTGGGCTAAACATGCAGTAGAGCAATGTAGATGACTAAGTGCAAGAAGGTTAAGCTTTCTAAGCACTCCTGAAGATCAATTTGCCAGACACCTGCTGTTTGCTTTCTATTTTATGGAAGTAGGTCAGGAAGCAACTAACGGACATCTCACATGCTTGACATTTATTATTTTTAGTCATTTTTTGTTCCTTTTATTGATGGCTTTTACACACTGATCATGTTGAAAGCTGCCCTGAAGATATTTGCATTTGAATCAAAGTCTGGCTATTCAGGGAGAAAGCCAGGTCAGATAAAAGTCAAGACGTCCCCTCACAATAAGACAGTTTGCTCTCTGAAATAAGCCAATAACCCATTCACTTGACAGATTAAAATGACAGATAAAATGCCTGAGGCATAGTCTTATTATGTGAGTTCAACAGACTGCCGACATAAATGGTTTGCCTTTATACCTACATTTGCCCTCAGGATATTTTGGTTTTCTTGAGCTATGAAGGTTGAAGCGATGATATTTATGTATCATTAGTTCTAAGATAAAGGTGAGAACTTCAGGAAGGCTCCACTGGCATGCTCTGTTGGAGTGACAGTGATACTGGCTAATTGGCATTTTTAAGAACCATACAGATCTGTTGAATACACGTGGCCCATGAGCAAACATGGGGGTGGTGGTGGGGAAATGACTGCAAAACATATACATCTGCATGAATACAACACATTAGCTGCCTTGCAGAGCAAAGCAGAATTGATGTGAAACTGTAAAATCAGCTATTCATTGAGAATTGCTCAACCTCCTTGCTCATGCCAGGAATCTATGCTGTAGCACTCCTCTGCAATAGATGAGGTAGGTAGAAAACCTAGGTGGTGGTGTGCCAATGACTGTATCAAATCTCTTTCTTGATGAGAAATCTTGAATTCCATTCAAAACATTGGCAAAAGCTGAAGTTTTTTAAGTTATGTAGGTAGACCTTTTATATTTAGCTCATTCTCAAAGAGTACCTCTGGGATATAGCAGTGTCATTTTTTCTTATCTGCATTAACATGTGATAACAACCTCATTTGGTATGGATGAAACTAATTGTACAATTTATCCATCATTCAGCAGACTAAAGATTGAGGAAAGATATTTGAAAACTCCCCCTGAAAAATCATAAAGAGAAATTCAGCATACCTAAACTCAGATATTTTTTCTAATATGTCCATATTGCATTGATTACAGAAGGGCTGTGGAGTACTTAAAGAATGTCTCAAAGTCTAAATAAACAGTGTAACATAAAGTGTTTAGGTAGATAACCTAAGTTTTTTTTGTTGAAATGACATCCACATTGTGGATGAGTGGAGTTGCTCTGTGTGGTTTACCACATCAGAATCTGGAATTAAAAGGCATCATGTCCAGGCTGATTTCTAAGCAGAAGATTTACAATGCCACTCTGAAGTAATCTCATTTATGGCCAGAGGAATGCAGGTTTCCCTGCTGGTCTGTGTCCTGTAGTAGGTTCCATTTTAGTTTTCACAGGACAGGGTACTTCATAGAGAGACTACACTAGGATTTTTTCTGCTTTTATCTTAATGTCAGGGAAAAAAAAGTCAATCCATCAGGAGCTCTTTGAAGTAATATTAGTAGGTTGGAAGAATAATATTCACTTTTTGCGTCAAGCATATTAACATTTCCAGTTATGCTCCTTGTCAGTGGGGATAAACAACCACTTTTACCTAAGAGTTTCTGCTTGCTACTGTAGAAGAGGATTCCTTGCTATAGGGATTCTTTTTTCCATGTCATTTCTGCCAATCTAAGATAGAAACTTGATTTCAGTGAGCATCATCTCCATTTCGGGTGCAGACCTATCCCATTATTAGCTCTCTACTTCTCTAAATAGCCATTAATCAGATTATATTTTTAATAAAACAACCCTAGATTTTAAAATGAGAAAAACGTAAGTTTCTGATACTTTATAGATAATTGCTGTAATAATTAACGGAATTAAGACATATCCTATAAGTTGTCAAGTAATCCTAGTTAGCAATACTTATTATATGCAGCCCTGAGTCTTGAAGGCTTGAAAAATCATTAAAGATCAATCTTGACTACATAAGCACATGAGAATATATTTTTATTTTTAATTCTTTCAAGCTGTATCATGGCAATGGTATAACGCTAACAAAGGGTATAACCTGAATTACAAATACCTTTAGGCAATAATAAAGTGCTGTCATAACCTTTGTATGAATTGCACTTTAAGGGAAAAAATGACTTTGGTCACTTTGTGGAAAACATGGTATTTTTTCCTTTTTAGTCGGTACAATACCACTAAGAAAGGGAACTTAGCAGATTTGTAGAAAATAAAGTGCAAAGATGGTGAGAATGGCTTTGTTGAGAAAGACACTTTCCAAAGTTAGAAACAGATGGTTGAGGAATAAGGGTGATTTGAAAATATCTGAGCTATCCTGGAGTGCCTTGGCTTACATGTATTTACTCCCAGCTTGAAGGTGGCATCTTTTTCAAATAGTAACAGAAGCCACATTTGTTGCTGCCTGGTGGCCAGACAGCTATGTGTCCTAGGTTGGCTTTGAACCTGTCAAAATGTATAAGGATAATTTCATTTGAAAAAAATAGATCAGGTGAGATACTCACCATACTGTTTTCTTCTGGCATACCTTGTTATTTAAGCTTTATAGCAAGACAGTGTTGTGGCTGTAATGTAGCAATTACTGACCATAATCCAGACTTTAAGTAGCATGTACTTATGCACTGCTCTGACATTGGCACTGCTTTGTAGATTTACAGAGGGTAGTAGAATGAAAAGACGATAACAAGACACAAGTTATGTGTTGTACCTGGACACAGAGTCAAAGCACAGCACATAAACCTTGGGTAAAAATAGGCACTGGAGTTCCTTCATCAGTGTTGCAGGAGAAGGGCAAGCAATCTGCAGAGATAAACTGAAGAGGTGGGCTGTGCTGTTTATGGTTTCTTTCTTCACACCTGAGCAGGTCCAGAGCACCTACTTCGGAAACCTGGCTGTATTTGAAAAGAGAGATTTGAGGATCTCTTCAGGGGGAAAATGAGGTGAAAACCATTCTGATCCTTCCATGGGCTACTCATTGAAGATCCTAATCATTTCTCAAGGTAACAAGCCTAGTGTGTAGAATATTTTCTGGTTTTCCAGTGCTTTTCCTGATGTCATTCTAAGAGGCCCTACAACCATGTACAGTTCAGCCAGATTGACTGGGTTATTACATAGCTGTAGAGTTTGCAACTATAGACATTGCTTTCAAAAGTAGCTTGAATGGACTTACAGTGCTATAACTATGTACCACAGAACTTGCTGATGTGCTGTTGTGTTGCTGCTAGTACTGGGTTGGTGCTCTTCAGTTTATGGTTCCATTTCCAGCACGACTTTCTGGGCATTTTTAGGCACATCACTCTCAGAATCAGCAAAATGTGGACAATATCACAACTTTGCTTGGTGTGGGAGGGAAAGACATAGGTCTGTAAATAACCAAGATGTGCTCAGTTTCTTCAGTTGGTGGGGAAGCATTTGCTGGGAAAGAATTGCCCAGAGGGTTTTATGACTATTGTCTTTCTGGGCTGAAAACAAGACTTTATCTTCAAATGAGAAATAATTGGTAGTTCAGTCTTTCAGAAGGTAGTTAAATGAATACCTCTTTTCCACCCAAGAGATAGTAAGGCATCATAGTCAACTCTCATCTTTCTCTGAGTTGTTGCAAGCATTTATCCTCTGCTAAGGAGGAAAAAAACCTGAACAAACAGCGATAAAAAGTTAATGAGAACTGGTAAGCTCTATGAACGTTAGTTGTCTTCAGGAGAGAAACTTCTCTAGCAGGTTTTAATAAAATGTATAGACTGTCCTACAGTGTGTGGTAATACCTGCTTTTGTTATGGAAGGAAGGCTGTTACAGGAATGTGTTCTGAATAATGGTCTTAATATTAGGATAGAAACAGTAACTAGTTTCTTGAACGTGTGCTCAAATGAAGTTTGAAGTTCCTTTTCCTCAGTTAAATCATATTTCATTCTTATTAAGAGACTGATTCTGTGGAATCCTGTGTTCCTGCAGATTCTTCAGCACTGACAACAGTGATGCACATTAGAAACATTTCTCAGCACCTAGCAGGAATGTCTTTAACTTTTTGAAGACTTTTTTTTTTGACTTCCAGTGAAGTTTAGAAAGGCTTTGGCTGATTCTGTGTAGGACTTGGGGATAAGTGTCTATATGAAAGCAGAAGGGAAGCAAGAGAAATGAAGCCCTGGAAATTGGAGATGCCTTCTTTTAAAATCCAATTATCTGCTTGGAAACAAGAAACAAGAGGAGAATAATTGAATGGGACAGTACAGAAAATCTATCTTTGTAGTGCATTGAGCAGGGTGCATTTCAGCTGCCTGGCTGTTACATGAGCATCGTTATTTATCTGTTAGTATCTTGCTTCTGACATTATCAATAAGTTGATACCACAGTCTGTTGTCTATCATCCACATTAATTTGAAGATGTGACATCTCCTACTTGGTCTATTTTACTTGAATAGCACAACAAACCAAACAACCATAAGTTGTCTTGTAAAATAACTCAGCTCCCAGAAATTAAACATGTATTTGCAAAATCTGTTTAATCATTTAAAGTTTTTATCTCAGAACAAAATACATCTCAAATAGAATTGCTTTTAAATGTCAATTTTATTTTGGACAATCAGGTCCCAAGTGAAAAGAGCAGCTCAGTGCTGGCCTGCCTTTGTAAAGGGTGTTTAGAGGAAGAAGGACTTCAGAGAGTCTGAAAGATATGCTGTAAGGGCTGCTGTAAGAAAGCAGCAGAGAAATGGTGAAATCGCCTAGTGTGTCAGTAGCACGCAGTGCCCAGAGGGGCCATACTAAGTCTTAGTCAAACTTTGCTCTTCTTGTTACTTCTCCATAAGCTGAAGTGGGGTTTGTGCTGAAGGCAGTATGCCATTACTGATTTGCTGTGTCTCTTCTCGCCATCTTCCTGTGTAGCCTATCGGGGGTTTGGAAATACCTGATGTAAATGTGATATTGACACCTGCATTAAAGACTTACTTAAATGTCACTGTGAAAAACATTAATAGCTTTTTTTTTGTTGTGTGTCTCACAATGTTTGTTAAAGAGTTACCAGACACAATCACTATGTTTTACACATTCAGCAGCATTTTAGTGTGTGTTAAATGGTAGCAAAATGGGAGCAGTGTGGAATGATGCAGTAAAAGAGTCTCTTTGAAAGCTGAAAGAACAAGGAACAGCAGAATTTACAAGGCCATTCTTTAATAAGACGGATTATAGGTTTTTCATGCCTGAGATACAGCACATGGAATACATCAGGAGTGTAGCAGCTGGAGCTCCAGACACGGCACAGCCATGTTGTTATGGCACAGAGTATGGCTAATCAGCCTTGTTGATAGATCAATATATGCTGAGATATCCCCATCATGCTGATGGGGCTGAGTAAAAATATATTGTCAATAGTCCAGATGGGTCTATTAGCTTGGTTTTAGCCCAATAACAGTTGTTGGAGTCCTGAGTCTAGTAAGGCACAAGAGCACGAAGGTCAGGAAGAATTATGAAGCGATGTGCAAAGTGGTACCGACTCATGAAGATCACTAATAATGCCGCTGAGCCTGAGCTAACTGCTCAGTTAGTTAGTCTGCTCAGCATCTGAAGCACTGGAAGTAGCATATGATGATATTATGGTGTGGTGTGCCAATACCAGCTGCCTCAGCAGAGCCTCACTGCGAGCACTTCTCCATACCCATGCATGGGGACATGGCTTCTTCAAGCCATGCAGGTGACTGCAGCACTGGGCAGGTGCAGGAGGCTCTTCAGGATGGTGTACTAGCTCTGTCTCTCCACTTGTTAAGGACATGAGAAGGTATTAGAAGGTCAGGACAGATGATCCCCTAACCTGGTGTCCTAAGCGGCCACTCCCAGCTGGTCCAAGAGGCTTGGGAGGAGCAGAATAGGGTCTGTATTTGGTGATTTATCCCTGGGAAACTCTCAACTGAACCTTCAGAGAAGATGGAGCTGTCTATACCTATTATAGAGTCCTAATGTGGATAGCTTATTCCCAGAGAAAAAAACAGAATTTGAGACCAGACCAGCCACCACCTCTGCCCCAAGTCTCCTTAGGGATCAAGGCAACTATAAGCCTCTCTCATTCTCCCCATTGCCCTAGCTCTTGGGATATTGCAGGTGCATGAGTATTTTTGAAATTAGTTTTCTTATGTTTTACAAAGTTTACATTAAAATGTATTTCACAGAACTTTATTATGGTAGATTTATAATAGCAGTGTGTTTAGATAGATCCTAAAATGTGACATTTAAATGTGAAGCAAAATATTGCTGCATAGTATGGTTGGCAATACTGTCTTTTTAATAGGTTAACACATAAAGCTATTGCTGATGACTGGAAAATGGAGGGATGGGAATTGTCAACATTTTCAGCAAAGTTATTATTTTCATTGAATTGTAGTGCATGTTCTGATCTTTGCTCCAGATGCAAATATAAAGGAAGATTACAAAAGATATGATACTGGCAGTGGTGTGGGGAGGAACTATAATCAGGTGCGTATATTTGTTGCACATTGGCATTTCAGTAAAAAAGAAAGTGTACAGATCGAAAATAAATTGGCGGTTGGTTAGTTGAGCAAAGTACTGGTAACAAATCTTCAGTCTGAGAATAGATTTAGCATAAATCTTTGCATTACTAGTAACATCACATTTTTGAAAATATATTGTTTCAAAGGAAGCGCAGTGAGCCTTGAATAGAATCAGTGACACAAATTTTCTATCCCCTTATCTGTTTAGTTAAATGGATTTGACTGTAAAAAATAGTTTTGCTTTGAAGAGTGCTTTAAAACAAAATCTACTGAGCAGAATTTATTTCGTATGAAGTTCTGAATACAAATCATCCATTTCTTAAATAGGAATTGACTTTTTTAGTATTTATCTTTGGTATACTTATTAATACAAATCCTGATATGCTCAAGGATTAAACTACAGTATTAGGTGTGTGTTACAAAGGATGTAAAGAAATGGGATAAGAGAAGGGTTAGAAAACCCAAGCCTGCATGTGTTTATCTAAATTTTGATGTAGGATAATCTGTCTCTCTTTTCATTTTGATCTGATGGCATGAAAAGCAAGAGTAACTTTAGTGGCTGACCACACTGGGCGCAGCCCACCCCAACACTTGGGAGAGCTCGGAGGTATAGAATGAGGAGCCCCAGTGGCTCTGAAACTCCAGAAAAGAAACATTTTCTCTTTTGCAGCATAACCAGTCAGTATCACAACAGCATCTAGCATTTCAGTTGTTTCTCTTTCTCTCTTTTCTTTTTTTCTTTTTAAATAATTGAAGTTGAAGAATAATGGAGGCAGAGCTACAGCATACTATGTAGGTCTTTTGTTCTAAAACCATAAATTATTATTTGCTTACATAAATACAAATAAATATGCATTACCTTTCAGTGTTTAATAAAATAATATCCTGGTCTGGCAAGCCCCCAGTGGCATGTCATGCCTGAGCGATGGAAACCATACATCTAAAAAACTCCTTGGGTGAGCAAGAGTCTGCAAAATATGGCACTCAATCTTTACGCATAATCTCATCCTCAAAGATAAAATGATTTTGTGAAGGACAAAATGCCTCTTGGGGTTTGCTGCTGTATTTACATTTCCATCTGGAATATAAATTGTGCTGAAGAGTGTGTTTGTTCAGTTCTTTATGAAGCTGCCAATGCTGAGCTCCTATCAGGCCAAGCAGCAGTTGACTCATGTGACCCTGGAGGAAAAATTGCCCAAAGCTTAGTGTACTTTTAACGCTCAGTCAAGGATTGCATCTGTGCCAGCAACAGCATAGAGTCTTGGCTAGCTTATCAAAAGTGGAGACACCGGTATGTTTCTTTTAGTGCATTTTACTGTTAAAGGTGTTACAGTGATCCTTGGATCACATTGACAGAATGAACAACACTGCTACAGAAAGGGAAAACACTGAAGGGAGGTATTTTTGCTTTTTTAATGCGTAAATGGCTCATGAGATGCATGTACAAAGAATTTGATATTTGTACTGAAGGAACTGTATATGTGATTTGAGTGGAGAGCAAGGAAACTAGTTGGAATGAGATCAGAAATAATAAGGTTTAATAAACTGTAAAATATCATTTTGTAAAACCTTAGTATAAACCAAAGTACAACCATTTTTATAGATATCTCACTTTGCAAAGTCAGAAACAATCAGGGTGACTTGAATGGAGAGCATAATTTTAATTTCTCTGCTTGAAATAAAGATAAATCAGTCTAGTATGTATAATGGGGGAAAAAAAGGACTTTCAGGGTTAATTAGAGACTTGGACCACATAGTAAAAATTACTATCATAATGTGACAACATGAATACACATATGCAATTCCACATAGAGACAAATAGACATTATGAAGAGCAAATAAAAGAAATTCTGTATTTTTTAAAAACCACCATTCCTTAGCAAAGTCTGGGAGTCCTGGACAGGAGAATAGGTACAGCCAGGAAAATGTTCTAGCTACAGTATCTACAAACATCTACAAACATTTAAGCTCAGGATGAAAAGGAGATGGGTGGGAATGGCACACGTTTTAATGCTCACAGGGGAGAAAGCTTCATGTATTTAAATTAATAGCTTCAGCTTGCAGAATTTAGAGTAAATTTGGAAATATAAGGACAGTGTGGTCCCGGAGCTTTTCCATGCATGCATTTTTGCATATGTTGAAAGGAAGGCAGTAGATTCCCTAATATATCAAAAATGCTCTGATATCTACCTTGATGCCCCACCCTGAAGCTATGGAATAGTGGTTAAGGCAGCCAGCTGAATGATTCAGTTTGAATAAATCTTCAAACTTCTCTCTATTTCTGGAACTCTTACAACAAAATCTTATTCTTCTATGGATATATTTTCTGCTATTCACTTGTATTTACAAATTTATTTTTTAACTTGTTTGTCAATTCATATTTGGGTAATAACAATTGCCACTCTCTCCTGCTGGGAGAATTCATGGAACTTCTAAGCAGCAGATTAACGAAAGGTGAAAAGGTGATAGTAAGTAGTTAATTTCTAGTCTGAATGATACAGTGGCCTTCCTGCTAAAATGCACTATTTTCTTTTCCACTTAATATTCCTCTTGAAGAAATCCTACTTTAATGCAGTAGTTGCACAAAACAAGAAGCTGTGGTTCTCTTTTCACCCCATGAAGTTAACTTTTCATGTCTCCAGCCATGGGATACTTCTGAACCACTTGGCAACAAATCCGTTTTTCAGAGAATCTTCTGTTGATGGTGGTTTTGAGCAGCTGTGTGTTGGCTGCAACGTATGTGTGTGTATACTCCTCTTTACAACCAACACACAGTTTTGCTTAAGAAATGAGGCACTTGTCTGCTTTGTATTTTAGCACTGCTGGCAGCCTACAAAATATTTATTCTGTAAGTTCCTATAAATCTGCTTGGAGGGGTATGTAGTACTTCACAAGTGCTGATGTTGCCTCATAGTAACAGATTTCTTTTAGGCTTATAGTTCTTGCAGTGGTAGCAAATAAAAAGTTCTCAACTTCACTGCACATCATATTTTTTCTTTAAATCTTACAGCAGAATAGATCTGCAATCCATTTGGTTGCATTTTACATTGCAGCTCATTAGTATTTTTGCCAGTCTTGTGTATTCTCAACCAGCACCAGTGACATTTCAGCCTGTTATGTCTGGTTACTTTTCCATTGCAAATACTTAAAATCTCTTGAAGGCTAAAGGTTTGGTTTGTTTGTCTGTCAGAACTCAGTGAGGACTTTGTTTTGCTTATATTTATTTTTCTTTTTTAATTTGGAGATATGGACAAGAGGTGGCTTTACTATAACTTGCATAGCTTTAGTATGCACAAAGACTATTTCTGCCCAATGGATGAACTAAAATTCAGCTGCTTTGGAGTGTTTGAAAGCTGTTTTGGTATTCATGGTTCTGTTTTGTTTCTCCTAACAGTATGCGAGACAATAACAATGAACAGTTTAGTTTGTCAGTATCAATTCCAGGACAAAGGTGTTCCATGTATGATGAACCTGTGCAGTTACTGTCACCTAATGAATTAAAATGTACAGCATTCACAGAGAATTTCAAGCAGCACCAGCTCTAATTGCCTTGTTAATCTTACAAAACGATGTCCTTTTCTAAGTTTTGTTTAGAGTCAGTCAGCATAAAAGTATTCTTCCTGCTGAAATAACTCCATAGGCAAAGTTCAAGTGAGCAATTAGTGATGGCATCTGGTTTTGAGTTATTGTTCCAGCTTGTGGTAGTTCAGTTAATAACCTTTTAAAATTCTGAAATATATCCTCAGGCAGCTGTATGTCTGTTTCCCAAATCTATTGCAATGTTCAAAGTGCTCGCCTTTCTGGGACCATCTGCTTCCTCCTCCAAAGACACTGTAAAATCCTTGGCAACCCCTTGAATGAACCTCATGCTTACTAACATGGAAGACTGCAGAGTGAATACACATACAGAAGAAATATGGGAAGACTCTAACTCTGATATTAAAGCTGGTTTGCATTCACTAACCAATTCAAGAATAAATTTTATGCCTGGAAGCACCTTAGTGAAGTGTTACGTAAGTTTATCAGCAGAGGACATAAAAATCCTTTCCAGGAACCCCAGCAAACTTGTTAAAATTGGCATGCCATTGTCAAGTATCTAGCACTATTCTGATTCTTTCACTCAACAGAGACATTTAACAGCTTAGCAGTATTGAGTCTACATGTTTCTTAAATTATTCCATGAACATATCTAGGGAATTGTTGAAAAGCTTTTCTTTCTTCTAGTATCACCGTACTAATAACTCTTGGATGCGAGTTCTCTTGTTGAATGATATTAGCCTTAATCTTGGGGCTTTCCCTAGATGTTGGCTACATAGTGATATTGTCAATCTTAGATATCTGGCTTTATATAATTTTTGAAGTTACGAGCATGATAAATCAAAACCACATTCGAATATACCAACATTAACTTAAAAAATAGTGGAGAGAAACGCCAGTTCTTGTTAAAAAAAATAAAAATTGGATAGCTATTAATGCCTTTTAAAAGCTGTGTTATTTTTGCATGCAAAAAAATCAATGTTTGGAAACTAAGGATTTTCTCTGCACACAAGAGTTTTAGTATGAGTTTCAAATCAGAGTGATGACTGTCTACTGTCTGTTTAACTGAAGTTTAAAGTACTGGGGTTACCCAGGTTTTTTCCTCTCTGTTCCAGAAAGCTGATGAGCAACAGTTTTCACTATGATGGCCAGCTATCTCTACAAATAGACTTAGTCAACATTTTTTCTGGTTCTAAAAATATGCTGACTGTTCACCATTGCCATCGTGACTTTTGTTAGGAAAAAAGAGTTTTAAGATCAGCTTTTTTTTTCCTTTTTCCCCTCAGAACTCATCAAACTGTAGCTTTACACTCACTGAGTTGTGCAAGTAACATTTTTTCTGTCTCGGGGAAGTAACCCTTCCTGAATAACCATTCCTGCACTGCATTTGCTATTCCTAGGAATCCAGTTAACTTTAGATTCTTGAATTATATAATTTTATGCCTTTGGTTTGTTATTTCTTGTCTAAATCCACCATGAACACATGGAAGAATAAAGAACACATTCCTGAGGTTTTTTTTACCTATTATAAATCGATGCTGATGGTGATTTCATGCCAGCATGTTCCCATAAACTGTGCTGAGCCTAGGAAGCACTAGGGTGGGGTGTGGATATTTGCACCCTCAACATTAAATATTTGACTGAGATCCTAAGTGCTAGGCACCTAAGTTGCTGACAAGGCTGATATCTCTAGCTATCATTCGTGGCTTCTGCAGTGGGGCTAACACAGTAAATGCAGGCTTTTGATCCAAACTGTCATTGAATATGCTTATTTCTGCTCAGTGATTATCCAGGGGAATTAAGGAGACTAGAATCGTAACTTAGCCCCATGTAGTGCAGTTATTTCCCTTATGCAACTGTGGCATAATATGATGGAAATACTCCTACCTCTGTCAGTGCTTTTTAACTCACAAACGTGTTTGTAATATCTGTAGACTAACCCAAGCTAGCGTGAAGCTAGCTGTTCCATGAGTCTGAATCCTGACTCTGACAATATATCCTGAACTGACACATCCTTTGTCACTGACTGACTTGGTGACATGCTCCTCTTCAAATCTCAGTATTGGAAACTGCCAAAGCAACTTGTTTAGATCTGAAATTAAATCCTGTTGGTCATGTAATCATATCCTTTTGTTATCACTAGTTTCTTGCATGCATAGACCTATGCAAATGTGTATATGTATGTGTGTATAGGTATAAAAATATGTAAGTAAGTAAACAGAGTTTTGTGGTTTTTAACAAAGTATTCTTATGGCTGGTTTGCTCATGTAGTAGTATCATCTAAGAATACATTCACAAGTCTATAATAAGCAGAGGTCAATTATATGTTGGGGTGTCCTGGCTGAGGTCCTTCTCTCCATATGTTTCAGCAGTACTTCTTGGAAAAGCTCTGCTTTCCAGCCAGGACTTCAGCCAGATCCTTTGTATGGAGTGTCTGTCTCAAACTGCAAACACCCTGTGGTAAGCCTTGCACAAGTGTGCTTTTGATTGAATATGCATTCCCACTGATGGTATAATTTGGCTCTGAATTTGTGCAAACAGCCATTTTTACTTCCTGTTCCTCCATGTTTCATTTCTGTGCTCACTCAGGTGTGGGATCACATACATCTCAGGGGGTCTACTTTTTTTTAGTAACAGCCTACCTTTCCTTGTCATCAGCACTCTGCCTCTAGGGCAACTCACTAGTAGTTCTTCTGTTGGAAAACAGACTTTTGTAGACTTTGCTACGTCTTGCTGATAAACCTGACATCAATGAATGAAGGAGTTGCTTCAAACACAGATTCTGTCAAGCCTACCTCCCTGTAACCCATAGGAATCCTTCCACCCTCACCTTTCATTCAGTGCAATATTTCTTCTTCAGATTTTTAAAAAATATTGCCATATTAAAATATTTATACAGTAATGCATTGTAGGAGATGTACTGGATGAAAACGGACTGATTGGCACATACCATGTGTCTTAAAGATCTGATGTCCTCCTTGCTTTGTTCCCCATTTTGGAAAACTTTCCTGAGTCTGCGTTTTGCACCCCTGGTGTTGAAAGTGGGTTATGCCTTCTACCTCTCACTTCCTTTCTCCCTGATCAATTTTATAACAGAAGTGTAATTTTAGGAACAGAGATCAATTTTACCAAACGCAGCTGTGATGGTCACTCTCCCCTCACCATTTACCTAACTCATTTGCTCTATGGAGTTGTGAGAAAATGCAAATGTATCCAAGGGGATTATTCCTCTTCCCTGGGGGTTTCTCTAAGTTGTCACAAGATTTTTTTAAATCCTGTATCTTAAGAAGTGTTCATTTCATTTTACCTTCATTTTACTAGCCAGGCAGGTTTCACAGCTGGGAGATGCCAGCACTACCATTTGCTATGCTTTTTCCAGTCATCTCCTTTCTACTTGTTATTACTTTGACAAATCAGGGAAGATTACATGAGAGTGCCCATCTTCCTTTGGGAGAAAAGAAACTGGTTAGAATAGCAATCCTAGCAGGTTGAGCTCCCTGTGTTTTGAATCACATTCTTTGTTTATTAATGAAGAACCTGGATTATTGTGAAAGAGACTGTGCCCTTTTTTGCCCACTCACCAGATAAGACAAAAACTAAGAACTTGTATATGTCTTCATCTCTTGAAAATTCTCTGTGAATTGGTATCCTGTGTCAAGAGTTTTTCTCTTTAGGTTTCAAACATGCAATTACAGCCATGGAAATGAATACCCATCTACAGATGCATGTCCTCTGAAATCAGCCCATTCTGATGAAGGACATGTGTTTCCGTTCCAGAATAGGCAATGTGAGAGCCTTGGGAAGGAAATGTGACTTGGAACAAAGGATATTTGGTGTCATTTCAGATCTGACATAACTCTGCCACTTTCATAAACAGGCTTAGACATTTCTTTGATTTATCTGTATTATTCAGCCTCTAGACCTTGATTGTAGTTCCTTATGCAAAATTCAACACAGTTGCTAAATTTGTGGACTTTGTGTTTTATTTTCATTCAAAAACTTTTTTTTTGCATCAGCCTTATAAAAGATTCTCAAAGTACAGAATTAATATTTCATGGGTATATTCAACTACAGCTAACATTACTGATCAGGAAAGTCTTTTTTTTTTATATGAACTGTGTAACTCTGGTCAGTGTGTTCTTTATCCAAACCCTGTTGAGTAGAAAATGCCCAAGGACTTCAGCAGTCTCTGACTCAGACTTTTACGTGGACGTTTCTATGTGTATCTAACAATCAAGCCTCTTTTAGCCTGTAATCTCTCTCTGTCACAGAAGATGAGAGTATGTACACTTTAGTGAGAAAGAGAAGGTTAGCTTAAGGAAAAAAATAGACAGAACCCTTGCTGATTATATATGATATTTGCAACAAAAAAACCGCACTAGTTGTTTTCCTCCACATACTGTTAGATCTAAAATAGTGAGTATCACCTAGATCATTTTGTAATTTCAACACAGAAAGAGCAACTGCTGATTTCTGCCAAAATGCTTTTATTTGAAAACTAGGATTTTTTTCAATCTTCTTCTATACCATTCATATTCATTTGTGACTTACAAGAAAATTAA
>JAOXJM010000052.1:18044047-18068081 GCA_026413425.1 Tringa solitaria | reverse complement strand
TAATGCATTTTCTTAATGCTTTTATTTAATGCAAGAGAAACAACATAGTCCAAGTTATTTAACTTTTTCACAATTTTTCCCCCCAAGGTTAGAGTCATCCTTCACAAAGAGGTTGAGGCTCACTTAACTATCTGAAATTTGGAAGTACCCTAAAAGTTATCCATTAAAATGTAGGTATTACTTCATATTACCTTAAGTAATAACAATAAGAGAAATGAGACACAGCTGTTAAGAGACAGGAATTTGTGTCTCTTGTGACTTTTGGTTGTTTTTTTGGCATTCTCCCTTGTCTCAGCTTTCTGCTGCTTCTGAGTCAATAGGGATTTGCACCTGCTATTGAAAGGGCACATTATATCTTTCAGTCTTAGCTGACTACAGAGGCTGTGACATCTTTGTCACCTACCTAATGGAGCAACCTCCTTTCAGTTTGCATTCAGTTCTTGGTAGAGGGATGTACTGTTAGATCTCTCCACTCAAATGCATGTGGTGCTTTTCAACAGTCATGCATTGCAGGGACAAATGTGCTGCTCACTGAGAACATAATGAACACCTCACTAGGAGGTGAGTGACTTTGTGTTCTTTTTTTTTCTGTCATTCATTTTTGTGACTCTAATGTTAGGCCATTTTTAAACCCTCATTTCTCCTAAGAATTGGGATATCCAGTGTCTGCACAAAAGGTTAAAAGTGAACTCAAGTCTTAATTTGTTTCCATAAACCACTGAACAGAGATTCTTCCAAGCGATTTTAAGATGCTGGAGAAACAATGTCTTGGGTTGTATGATATAGTTTCCAGATGGTGGAAACTATGACGTTTTAATTGCTAAAATGTCACAAAGTCAGCAAAAAGTTCTCAGAAACAGGAAAAAACACTTAATACTAGCTTGTTATCCAGAAATGCTGAAAGCCAGAGTGAGGTCCTTTACATTGATTCCTCTTCATTCTTCAAAAAAGCAGTATAAGTTGATGTTACAACTGTCTGAACAACCAAAACTAGAATGTCATCAAGGCTACGCACCCAAGCCATAAGCAGAAGGAGACAATGCATGGGGGGCACCCCTGATGCTAGAGCAGCAGCTAATGGCAGTCCACCTCTCCTCATCTCTACCCAAATGCCTAGCACACAGATGACCTGGAGCATGTTTGTTCTTTGATGGGCAGGCATGAAAATTGGTGAAACTGGAGCAGGTTGAATGGGAGCTAGGAAGAGCTACCAGGTGGAAATATGAAATTGTGGATCTTACTAAGAGAGCTGCCTGTTGCATGGAGGGGCAATCTGTTCTCCATGAGTAACTGAGGCAGATATCATTCCAGGATACTTGGGACCAATACTTTGAATGTGACAGGTTACCTTTTTGCTTATGTTGTAGTTGTCAGCAGCAGATTGGCACACAGAGCATTAGACGAGATGCTTAATGCTTTTAACCCACGTAGTTTCAAGTGTTCCTGTAATTTACTAAAGTCTTTGAATACTGGTTTAATGGTATTCCACACCATAGAGAGAGGAAAGAACTAAAGTACTAAACACTTCTTAAAAATTAAATGGGGTTTAAGTGCTTCGTTCTTCTAGAACAAGGATAGATTATCCAGAAAAGGCTGCGTCTTAATTTCTTGTAAACTGCTTTTGCTATGAAATATTTGATAAGTATATCCATCCGTTCATCATATGTGATTTCTGGTTGGGAGTAGTCTTACTGTGAGAGGTTGGGATATTATTTTAGTTCATCCTTAAAATCTGTTACTGATACAGAGATTTGCCCTGTTTGTTGTCCTATTGACGTTTCTTTGTTTTGGTTTTTTTTACCTGAGGGTAGTCTAAAGCAACTAGGTGATGCACTGTAAGTCCAGCAGAAACAGGATATACTTGAGAGCTGTTGAACCTGCAGCACCTGCTTTGCAGATACAATGGAGGATTTACTTTTCACTTGACGACTTCCAGCATCCTCCTTTAAGCTACAACTGTTACTGCCATGCATTATATTTAATGCAGTGAATTCTTATGAGAGAAAGTGCTTCTGCAATTGTAGAACCAAGTTGTCGTGGTAAAAAAAAAATCAAGAAATTATATTTGCACATCCCACTATTTGCTGTATTTGAAAGACTTAAACTTTTTATCTAGCACATCTTCCTGTGATGTACTACTACTCCCTTCCCTGTTTTCCAGAAAAAAAATCATAGATCTCTTGAAATGAATTCAAGGGAAACTAGCCACAAACACAGTCTTGATGTTTCTGCTTTGTAGTTCCTGGATGTTTGTCTGGCTTTTAAATTCCCCATGAAAAGAATAATCTATCTCTTCTATAGGCAACATATTTGCTATTAGTCATTCATTAGAATTCAGGGATGTTCACTCAGAATTTTAAATGTGATGTCTAGTCAGAGTTATAAAGGCACATAGCCAGGGGACGTAAAGCAAGCATATGATAAGCGCAGAAGATCAGACTGGCTTGATTTATTCTGGTTATTTTAGTTTGGTTTTATTTTTTTCTCTTAGGTCTGTATGCATGCTCTGTTAGCCTCCCATATATTTTTTCTCTAGATATATGTAATACCATATAAAATAAATACATATGGGGTCAGTTGACAAAAAATGCTAAAAATGAGTGAGGTGAAAAATTGTTTTAAAGATCTTTATGGAGTTATCTTTGGATTTTACAACTCACATCTGCTTCTTTATGTGTAGTTTTATATTGCTACGATTCTGAAATTCAGTGTTTTATAGTGTATGAGCCTTGAAAATACAGATTTATTCCTTAAGAATATACAGCACCCTGAATTTAAGAAGGTATGTAAATTACCATGCTTAGCAGCATCCTCTTCAGACTGCAGAAGTTTTATATCTCCAAAGTAATCCCCGCACTTTCTTCCAAGAAAGCTGTCACATTTCTTGGAAATAGTGTTGCCATTGTGTAGTCATATAAGCAAAATAGGGTATGGTGGAGAGACCGTATCCTGTATTATTGACAGTTAGAAAAAAAAAAGATAAGGTTTTTTGGCATAGTAAGTCTTTCCTTGCACATCAGTTAAATATCTTTTATGCAATAAACTCTCTGTTTCCAAAGGTCATAGACTATAAGGCATTTCCCTCTTTTCTGATTGAAAGTTTCTTCAGTAAGTAACCTGGTTAAAACTTTTCTCCAGAGAATTTTGAAAAATAACGATACATTTGGAGAAGGAGTTCCAAAAATGTCAAGTGCAACCCTGGGCAAGCTGTAGTTTGGCTGGTGACACAAGAGGTCAAAATCAAGCACTAGGTAGCCAGGGAATGGTCCGCATCTAGCAGGGGCTAGATGAACAGTACCAGATAGGCAACAGGAACATAGTGAGCAAGTGGCCAAGGAAGCAGAAAAGCCACATCTGGCAGCTGACAGATGTGCAGCGCAGCTGCAATACCATTTTGATGTAATGTTTCCCTGGATAAAACATTTTGTGCTACTACAGTCGTACTTAAGTACCCAGGATGGGGCCAAGGTTTCCAGTCTGAACAGAGGTGCAGCCAGCATAGGTAATAATGAAGACAGAGTCATTGTGTTGCTGTGTCAGTGACATTTCACGAGCTTCTCATCAAGCTTTACCATTTTCTACTGTTGCATCTCAGAACAATAAATATAATCTGTTGTTAGGGAGGTGACTTATCTGATCTACTTCCGATTTCCCCACTCTAAATCACTGTTAAAGGCAAGAGACATGACTTGAAAAGGGAACTTGTACTTTCTTGATGCTTTTAGAAGCTTCCACCTGAGACCATCCCTCAAGATGTTCACTCAAGTCTTATCTCCCTATTTCTGTGTTTTAATCCCTGCCAGCACTTTGCCTGTCAGCAAATCACCAGTGACCACTAGATCTCTTTTCAGAATTTCTAAATGAAGGCTTCTTCTGACAGTCCCAAATTGTGGACCCATAGCTGAAAGCACTTCCTCTTCTTCTGAATAAATGCAATAGGCTCTGTTAAAATGTATACGCAACTCTCTCCCATCCCCAAACACTAGAGGAGGCTTTACTGAACACAGAGCATGAGGCAAACAGGAGAAAATGGAAGGAGGGTTACTAGCTAAAGAGTAGGTAAAGAGCCCTCCATAAGGTTTTGGTTGTGGAAAAGATGCAAGATGGAGTAGAAATAATTGTTTCTTAGCCATTATGGGGTTCATTATGCATACCCTTTTCAATTTTTTTTGATGAAAGGAAAAGATTTTGTTCACAATATTTAACTATAGTTTTCTAGTCCATTGGGATTACAATTATTCATAGGCCTTGAGTATATAGAAATCAATGAATCTAATAGTGCCTTTATCCTGATATTTTTATTAGGCTACCTGAAAATGGACAGCAAAATGACTAATATAATTATATTTAGCTCTATTGCAATAAAAACAAATGTGACCTTTTAGACATCTGGTAACGTACCTCATTTTTCCTTTTTTCACCAAGACAACCAGAGATATATGCAGGTAAACCATTCACACAATTTATTGTTTAAACCTTATATCACCACACTTTAATGCTGTTCTACTGACAGGTTCCTTCTTGATAATGTTTATCAGCCTTCATTTCCCTGTGCAAAACTTTTTTTGCATTCTGATTAAATTATTTTTAGTTTTGAGTATACTTGGTACACTAGAACCCAGGAGCATAGATGATCAGTAATACGACAAGAACTGTTTATCTGTCAACCAATGATAGTCTCGGATTTCCTGCAATCGGAAGGGACCTATTAGTATGACAAAATGCTGCATTTCTCAATAGGTTTTATTGGATGTGTGTTTCAAAGAGAATCTTTGGGATGAGTCACTCATAGATTGAGCACTGTTTATCCTTTATTAACTCATCTGGAATACCACAGTGAGTAATTGGGATTTTCAGTGGTTTACAATATTGATATTCAGTGCAATGTGCAAAAGCTTAATTGTTTTTAATTGAGCAATAGTACAATAACCATTTCCTTTCAATTTAAAAGATCCTTTTGGGCCAAAAGCAATCAGAAATCCAAAATGCTTTTTATGATTCATTTTCCTCTGTTTATTTCAGTTTTGACAGTTGGAGCCTTTTTCTGTTGACAGGCTCCAAACTAAAGAATTTTGTTCTTCTCCTGTGAATTACTTTTCTGAACTCAGAGAAAGCATATGGATATGTCATGATATCTACAGAACCAAGTAACCGTGGCAATACTTCTTAATATGTCATTTCAAGCACGTGCTGTTTAAACCTTTACTTTGTACAGTCAAATGAGGTAGCAGAAAAATCAATGCAAACAGTGGAAAAATTATTTTGCCTATATAACACTGTTAGGTAACAGCTAAGTAGTTTATAGATCCTGCAGGACCACCAGAATAAAATACTGAGGAGCAGAAAATGAGACATTTTATTTCTAGCAAGGTAGTCTGTGCATTAAAGACAGGCAAACGTTAATCCTGGAGTTGCTGTAAAACACAACTGTGGGCAAGGAAAGAAAGTGAAAAGAACATTGCACTGAGACTTGCTAAAGGTGGGAGAGAGCATTAGCCTTCAAAGTGAAATATTTTGCAAGTTAACCAGCCAAGAACAATATTAAATGCCTGTACCAGGGTCTTAAGAAGCCATACAGATGGGCCAGTCATATATGGAAATGGAGGCAAAGCAGAAGCAGACAGTGGATGTGCACAGAAAGCTCACAAGAATGTTTGTGTGCCATAAGGTGTGCCTAGACAGGGTCGTGTAGTAACTACCCGGTACAATTAGCTGATAAGCTTTACCTTTGTTCTGCTGTTTATAGCTATTGGAGATGCTTTAAGCTGACAATGTTCAACCTGCACTAAGGATGGAAAACCAGATGTTTCCAGGGCACAAGGTTTGAGGAAGGGGAGTACACCCTGGAAGAAAGGCTGTGACCTTCCTGAGTTTTGTCTGTTTATATGTTCTCCCTTTTTCTTAGAGGTGGTTTCCTGGGCTAGGTCCATCCCTATGCATGGTCCTGGATACACAGGCCTGCTCAGGTACTGGCCTGTGGGACACCTTCAGGATGTTGCTACAGTGCATATTAACGATGTGCTTAAGTCTTATGACAGAGTGTTTGAATTAGATTTTTTTCTGTCTTGTTTTCTGTTTCTTTAATTTCTTCACCTGTCAGCCATTTAAGAAGCTTGCCCTTTATAATTGAGAATTTTCCACTGTTCTTTACACACTGCTCTTAGAAACTGAGTTTCTGTTTAAAGAAGTGCAATCTTTCAATTTCAATCTAGCCATTGAGAGGGAAAAATGCATTACTAAATAGTAGTGAAAGCTGTTTCGAAAAGGAGTGCTGTATTGGTCACCATGTGCATGCAACATTCAGGAAAACTTCTCATTCCTTCAGTTGTGTCTGAGAGTTGACTTATTATTTTAACACAATTACCCTTTTAAAAAGTTTGCTTGGATAATGAGGACTGCTTCTAATTTTACTGGCATGTGAATGTTCCAGCACTTATATCTGGACTTTCAGAGTCAGGTCTGTTTTGATGACTGCTTTTTTATGCTGTTCAAGAGATGTGTAGACCTGAAAAATAATTTATTTTACTTTCAGCACATGACAGTCATTTAAGTTGAGCCCTTTCCCATGAACACAGAAGGTGTTGGGTTTTTTTTGTATTTGAAACTGTTTTTAAGAAAATGCTAATGTGTCTGACAGCAGTGAAAAATATAAGCTGCAAACAAACCAAATTTATTCCTTACAGAAGGGGGGAAGATGGAGGTTGTTACTATGGACACAGGTGGAGCACAAGAGACAAGTTGGTTGTGTGCAAAAATACCTAGAAAAATATTCAATCCTGCTCTCGGGCTCAGGATCAGGATGTTGGGTAATTGAAGAGGAGGAAAACACAAGGAAGCAGGAGAAAAAGTGCAGTAGAGGCATGAGGCTGTGGCCAGAAATTCATTCAGTTAGAGGCTGGCTGGCTGAAGATGTTGATCTCCCCTTGGTGTCCTGCTGCTGGAGTCACAGGCTCCTGCGGCAGCGTGCTATCTAGTAATCCGTTTTAAACAAAGCTGTGGGTCTAATTCAAGTGGGCTGATTAAATTGTTTATATTGTTATACTAATTTATACTATTACACTAATTGCTGCTGGCTGCTTTGCCTGAAAGGTGCTGGGAAGAGAGCACGAAGCTGCTCATCTGAGGGAAACTGGTGACCTCTCATGGGTGAGCAGGACAGAATGGTCGCAGGGAGCAGTGTCTTACCTCATGCCAGGCTACAGTTTTAGACAACAGGGAAGAGGGTGAATCACTAATTGATAACAAATTTTTAATCATTATTATTATTGTAATGTCCAAAGGCCAATAGAAAGAAATTCTTGCTCCACTGGCCACTGAGCCAACCAGAGTGATTGAGATAGCCAGTGTCTCCTGTAACCCATTAGCCACAGAGAGCAGTGGAAGCATTGGCACAACAGAAATGCAGTGAACTGCGAATAGGATATTTGTCTGTGATCTTTATTCAGAGAGGTGTGGGTGTCTGCAGAAGAAGGATCTGAGTAATACACTTGGATGAGTGAGATAATGGGCTAGTCTATTTTAGGAGGGTAGTTTTCCTTGTGTTGATTATTGCACCTACTGTTACTTTGAGCTGAACTTTGGCTTTATGGGAGGCTTAGAAGAGTTTATTTTAAAAACAAAGTTATGTTTAGGGTGAAATGTTTGTAATAGGGTCAGACTGAGACTGAAGATTTTTTTAATCAAGCTATCTTCCTCAGCATAGGGATTTTGTTCCAGGATATTCAGTAAATCCATATAACGCAAAATATCTACATATGCATCATGTGAGCCAAAGGATAGTACTATGGCAGTCCTAATTCAGAGACTGAGGCAGGACACTAAAATATCGCAACCTTTACTTGTATTACCATTTTGCATTATTTCTAATAAGAGAAAAGGTCCTACAAAGAAAATGGTATAAATACAGTTTGCCATATTTGCAAAGCAGGAAGATTAAGTATTACTTTGGATGGAGAATACATCCTTCGACAATAAAATTAATTTAAGTTAGAGTAGCAGAGTGGTGATAAAGGACACTATTTCATGTGAACGTCTCATGGGCAATAGTAACTGATTGGCTCCATGGGCAAGAGAGGATGATGGAGCATGAGATGTTTTTGAACATTTTGCCAGTTGGGTCTTCTTTCACAGCTACACACAGCTTTGGGTTGCTTCAGTTTCTCAAGCTAAGGATTGGGAGATGTGAGGTTTCAGCTATGGCTTTGTCAGGCTTTTTGTAGCTTTGAGAGATTGTATCATATCTCTGTTTTTCAGACGCCTTCATAATGTGCAGTTGTAGTTACCCTAGAATAGTGGCTTATGCTGTCAATTTGACTTGGCCAGACAAAATGGCCTAAATTAATTTATCTCTTTTTCAAATAACCAAGCAAGTAAACTTCAATTGAAGAGTTTATTTCTGTGTTTAAATGCTAAACAGGATGGTGATTTTGAAAAATCCTGTTTATATAGACACAGACTTCAGAGTCAGAATAGCTGGTTTTATTGCTTCCCAAATCTTGTAAGTGCATGTTTCTGTGCTCCCAGTGTTAAGAACGATGCAACCTTAGGCTTTTGTGGATTTCTGTGCAGAGAACTGTGATGAATATGGAATAAATCAATTTAATATGATCAGAAATTAAGACAAACTCTGCAGGACATAGTCTCAGCTCTCCACACAGTTCTGAATTGCACAAAACTGGGTGAGATACTTTGGATTTCAGATTAGAAACTCATGCTAAGTGTCTCACAAAATCCCTGCTCCTGCAGATCAAATGTCACAACAGCTACACACAGAGCCCCCCCAGAGCTGAGGGGACCTGCCAAGTCCTTTGTCTGCCCATACAGTATACAGCAAACAGAGCAGTTTTTCCTTCCCAGGATTTTTTTGTTCATAATCTCTTTATTGTGATGGGTATATCATGATATTTCTCATGATAGAGTGATATTACTGTACAAACTGAGTGTCAACCAATTTTTTCAGTTTTCCCATCAGACTAACAAAAGGATGCTGTCAAGAGGCCAAGTGGGGACCAGGGGGTGACACCGGGCAATTGCATTTTCTACTGCTCATTTCTATTTCTGAAAACCACATTTCAGTCAGAAAATGGAAATGATATTTGGCATTCTGAGAACCATCAGGAAGGAAACAGAAAGGAGAGAACAGTTTGTTTTGTAGGAAAATGAACAGGAACTATTCTAAGCCTCATTTGTTATGGCCAGAAGTTGATGTAATATCCAATATCAACAACGACAATGCTGTACGTGCTCATAACTTCTGATGATGATCAGCAATGAGAAATAAATCTTGGCAGGGAAAGGTAGCACAAGGAAAATAACTTCTATTTTAACCATGCAAACCCAGTTTCAAAACTACATATATATTGTGGGAGAAGCTAAATAATTTCCAAACCAGATAACATACTTCTTTCTTCCAAGAACTGAGGGAATAAAGCTAGTTTTTTCTTGAAATCATTAGTTTACCCAAGTTGCTGCATATTTTTCTCAAATGCCTTAGAACTGGATCTATATTTTATTCACAAGAAAGGACCAGAGGAGGATCTCGGGTCATTTCCTAGCTGTTTTGGTTAAAAGAACATTCAAAGATAAAACGAGCACACTCAGGACAGAAATCTCAGAAGGTTAGGGGGATCTTGCACCAGCTAGGATGAAAGACTGTTGAAAACTCAGATGCCTTATTTATTCTTCATTATTTATTCCTTTTGCTGGCAGCACCCAGACAACTGCATCAGGACCTGCACACTGTTATATATACACTCTGTGCAAGCATGTGGATGAGCAGTGAGTAAAGGCCTGTGTGGGCTGACATCTGCATTGGAAAACAGTGCTGAAGGCTCTGCAAGACAGTGCCTGGGCCACATCATATGCTTTCATAGAAATCTCCAGAGATGAAAGTAAGCCCTTAGACAAAAAAAAAAAAAAAACAACCCCAAAAACAACAAACTAAAAAAATTCAATTTCTATTATTTTTGTCTCATTAATAACCAAGAGAGGGACATGAAACTGTGGAGAAGTTGTGCAATTTCTCTACCTAGAGGTCTTCAGGGTTTCCAGAAAGAGGCAGATTTACTCTCCTCTGTCACTGTTCCCTCAAACAGCCCTATGTTCATTGCAACTTATAATGTCAGTACACCTATGAATTCCCCTTCCCTCATAGAGGAAGGGACATGAAGCATCAACCCTGTACAAGTTCTATCACATTATTAACATGATAAACTCAGGTTCTCCAAAGTCAGGCCATCTGCATGCAACTCTGAACTGCTAGGCCTGCGTGTATACTATATGATGTAATTCATTATTATAATCAAGCACAATTGTACCATGCTTTCATAGGTCTCCAGCTTCAAGTCACAAAATGAACAAAGCTATTAGTGTTTTATTTCCTCATTGTTCCGTATGTGGCTCATTTACTAGTTGTGATTCTAAACTTAGTGTGAAGGAAAAATTGCTAGTAATTAATGGCCTTTCCTTTCCTGAATGCTGGATGAAGAAGTGTAACATAAGATGCCTTTTATGCAGAAACAATACAAAGAGCATGTAAAGGCAATATACCCCTACACATTCACAATATAACTGGGATTTCTAGGGCCTGTTTTTATCTTGTGTATTTAAATGTATGTATTTTTATGTAAAAACTGCAGGTCCCAGGGACAGCAGTCAGACAACAACTTTTGGACGTGTCATGATATCAGGTTTGCTTTTATATTTATACCAGATTAAATGAAAACTCCTTATGTCTCTCTTTGTCACACACTACTTTACATGACTGAAATACTGTAGCTTTGTATGCAAAATCCTCACAGTCTATAGTGACTTGCAAAAAACATGTTTCTTTTTTTTTCTTTAAGAAGTTACACTTTTAATTTTGCTACTGAGTGTATTATTAGATTACTTTCAAATATTGAGACTGAAACAAGCATAGGAATAGAGAGTTTTTCAGGGGGTGTCTAGACTTTCAGGCAGTTTTTCAGTCACGTTGAAGGCAACAACTCAGTGCTTACTGTTATGAACACAGTATTTGTATATATATACATATATATACACCTTTTTTGGTATTATCTCTGAACTCTGTGTGTCTGGTCTGTAACTGCTCAACACTGTAATTTAGGCCATTGAAAAAAAAAAATTGAAGTAGTTCTTGTTTGAAAGGGATAGTTCTTCTGTCACAGGTTTTCAAGTGATGGAGTGTCATTGATTCTTTATTGTCCTTTATGTGAACTCAGCTAGAAGATAACAGTTTTATGGTTCCAAATTTATTTCCCTTTTATTTTTAGTAGTGAGACAAGAAAAGTGATCATTTCAAGTCATAACATTTGAAAAGAAAATGTAAGGGGAATTTAAAAATCTGAGATTGTTCTGTGCCATCAGTCTAAATGACGAAAATACAAAAAACAAATTGTGCCTTTTTTTCCAAAGAAACAAGTTTCCTTATGATTCTCCCTCCTGTCCACCCACACTTTTCTGTTCAGTGTAGCCAGTCTTAATCAGTTATAGATTATTGTGTTTACATGTAAAATTTTCTGTATTATTTAAGTCTGTAGTGGTTTGCCATTAAATCTAACATGAAATGATAAAAGAAAAAACAATTCCACTAATTTTCTCCAATGAGCATGTTAGATTATGAAATGTAAACTATTTCTTCAGTCAATGACATTAAATACGAGATGGTGCAGATGAACACAATAGTCATTTCCACATTTTCCAAATATATCACAAATTAAATGTGAAAAAACAGAGTAATCACATCTATGAGGAAAGAAAGACACGATATAGCATAAGGCAGCAGCAAGAAACTATGAAGCTGAAAAAGCACATCTGAGAAAATGAGGAGAAAGTATCAGTAAGTGCAAGACTTGCATTTCCTACATGCAAGAGGATAGAACAACCTATGCCAGGCATTACCTTTCCAGGTAGAGGTGACTCTGTCTTCTGCAACCTTGGTCAGCACTTGGGTCTAATCTCATTGTATTGGGCTTCCGTGGCAAGGTTTTGGTAGCAGGAGGGTTACAGGAATGGCTTCTGTGAGAAGATGCTAGAAGCTTCCCCAAAGCTTCTGTCAAATAGAGCCAACGCCAGCTGGCTCCAAGACAGATGTGCCCAAGAGTGAGCCGATTAGTGATGGTGGTAGAGCCTCTGGGACAACATACTTAAGAAGAAGGAAAAAAACAAACCTATGCAGCAGCAATCCTAGCCAGAGAGGAGTGAGAATATGTGAGAGAAACAACTCTCCAGACACCATGGTCAGTTAAGGAGAGGGAGAAGATACTCCAGGCAACAGAGCAGAGATTCACCTGTAGCCACGGTGAAGGCCATGGTGCAGTCACAGGCTGCTGTCCTGCGGCCCATGGTTGTCCATAGTGGAACAGATATCTACCTGCAGCCCACAGAGGACACCACACCAGAGCTGGTGGATGCGCCTGGAGAAGGCTGCCATGGAGCAGGCTCCTGGCAGGACATATGGCCTTAGGGAGAGGAGCATATGCTGGAGCAGGTTTGCTGGCAGGAATTGTCACCCCATGGGGGACCCACGCTGGAGCAGTTCATAAAGTACCCGTGGGAAGGACTCATGCTGGAGATGTTCGTGGAATACTATGTCCCATGAGAGGGACCTCACACTGGAGCAGGGCAAGAGTGTGAGGAGTCCTCCTACTGAGGAGGAAGGAGTGGCAGAGGCAATCTGTGATGAGCTGACAACAACCTCCATTCTCTTCCTTCCTGAGCTTCTTCAGGGTAGAGAAAGAGAGAATTTAGGAGCAAAATTAAGCCCAGGAAGAAGGGAAGGGTCGGGGAAAGGTCTTTTTAAGATTTGGTTTTATTTCTCATTATCTTAATCCAATATGATTGGTAATAAATTAAACTAATTTCCCCATGTCAAGTCTGTTTTGCCTGTGACAGTAACTGGTGAGTGATCCCTCCCTGTCCTTATCTCAACCCACAAGTCTTTCATTATATCTTCTCTCTCCCTGTCTGGTTGAGGAGGGGAGTGATTGAGCTGCTTTGGTGGGTACCTGGTGCCCAGCCTGGGTCAACCCACCATACTCATGTAATTTGTAACTGCACCAAACCCCCAGCCTTTCTTCTTGCTTGTGGGCCTGACCCTCAGAGACTGTAGCTTCTTCTGTATGCTCACCCCTGTGAAACCACTCTGTGTGCTCCCTTTTGCACAAGAAATAACCCTAAATTGATGTGGAGACAGTAATGAGTTACCACCAGCCTTAGCTTTGCATATTTTATGGTAATATATATATTTTGAATTGATGTGCTGTCATACGTTGGAATAGTGAACTGTCTTAGGAAAACTATATTTTAACAAGATTGTTAAAGTTCTGTTGTTGTTTCCCAGTCTTTAATGGCACAAATATTAGTAAAGCTATTACCTAGTTACTTGGCACCATCTTCCCTGATGATTAATGTATTGCATGCAATGTCTCTGCCACAGGCACAGCACAGCTTTCCAAGTAGCAGCAGGGGGCTGAAGCAAGATGCTAAAAAACATTTATGCATGCAGCATTTAGTGACTATTTAGAAAAAAAACAGATTTTTTTATTGCAGAAAGTCCTCTAAGGAGGAGGCCAGGAAAGAAATGAAAGTAAGGATCGATCAATCATTTCATGAGCTGGAGGCCAATTATTCATTAGTCTGACAGGATCTCTCATGTGCATTTGCAGGACTGTGTTTTAGTACGGTGGGTAATGAAGTCCATGCATTAAACATGAAAAAAATTACCTACTCCTTTTTGTAAAGCATTCAGTGCAAGATAACGTTAACTGCAATATTTTTTGGAGTGAAAGAAGGAGGCTGCACGGTGAGTTGGAGGACACGGCTAGGAAACAAGATGTGGCGCACAGCTGGGGTAGGATAGAGGGCAAGTCAAGGCAGCAGCATGGCGAGAGGCAGCAAAACCCTGCTTCAACCTCAACACAGGAGCTGGGGACAAACCTAATCAGTTCCTAATCTCCCCTGGACTCCCTGTATTTGCCTTCCTTGTGCTGAGTGAGCTGTGAGCTGGGGGCAAGAGGAGACTGCAGAATTCAGAAACTGCAGGCAGCTGCTTGTGGAAGATCCTCACCGATAACAGCATTCATGGAGTACAGCACGTGAGTTTAAAACAATGCACTGAAAATACAAATACTGCATAAAAAAGAAATATATCTGTTTCTCGATCTACTACTAAAGAAGTATATCTACTATATACCATGAAAAAAAAAAAAGAAAGAAAGGAAGAAAAGGACAAGTGTATGTGCTCCACAACATTACGGCTCTCTGGCTATATAACATAAAAATGCACTCAGAGATACATTTTATTTAAGCCTTGAATATGATACTGCAAAGGAGTAAGGGTTTCACAGTGCACACAAGCCTGAGGGAATTAAGCCCTAGATAAACAACATCCTGTAGCACCACCATTTTATTACCTCATCTCAACCCAAAAATGCAGGCCAAAAACCCCCAACATTTGGAGGAAATACAAGCAAAAGGAATGCAGAAATAGAGTAAACCTTCAAGCACATAAGGCACAGGAAGCTTGCCAGAATTCTGTAGGGCCAACAGATGATCGTGGCAGAAAGGCAATACTTGGAAAAGATAAAGTCACTGCAGAGAAGCTAAATGAATCTTCTGTTTTCATTGTGTAACAAACCAGAAGTTCCCCGTGGTGGAATCCTCAGGAATGAGATCTTCAGGCTGTGATAAGTCAATAAAAACCTCCCATTCCTTGGCAGTGCTCAAAATGAAACCAAATGTTGAGGATCCTGAAGGAGGAATAGAAAACTTTTTTCCCCACTCTCTGAAGCTAAGGTTTGTCTGAGTCTTGAATGCTGTCTACTCATTTTAAAAAGACAGATTAGAATTGGATAAAGTACAGAGAAAATGGAAGATGATTAATCAAATTTATAAAAAGGCTTCTGTATGAGGGACAACTAAATACGATGACACTGTCCTCAAGACATTGCAAAAGAATAAGCTCATTACTTGCTTCCCACAGAAAAAGTAGGGAGCACGACATGAAACTGGTAGCAACCAGCCTCAGAATAACAAGAAAGAGCTGAGTTTTCATGGAAAAAATGGTAGATAATAAGATGTGAAGTTTGCCCCCCAGAATAACTTCACAGCAAAGGTAACCACTGAGGGTTGCAAAATACAACCGCAGTGACTGCAGTAAGTCCAGAGTATCCTTCAGCTGAAATACTTGAAGCTGGGAAGAGTATTAGAAGAAATGTGATTTACACACAATTCCTTTTCTCTGGGCTAAGCACCTGCTCATGGCTACAACTGACAAAAAACTCTGTGGTGGGCAGTACCATGCTCTGGCCCAGTTCAGCTCATCACAAGAGCTTTGTTAATGCAAACATAGTAAGAATTTACACCTCAGCTTTTTCCTTGTGTGTGTATGAGATAGGTACAAATGTAATCAAACATTATTTAGTGGCTTCCTGAACTAAATTGGTCTTGTGGTTTAAGTTTCAGATACGCAGTTTGATCTTCCTATTGGTTTTCACCTGTGACTTCTCTTTCGATTTTTCTTTCTGTTTCTAGCCTGACCTGGGAGAAGAAGCCTCAGCCTCCCTGCAAGGTATATCCCCTACACGCATATAAAGCATGTGAGGGACTACAGACAGGACTGCAGAAGTCTGTCAACACTGCGAAGCAGGAGGCTTCTCTGTGCAGGTTTCTTATTTCCTTTTTAAAGCAAGAGAGCTACAGTGGAGTCAGATAAGGGGAGGGTGGGAGAAATGGGGGGAGGAGGGGGTGTTTTACAGTGTAATCAGGTCCTCATTGGCATGTTTGGATAGCTGTGTCTCCTGCTGGAACTACAGTCTCAGGTAGGGCTAGGACTAGGGGAAAAAAAAGTAAACCTGCTTCAACCATGAGGAAAAAATACCTACCAGTAATTCTTTGTTGCTGTTTTCTCTCTAGATGGCTTCTGCTTCAGGTCAAATAGACCCAAAGGGTTCTGTCACCCAGGAAGAGAAGGTGGTTCGGGGGGGTTAGCATTTTGTTGTGCTGGTCAGAAATTGAGGGGTGAATGTGGCTTCTCTTCAGCTCTCCAGGAGCATCCCTTTATTGAGTGAAGAGCTACTAAGCTACAAGCCTCTGGCGTACACATGATACAGATGACTGGTATGAAATTCCATCACAGGGAGCTGTGAGTACATTCCACACCAAATGTGCTCCTGTTTTTACTTCTGCTTGTTCCTATTTCTTTTAAAAGCTTTTTTCTGCTGGAAAACCTTTGCCAGCAGAGCAGATGGAAGCAGTGAGCCATTGCTCTGGTGCCAGCACAGCAGCTTGGCTGCTCCACTGGGCAACCCTGCCCTTACTGCTGCAACTGGCTCTGCAACTGCAAAGGTGCCTGTGAAGCACAAGGTGCCCAGTTCTGGAGGAGCAAGGGATGTTGTGGAAGGGCTTTGGCTTCTGTGAAAGATATGAAGAAATAGGGAACTGTTAATAGCAAGAAAAAAAATCCCATAAATTCAACAGTATTCAGTATCCTTTTCAGTATCCTCAGCAAAAATGTCATATCAGAATTCTTTTTTTGTGAGGAGAGATTCGGGGTTCCTTGGATGGAAAAGTTTTCCATTAATATTTAAAATCTGATGGTAGAGACAGACTCTGCTTTGCAGAACTAACACAAACTTTTGCACAAACTTTTTATGGAATGATCTTAGACACAAAATTATAAATATCAGCTAGGAAGGAGCTTCCTTGCTTTTTCAGTCAGACTGTTTCAAGGGGATGACACAGAGGAACTGAACAGCAATTCTACAGCTGTGAATACGTTCGTATGATGGAGGACTCGGTTTTCCTGTCTTGTCTGGAGATATTGTGACTCTGATTCAAATCATGCCTTCAGCATTTCTCATTTAAAAAATGAAAATGGCATTATTTTCAAACTAGCTCAAAATTTAACTCTTCAGAAAAGAATTGTTTCAAAGGTAACTGCTGAGACTTTCTGATTATTTTTTTTTCACATTGGAGACAATTTAGAAGCTTCAGAAGAGTATAATGGATTATGAATGTACTGCACAAATGGAAGTCACTGTTTTAGGGCCTTCAGGACAAATACCTTGAGTTTATTTTTACGCACTTCGATAATTCCAATATTTGGCTTTACTCAGACTCTCAAAATGAACTGACCTGCTGAATTTTATTGTGTTTTATTTTCAGCCTAAATTGTGCAATGCCAGTAGTAAAAGGATTTCTACCTACATGAGGAAAGAAAAAAAATTCCTTGAAGTGAGGCCTGATTTTCTGGATACATTTAAGAACTTTTGCAAAATGAGTCAGGGATGAATCAGCCACAATCCACTGATTTAATTGGAAAAATGCTCTACAGTTCCAGCCATGACACAGAAAGACAAAAGTTCTGCATTAAAACTGAGGTATTAAAAATGAAAATAATAAAGATTTAAAAAGCAGAATGAGAAGTACTTTCCACAGAAAATGATACTACTGCTTATTTCCAGAAGCACTTTCCAAATGTAGCCACTGAATTCTTGAGGCAATTTTGTACCCTTAAAAAAAATTAAATTTTTGCAGTTTTTGATGGGTACACAAAAGATGAAGAGATAGGACAAACCTAGTCTTTGTCTAGTGTGGGGCAAGAATATAGCTTTCTGTATCCGTGCCTTTTCAGCTATGTGAGCTCAAGGTCTGAATGCTTTACATCCAAAGCAAGTTAGTGTGAAAATAACTCAGTATTGGCATACACACACTTGCTATAGCACAACTGTCATGTAGAAACATATTATTGCTAGAGGCTGTTTATTATTTCTTAATATAATTGAAATGCCAGTATATTCCAGGGCCTTTCTTGCAGAGTCATCCTGGTTTATCATCAGCCTTGCCAAACTTTCTTGTCTGTGGTTGAAAATAACCTAAGCCTGGTCATTGATTCTCTTTCTATGATGTTTGTTGACATCAGCAGTTTGGTAGTCAAAACAATGCTATAAATAAACTTCAATTATTTTTAGATACGAAAATAGCAGTAGTTAGAGATCAGAGCTGATGCTGCAAACAAACCCAAGTTATTTTAATGCATGCTGGAAATAGATACAGAAGATGGAAATAGAGCTAGGGAAAATGCTTTGACAAGAGCCCTGCTCAGTAACAGCTCTCATTTATATCTGAACTGTAAAGTACACAAGGAAAATAAATGCAGCTTTTCTGCATAATCACTGAGCCATTTGGTGTGAGCCTGCCCCTTTCCTTGACTTATTTCCTTTTCTTGTGTGTGGATTTGAGGGTTCCTGTGTGTCTGATGCCCACTGAGAGGAGTGCAACACAACTAATAAGTTTGGTCCAGAGAGCTGTGAGCAGAATCACAGCTGCTTTTCTCAGGGAGCTCCCATGTTGATGGGAGTGGCAGCCCACTGCTCCAGCTTGTCTGCTCCTCTTCTATTAGTACAATAAAAGTCTCTCGTTTTTCTAAGATTTAAAAATAAAAGGTCTCAAGTGTATCTACTTTAATGGTTTCTACTGGGCTGAAGTACCTGCTGAAGCAGGATGGGCAGTAATCACTTGGACCCCAGGTACAGAAGGCTATTTCACTCAATCCAGCCAACTAATCAACTGTTCAGTTTGATAGTTAAGTGCCTCTTCACTACATGTCTTCAGGGTCCATCTCATTAATTTCAATAGGCACAGATGTCAGTGACCTTTAGTGTCATAGTTACTATTTCATTTCTGGCTGTACTATAAATTACACCTTTAGCTAAGTGGCTCCTCATGTTCTGGAACTGAAGAGGTGAACCACTTGATTCGGCATCAGTGGAAATAGACTGAGTGTCTTTGGCTGCTGTGCAGTCGATGCTGACAGCTCCCCAGCTGCACAACCTGACACCAGGGGCTACTTTGATGTGCTGGTTGTAGAGCCAGGAGAAGCTCTGATCTCAGTGCAGCCCTGGGTACAGCTGGCAACAGAAGCTGAGTCCCAGGTTATAAATAGCTTTCATATAACTACTTTTCTAATTCTGCTGGAAAAGTCTACATTTTCCAGTAATGTTCTTAGTCCCTTCAGCATTATCTTTTGATTTACTTCCTTAAGCACAGACTGTATGATATTAGAGTTACTAAAATGTAACAAACCAGTTTATTTAGGATATGCTAACAGACAGCTCCAATTTTTCCAATGTCACTTGTAGCAAAGCTTCTGGGAGTGAAATGTCTATAAAGTACAGCAGTGTAGGGCTCTTGCCTCAGTGTGATGAGGTTTTCCCCAGTAGACTGTTGGTTCCAAGAGACTTAATAAAAGATAGATGCTGAACCTCATGTCCTCATAGGAAAAGTTTGGCGATGGTTTACTTGTGACTTTGGAAAGACAGATAATGTGAAGGAAGGACGAGATGGTTTATGTTAGTGGTATCTAAGGGAAGAATCTTCCTACAAAATATTCTTTTACAGAGCTAAAGATTATGTGAACTACTAAAATTAAACCTCTGCTTTGAGTGTTTTTTCTGTTCTAAATGGTTTGAAACCTTTCCTGTTTCCATAGAAAATAACAGTCTTTTCTCAATTACTTTAATTTTCAAGCCATGAAGAAAGTTACTGAAATGTCTTTTGCTTTGTACAATTTTTGATGGGCTCATGTTGACATTTTAGAATATTTTCAACAGAAAGGCTAAAGAGTATTCTGTCATTAGGATTTTTGTTCTTTGTTTTGTTGAGGTGTTTGGGGTTTTTTTTAACATTAGGTGAAAAGAAATAGTTAAGTAAAAGAAGGGGGGAATAATTATTTTCTTACTTACTGAGAAGCAATGTTGCAACATCAGGAACCACTGCAAATGGTAATTTCAAAATACTGTCATTCCTCACAGTAGTTGTGGCAAATAACACATTTAATTATCTTGGTCTAATCTTGCTTACTGAGGCAATAGAACTTCAGACCTGGGAAATTGTTCTTGAGTTTAAATGCCAGATCAGTTTCTTTCTTTCTTACATGTAGTTATTGAAGAAAAAGCTAAAACAAAATCAGCAACAAAACTTTACAAGTTTTCAGAAGCTGCCCATCCCCCATCCACTTAATTTTGTGTGGTTTATATTTAGTTATAAAAATTATTTTTTTTTCCCCATTCCATTTGGGACTTAAAAGTCTAAGAATTTGTTCAGTTGTGATGGCCTTTATTTGCAATGATGGTAAAAGATTATAAAAAGTAGGAAATAACAAAGAAATGCTAATTGGCATTGGTGGGAGGACAAATGTATTGAACTAGCATATTCCATATGCCAGAGATTTTGATTCCAGCTTTCTCTGAAAGTAAAAAGATGAAGTTAAAAGAGATGTAACCACCAGTAGTAAGGAAAAAAATCTTCAGAGCTTGTGTCTGCTACTTTTCATGTAAGGACTTTTCTTACAATGAAATTGCAATTTTAAACATTTTTTACTTACTCTATAGCTATCTGTCTACCCATCTGATACCTGTAAATTGTAAATCAGTTCTGAAAAGTTTGTGCTAAAGCATAGCTGATTTCTTGTTTCAGCAAGAGGAGATCATTTGCTTTATGCTTAGTAGTCCCTTCAGTGTAGATGTTTGGAATACAGTCAGTGTTCTCTGAAGATGTACAAGTCAGTACTGTCTTGCTTATTTTCCTCATGATATCAATTTTTCCTGTGTAAAAATGGTTGTATTTGAAAAACCAAATGGAGTGATTGCTGCTTGGTTTTAGTTGGAATCAATGTGTATTTGAACTGGAACTCTAAAAGGGTTTTTGTAAGACCTACTCAGAGTATAACAACAGGTTCCATTTGGTGTTCCTCTTCATGGAAGGGAACTGGTGTTGATGTATCTATTTAGTATGCTTTATGTTTGCAAGAGATATTCAGCTGATGCTATTTTTAAAGTGCCTATGTATGTGGAAGACTGGAGGGCAAAGTGGCAGGCATGTCATATAAATCTTTAAATTTCACGCTGGGGAAAGGAACATTGCTCTTTGCATTTGAACTCAATCCCACCTGCCAGAGAGTTGAAATACAATGGAGAGTCAGTTTTCTATTTGGTATTATCTTGTCCATGGTAAAGCTAAGGACAGGGCTACAGTGAAAATTGAGAATTGTCCCATGGAAAGCTGATGTGGTAACTCTGGCACAACTAAAAGACAGAAAACCTAGAGGATGAGGATTTTTTAGTTTTTCCCTCTCCTTTCAGAACAGTTTGTCTCTTATTCCATTTAGCCCCACAGGTACAGCCTCAGGCCACCTCCCCAAGCACACAGTGAGACGTGTTGGGTGTTTGCTGTGTTCAGGGAGAAGCCTGAAGCCACAGTTACCCTGGCAGGGACATACCTTTGGCTCAGGCTCTTCCCTTCCTGCCTACAAAGGTGTCTTCCCACCTGCAAAGGAGCCTTCCCGCTGCAGGTCAGACTGAGTGTGTTGGGAGGTTGTCTCAGAAGGGCTGTACTAAAAGGCCCGCTTAAAAAAAGAAAAAAAAAAAGATGAAAAGGAAAGAAAACCCTATTGTTTCTCTAAGTTTCTGCAGGATAGGAGTAAGACAGACTGTTTAACTGAAATGTCCTCAATAGGTTTCTCCCCAAAGGGCTTGATATGGAGCTTCCAGAGGAGAAACTGCATGAATAAATGGTTGGGAAATTTATCCACCAGTCTCTGTAGGAGTTTTAATATTTAATCATTGCTAGCTGTACTATTTACTGTATACTACTAACTGTAACATCTGTAGTTTTATATCTGGACCTGGAAGTAACTTTTATTTTATAATTTATTTTTTTTATTAGACTTTCAGTCATCCAAAATCTGATCTGTTCAAGTTACCTATTGAGCTCAATGAGTAGCAAGTCAAGGAAGGGACTAGCTCATTATGAGCTCATTGTCTGAAATTCTTTCAAATAAATTGCTTGGTGAATACTTATGAGTTAGCTATCCCTTTGATTTACTCAACAAAATATGGATGCTGATCGTGAGCGAGATTTTGTAGATTCTTCTGAAATATTGGTTGCATAAGCTATCACTGAAATCAACAACCCCATTTCCAAGAAAGGTCAAAGTCCCTAGCACTTTATTTGAGAGACAAACATGAACAAGAATCATCTGTGCAGGTACAGGAAAGGATTTATTATTTAGTTTCAATTTTGTTTTTTGACAAGGCACAAGCCTTCGATTCATTACTCCTGTGAACATTAAAGAGTAAGATAATCTCCTTCAAAGAACTTAAATTGAATATATGTAGATTTCTGAAAAGCGTAACAATCTCCAACATTTAAATTCATTATTAATAAAGGAAAGTGTTTCACGCCTTTGTGATGGCAGTAGGGATTTTGAACATGAGATTTTTCTGAGTTTCTATGCTTGTGTTAGACCATAATATGCTTAATAATTTAGGTTAATTCTTTAATTTGCTTTAAATTGGCTTCTTATATGAGGATATTTTTCCAATCTTTTACTTTAGCAAATAACAGTAAAAAATTTTACTTTAATCACTTTGATACAAGATAACTTCATTGACAGATTGTTTTATAAAATTAGGAAATTTAGTAAAGGGATTAAATTATCACCTCTACTAATTGCTGAGGATAACAATACTCTTCTGACCCAGCAGTTCCTAAAGCACGTAATTAAGTCTCCTTGGGCACTGAGAAAGTTTTGTATGCTGTTTGTTAATGGTATTTTTGGAATAATTACATTAACGGGTGATCATTCTATGCAATTTTACTTGTCTACCAAGAATCTTTAAATCTTCCAAAGCTCTTCTTTCACTTCTAGAAATGTAGAAAATTGAGCAAAGCAGCATTTTGCTTTCTTAGTGTTAGAATAATTTCATTTTAGCTATTGAATTATTACCCGCCTTATTTACGGTACAGGCAAAACCTGTAATACCTGTGCAATAAACAAGAAGGCATTTAATATTTGTAATAGACTTCAGTTGCACCGACCCTTGTGGTAATCGTAGTGGATTTAAGTGGGACCAGATAGAGAATGTCCAGAATGTCACAACATTTCCTCTCATAGTGCTCTTACACCTTTTGTCTATACCAGTCATATTTTGTAAATTAAATTAAAATGCTTCTTCCCTGGCAACAGTCAGCTCACTTGTAGAATGGAACAGTAGAAGATAAGAGGCAAGAATGTTTCTGACTTGATCAAAAATGTGGGCTAATAACTTGTATAAACCCAATATTATGTGATTAATTTAAACCTAAATATAGGTTTAGGGTCTTTTTGTATCAAGTATAAAGTAACTGGATTTAATGAAAGCCAAGTTGCAGAAGTTTAGAGCCCTGAATTTTGACTCAAAATGTGATGGTGTTAATGCTAGTGCAAACATCTGTGGTTTACAGGTGAATCATTCAATTTACTGCTGGGGCTGTGGCCCAGATTGCAGAACACTTGAGTTGTTACCAGAAATTGCAGGATAGAAGCTTATATTTGCATGTAACTGAGTGCTCTGCTTCCATTCCGTATCTGTTTAGTGCTGCTTCTTAAAACTATATATTTTTTTAAACTTAGGAACATTGTCTTTTTATTTGTCTTTCTCTACCTGCCTTTCTTTATGTCTTTCTGTCTCTCTCTGTTTCCGTCTCTCGTAAGTCTCTACCATCTGCCAGTTGGTAAGGAACAGTATAGGACTGCTCAGCTATAAATGATAAAAGCAGAAATCCTTTAGTCCTACTTGGTAACTCTGAAAAAAGAAATTCATAATGACTTTCAGAAGAAAATTTTTTTTCTGCAGCTAAAAGATATAATTTTTCCCTACTATGTAATTTTTATTTAATCATTAGAAATTAGCTTAAGGCTGATGCATGTAACTTAATATCCCTATCAAAATTACTATTATTCATTAGCTTTTTTTCCATGTGATCAAGACTGAGAGGTAATAGAGGCACAGCATGGTAGTGCTAAGCTGGAAAAATATCTTACACTGAAAGCAGAATCTAAATGTAACAGAAGAATGTTGTTGCTCTATATATAAATCAGGTTAGAAGAAAGGTAGGCTAGAAGAGTTTAAAATTTCCTTCTCTTCTTCCATCGAGCTTAGTGTTTGTTATAATCAATTTTTCTTTAATTCACTGCTTCACTCTGCTGAAAATG
>JAOXJM010000052.1:17980425-18043994 GCA_026413425.1 Tringa solitaria | reverse complement strand
ACTGAAATTCCTATGATTACTTCTGGTAATAATAAATGTTTAGGTCAAATAAAAATATGACATATGTTAGCACCACCACAAAATAGCAATTGCATATTACATTCTATTTTTCCAGTAAAAAAGGGATGCTTTGTTCATGTCAAGGCATTTACAAGGTGCTTTGTCATTTCCAAATGCTATTGACTGTGTTGCTGGTTTCCTCGGTGTCGCAGTACTGCACCCATGCCATCTTCTTGTCTAGACAGTAGTAGCCTCCTATGACAGATTTTCAAACAAATTTCATCTGTGCTCCATTAAAAGGACATAAATATTTACCTGTAATTTCAAGTCTAAATTAAGAATACATTTCTCCTTTCATTATGAATTCAGAGTGTAAAAAAGAAAATATGACAGGCTGATATTTCACCTATAATTTGTATGTTTGTAAGGACAGGTCCTTTCCTCAGGGGTCTCGTGACCCTTCTTTAGCCATTCTTGCCTGTCTTCCAGGACATTGTTGTGATAAGCACTGTGCAGATTTTGAAGAAAAACAGCCACTGTGCCCTCAAACACCTGACAAGCTAATTGCAAAGCTGAGAGACACCTGCTAAATCCCTGAAAATGCCAAGCAAACCAGTGAAGAGTAAACCAGCTGCTTTTAAAAAGGTGCTGATGACATTCAGCATGTTTCCGACTCATGGGCATTGCAATTTAGAGGATGGGAGCTGGAGTCTGGGGGAGTCTTTCCAGTCATGTCATCATGGTCTGACGGAACTTTGGTTAGACTCTTCAGCCCTTACACCTCTTGCACTAATGTCTTCTGTCAATGGAGCAGTAACAAATAAGTCAAAACCTTTAAGGAGTATATTTGAAGAGAAGTGGTAGATGGCACATGAGTTACTTCCTGTTGGGGAGGAGCAGACAAAGCAAGGAGGGAGGGAAGTTCCCTGTTGCTCTTAATGCCAGCTTCTGTGTTTTCTGCTCATGTTTCTGTTCTAGAGAGCAAGTGCTGTGATAATGCGCACAGCAGTTTTGCAGGGCTATTGTAAACACCAGTCCACTAAGTTCTCCTGCTTGTGAATGGGAAAAATTGTAAATTATAAAAAATGTTCTTTCTCTTAAGTAATATAACTTTGATAAGGGCTGGGGTAATGATCAAATACTTACAATCCAGTCAAACATTTTTAGTGAATGCTACTCATTCAAACATCTTTAAGGGAGAAAGCATGTCTCTGGACTCCTATCTGAAGTGTTTTTCAAAGGCTGGCATGTCTCAGAGGAGACTTCTACCTTGTTTTGCATTTATTGCTTTTAAAAACAGTTTCCTTTGGCTCCAGTGGTATAAAATCAGTCTTTCAGATTTCCTCCATCAAAACTGTTCTAGATTTATATATTCCTCAACAAATTAACACTAACAAAAAGTTTAGGATTCACAGTAGTCGGAATGGGAGAGAGAAAAACAGATGACAAAGAAGGCTAAATCTTACAGGCTTTAACACATTCCTGTTGAGATAAACACAGATTCTAAATTCAAAACAGTAGAATTTGGGCTAGTGAGACAAATTGATTTCTGATTCTTCTCAGAGAGCAGTGAAATGAGAAATCCAATTTATATCTGCTATATGGCTTTTTCATCAATGTTGGGAGCACAAACCATTTTTAAAAGTGGACTGCAATTGCCCTTGGCTATATAGATTAGTCCTCAAAAGGAAAAAAGATCTGTGTACCACTTCTAAATTGTTAGTTTCTTGTACTGGCAGAAACAGGTTCATAAAATCAGATTAATTAGGTTTAATGACTGAAATAAATAAGCTCTTGTGCTTATTTACCTGCAGTCTATTTAAATAGAAATATGGCTTCATGGGTTACAGTTAGTTGCAAGGGACAACATCACATTGAGAAAATTCCAGAAATCATCTCAAACTCTGCAGTCATAGAAACGTGATCATAACATGTTAATCTTGTGTATTTTTATGTGCTGGTTTTGGTTTTGTTTGGTTTTGTTGTTTGTTTGTGTTTTTTTCTTAATTAACTATTTTTTAACTGTGGATTTTTAAAAATAGGTATATAAAAATATTTTCTAAGTCAGAAATACCCTGTTATATTGAAGATTAAATTAAAATAAGCCTTCTGCTATTTTTATCAATAATTTTTTTATTAATTGCCATGCTGATCTATGGAGAAGGAAGGTTGTTTTCAAGATTTCTTGAAGCTATTGCAGAAATTTCAGTATATTTGAGAGTCAATGTGTTGAAGAAATAAATGTTATGACAAAATATTTACAACTGAGTGGTCAGCACAGACCATGGAGCCCTGATAACCTTTACTGTTCCCACTGTGAAAAGTCAGAGACGATGACCCATACACAGCAATGCAAATGCATGTTGATAGGGGCCTTCTAGTGGAAGAGAAAGATGTGAGTTCCTGCTGTTTGTATTTGGAATGGACTATTAGTAAGTCTGTGTTGATTGAGAAGTTTCAGGCTGTTACCGCCACAAGAAAGGCACCAGTAACACACTGATTGGCTAGCACTGACCTCTGATGTGGTTTTCCTCATTCAGAACAGCACCTAGGGGCTAAATGGGTTTTTAAAGCTAATATTACTTAAATGAAAAATTTCCGGAGTCCCACACACTTTCAGCATCCCCGCACCTCTTAGCTTTTACTTTATTTCCAGCCTCCCACCACTTTTCAGCCTGTGACTGAAAGAGGGTGGGAGGCTGAAAGGTCATGTGAGACCAGAAATAAGCTAGTCTTTAAGTGGGTGGGAGGCTGAAAAGGGGTGGGAGGCCTAGAAATGAAGTAAAGGCAAACAGGGGTGGTAGATCAAAATGGGGTTGGAGCCTGGTAATAAAGTAGAGGCCAAAAGGTTTTGAGAGGGTAAGAAGAGGGTGGGAGACCAGAAAAAAAATATAGTGGTAGAAAGGGGTGGGAGGCTGGAAGTTTGTGTGAAGCTGGAAATAAAGTCAAGATGAAAGGGGACAGTGGGCCAAAATGTCGTTGGAGTCCCAAAATAAAATAGAGGGCAGAAGGGGGCAGGGGACGAAAGTGAGTCAGAAGCAGAAAAAAAGTAAAGGCTGAAAGTGGGTTGGTGTCCCCAAAAGGGTAGGATGCTGTAAATAAACTAGAGGCCAAAAGGTGTTGGAGGCTGTAAACAGAGGCTAAAAGGGGTGGGAGGCCTGGTGTTTGCAGAAATTTGTTTCTGCAAAAACTTTCCTCTGGGTAGTCTCCCAGTGTTGGATGGCAGCTTGTCTTAATTCCTTTTTCTGAATAACTCCAGGAAACTAATCTACATTAATTCATCCACAGCAACTATTGCTCGGCTTATCCTTCACACTCCTACTTTGGAAGTCATGCTGGAGAAGCCTCTGCTTGCAAACTACTAGTATTTTTATGTCCCTAGAGAAAATTAACTCCACTTACTCTTTAGCTTTGAAATGGACCTGTAGCAGTGGTTTTGATTTTTTGAAAAGGTCTGCAATATAGATATATATTGCTAGAGTAGAAGTGATCTTGGCCTTCCTCTAAGCCCAGAAATTGTGGATCTGAGCAGCCATTATAAAAGCCATGCAACGTGAGTGTACTGGGAATGGCTGGGATCAAGTTAACTTTCTCCCTAACAGCCCATATGGTGCTGTGTTTTGGATTTGTGGCTAAAAGTGTTTATAAAACACCAGTGTTTTGTGTATTGCTGAACAGTGCTTGAACAGTGTCCTGGCCTTTCCTGCACCAGCTGGGGTGTCACTGTAGAGACTTTCATGCCATAATTAAGAAAAACAAGATAGTAGACGTTATTATATTATGTTGCCTTTGACAACACTGGAACTTTTTGCGTGTTGATGGTGTCAGTGCCCTGGACAGAGCCTGCGGCAGCAGTAACTACCACTCAGTGCAGTACTTCTGAATTATTTCATGTCCAAGTTTTAGATTATAATGGATAATCTCTCTTCTGAACTGCAGAAGGGGAAAGAATGAGAACACAGCTTGGGACAGCTTGAACATGGCTAAAAGCACTGTATCTTGAGCAGATATACAGAAGTGGACACTGCCCCTCACATACCCTTTAGCATTTAGTAGTGAAGGATCTTGCACTGTTGATTCCACCCAAAGAATGAACACTGTCACTAACCCACTATCACTGCCGCTTCATATTAAGCCCACTGATCCCCATTTATTGAATGACTAATGTGTTCTTGAGAGTCCAGAGAAGATGGAATGAGAGACAAACAAGAGGGAATCTTGGGTAAGCGGTGTGGATCAGTCTCCCTTATGTGTGTGAAAAGGATGAGACCAGAGGCTGTTTCAGGAGAGCACACAGAGTTGTCATGATACCTTCCTCTCTGAATTGTTAAGACTCAGAGCATCTGTTCTGAAGGAAGGATGCGGATTTTCCAAATTTAGAAGTCCATATAGAGTACATTTTCCTCTCAATGTTTTCCTGTAGCAGTCAATTTAATTCCAGCTGACAGCAGGAAGAAATGATGTGTGCTGAATAAACTTTATTATATGAGAAGTTTTCTCTTTTAATCTGCAATGTCTGCATTTCTGGGAAAAAAAAAACCACAACCAAATTTAAAATAAACCATAAAATTGTAATGTTTTTCAAGAAGTAATGTTATACGATAACATTCAGAAACTTCCACACTATATAGAAAGGTGCAGAAAATTAGTTTTATTTTGGAGAATTAAATATGGATTAATCAGCTCCTGCTTCTATTAGGTTGCTTTTATTTTTAAACTCTTATTTTCTACTATGGAGGAGACACACACAAAATATTTTCTTTAATGTTTTTAATGGATGCACACTAAGCCCCTCAGCTCTACCAGAAGTGCCACTTCTATTTAAACAAAAGACAGATTTAAGAAAGAAACAAAGGATACCAGTGACAGTTTTAACTCATTTCCAAGTCATCTTGCTTGTCAAATCAAAAGTGGATCAGTGTTTCCATTTTTAATATGTGTTAAAAATATGTCAGGCTGCAAGTAAAAATAATCCTTACCCTATGCCCAAGGCGTATTAGCCTCTCCCTCCTTAGGCTCAGAAAACCAAGGGACAGAAAGGGAACTAGTTGCCTGCTTTAAACACATGAGCTGTCCACTCAGCATCCTTGGGCAAAAATAGCTGTACATCTACATAAGCCCGTATACAGGCCAGTGAGCCATCAGGCTGAAGAGTGGCTAGATAGACACTGTTAAGAACCTGAAAAGTCTCTAAAAGATTTTTCTGTGGCAGTTGTGACCAGCAAGCACGTTCATGGAGATGTTCAAGCAATTTGTAAAGAGAAGAAAGGATCGAGTTAACGATACATGTTATTGCTCAGCTATTTTGACTGAGCCAGTCCCTGAAGTAATAGCCAGGCCTTTGCAAAGCAACCGTGAAATACCAAAGTGAGTAAAGTGTTGAAGCATATTCTTTGATCTTGTAGAAGCACATATTTCATGTTTTCTTATATCAAAAGGTCTCTTTCTATGGCAGTTATTCCACTTGGCTATTCAAGAGGCTTAAGTACTGAGGAGCAGAGGGGCATACTGAAAACTGGCTATGTTTTTAGATAGGAACTTGAGAAGTATAAACAACTTTTCAAATAATGTCCATTGTTATTAAACTTACAGCCAAAGGCTGTGCTCATTATTGTCATAATAAAAGTACTTAAAGCTAATGTCAGAGGTAGAGATCAGCTCAAGGACAAGCACTCTGTTATTGCATGTTTTAACTGGAATAGGAGACCAATGAAGGGAAGAAAGGACTTACTGGCATCACTAGTTTTCTCTTTAATATACATTTGCTTGGCATGTGGATGCTAACACATTTTTCTATAAAAATCTCACACAGGACTGACTGGCAGTCATTCTTACATGTTTACCTGTTCTTTGAATGTAAAGGTTCTCCTCTTCTCCTGAAGCTGTCATACCTCCAGTAAAATCTTATTGCATCTAGAGAAAAGAGTGCAGTGCCTTTTTTTATTTTAAAGGTACTCTTCATTACAGACATGGCTGCCAAACTGAGTGGAATTTATTGCCTCGAAGGTAAACATTTAACTCCATTTTATCTCACTTAGACTTTACTCATTAAGATTCAGTATTGATCTTAGCAAAAGTCACCAACTGCTTGTGTTTTGTAGTTTACAGAATTGTAGGGATGGGACTTATTTTTGTCAGTTCTTTTCCACCATTTTGAAGGTATCAAGATTCAACTTGCAAGTCCATTGTCCCTGAGTTCTGACAAAAAACATCTGCTTCAACTGGAATATTTGTCATGAGAAGTCAATAAAAACCATGCAGTAGATGATGCACCAAGAACAGAACCAATTAATACATGACTGTAAGTATTGGAGGTACCTTTGGAGATACGAAATGATAGTAATTTTGTTTGGTAGTGTGGCTTTCACTTTCCTGATAGGTTACCTTGAGTGATGTATTAGAGCCTCCTAACTTGAAGTCTTTCTACACTCAAAAGCCATTAACCTGAGTACTTCAATGACATTTTTCATTCAGATTGGCTGCTACAGGGAAGGCTGAATCTTGAATCAGCACCGTCACCTATTTCCGTGAGTAGCCAAAGGCAGACACTAGTTGAATGTCTTTAATCCTCTACTCTCTCCTCCCCACAAAGCACCAGCCATTTCTCTAATGATTAAAGGGGAAAGAGTATATATTCATTTTACTAGAATATAAAGAGAGATGTAGCACTTGAATTGTCATGAGAGTTGTAAATAATTCCCATACTAATGCTGACCTTTATGTCACCTTACTGTATGGCTTTTTACTGAAGTTAACCTTACTGAAGAGAAATACTCTGAGTATCTGGCTTTGGTTAACTGTGTAGTGAAAGGCAATGTTATTAAATTGCCCCATTCCAAGGCAAGGCACTGTAAGAAAATCTACTGTTTTTCAGTATTCAGTTCAGAAAAGTGGTATCCTCAGACCTTAAACAGATATACAGCCTTCAGAAAATTGTGTTAAAAACCCATATGTAATGGCAAAGCTTGCAATAAAAGGAAAGATGTGTTAGATTAGACCTTTGCTGATGCAATATCATATTTTGTTAGCTATTGTTTCCTTAAATTCAGCCAAAAGCTGTTCATCTATATTAATTAGCTGTAACTACATCTTTAATACTCTATGCCATATACATATTTTTATGCAGCTCAAAGATCTGTAATAGTTTTCAGACCTGCAGTGCAGTACTGTAGTAGGTTTCTTTATGAGTTTTTTTCATTTGTGAAAATGAAACCCATTAAAAGCATAACTAAAAATAACTAGTTTTTCCCATCTTGCTCTTAGTATGTGGATTCTGTTTCATAGCAGTTTTCTAATGCTACAATTTAAACATTCATTTTCTTTTTTCTACTATTCTCTCTCTCAAATAAACAAGTGGAATAGAAATTAGCCTAAACCAACCACACAATAAATTAAAGCCAACAATAATGGAAACTGAAGCTGAAGCACATTTCCAGGTATTTCTCCTCATGGATTTACAGCTCATCATTCAGCTCTGTCGCATAATCAGTTATTAATGTGGGAATCCATAGTTCACTCACACAGGTCTTTATCGATTCTTTTTTTTTAAAATCACTGGTCTTTTCCTGCATTAACTCACTCAAAAACATTAATATTCCACCTGCTAAGATAATACTAAGCCACATAGCTCCTGAAGCTCCAAGAAATTATTAAAGGTTTGACTATAGGTTTCTGAATATGGATTTCTGAATACTTGCCCATATATTGGGCACATTCTCTACTGCAAAATAACAGTAGGAAAATATAGAGCAAGAAAGGCGTGGAGCTATATAGAGAGGGAATATCTAGTGTTGGTGTAATCTGCAGGAATTCAATATAAATTATTTCTTTTGAAGTTGCATATATGTCTCCCTATTGTATAGACTTTCTTATTTTCAAATGCAATTCAACAGAAGTCAGAAGATGATGAGGATTTCCCAGCAGCCAAAGGGCAGGATCTATCTTATCTGAACAAAATAGCATTGCTGCCACTAAGTTTTTTCTAGCAGGGGATACTGCTAGAACTCTGCACCAGAAACAGCGGAGTACAACTGGGTCTGTCTAAAACACCATGCTGAATTCACCTCACTTTAATTCCTGCAGCACCAAATAGTCCAAATGTTAGAGTCTGCTTCTAAACCTTAATGTACAAGTCACTATCAGAGCAATGTGAGATTAATTTGGGAACGAACAATTGCAATATTGCAATATTTGATAGAAAGAGCTCCTAGGAACCGGTGACTTTTTCCATACATGCAGCATATTCAGGACTGTATTGGGGCAATACCTAAATGTCCTTCTGCAGACAGTGTAAAAATACCTCTAATTACTCTACTGAGCATCTAGATGCTGTGACAAGGGTTCTTATAGACATATATAGAGACAGCATATACCTTTAGATTGTGAAGGAAATATTCTAGTGAAAGGAAATATCTGTCCCTACCCAACTCAAAAAGACTACAAAGAAAAATTAAGATATGAAAAACAAAGAAAAAATTATCAGATGTAAACACTATTCATTTTCCTTACTCTTTGAAGAAAGGAAAAAAAATATCCTTCAAGCTAAGTTCAACTGAAACGAGGTACAAAGTGTGTATAAGTGATAATCATCTTCTCTGTTCCCTGTTTCTTGTTGCTTAGGACCAAGCGCTTCCACTTTGGCTTCCAGTCTTTAGGAACTATGCTCTATTTTAGCATCCTAGAGGCCTCCAGTAATGTGTTTGCAGAGCTAGAAATAAAACAGAGACAGCAGAGGGGAGTAAGGATTTTGACTAGATTTTCATTTAGAAAGACAATATAGCTGTATTGAGGAAGGGCCATATAATTGGAAAGATGCTGCTTGCCTGGGACCTCAGCAAACTTCAGCAACTGCAGTTATAGTGGTCTGACCTTAGAGGGGAACTAAAGAAATATCTGATTTGTTTTATGATTGAATGCCCAGCACCTTCTTCTCATTAACAGTAATTTTGTTTCTCAATTATGCTCATGTATTTTTCTTGGGTTTGCAGTATCTCATTAGTTGACTTTTGTTTGCTTTAATTATTAAGAAGTAGCTTTGAAATGGAACATCCTCTTTGCAAATGTGACCTTACATGGGTGTGAGCTAGAAACTACTGTTATCTGAACTGTCATTTACCATCACAACAGGAACTCTGCCTGCTGGATTCTGTAATTCAGGAAGCAGAAACTTTCCAAACACAAAATTTGAGTTGAGCAATGGCTCATTCAGGTTCCCAGCTATATCATTCACAACACATAAGTGCATATTTCTGTGTAAAAATTAAAAAACAGAAGGAAAAATGGATAAAATTAAATGGAGCAGAAATGAAACATTTCAATAAATGTCTTTTTTATATTGTCAGATTTTATTTGCTTATGGCTGTTCAATAGTAGATAAAAAACATACCCAAATAACAACAGACTGTAAAAATTGTGAAGTCTTAGTGTTTTCTTAATTGCTTTATAGTTGCAGTATATTTGTGTAGAGGTCAACTGTAGAGGTCTTTATTCAAACCAGCAGTACTAAATTTCATGGCTATGTAAGTAGAAAAAAGCTCTTCTTAATAGATAAAATAAATTTTGCTCCTAACATACACAGTATCATTAACTTCTTCTAAGTTCCAAAACTCAGTGATGATAAGACGATTGCAATAGTTTCAAACAGGGCTTCAAGTGAAACTATATAATTCACAGTGTGGAGAGTTCTCACAAGCCAGCAGTAAATTCCTTTGATTTAGAATCAGATGATTAGATTAGAACTTTTTGTTGTTTTTTTTCTTTTTTTTTTGTAAAAAAAATTGGGTCTCTTCAATTACCATCCATGTAAAAATTGTTACACAGATTCTGAGTTTATTATTAAAGTACTGAAATAAGTGGGACTGTAAAGATAAGCAAAGACACAACTCATGTTTTCACGCTTTCTTGAGTCAGGTCTCTGCTATGAAATGGAACAATTCTTCTAAAACAAAAACTTTTCCACTGAGATCAGATAAAAATTATTCTAAGAATTGCATGAATAACTTTTTGCACCATGCCACAAACAGATGAAACATACAGCCTTTCAGATCAACACTGCAGCCAAACACCAAATCCACAAAATCTATCCTAAAAATAAACTAAAAAGTATAACTGCATCTTTTCTGTTTGTATGTTACAAGAGACCTTTAAAAAACATTTTAACTAAGTATAATTAAAATATTCTCAGTGACAGTTCACTAAAACTAATTTTGTCTAGTAACATAAAATATTGCAAAACTATTAATGCAGATATTAGTAGCAAATTTAAAGGAAAATTAGATAAAATATGCATCACACTTATAGATAAACAATCTTTCAGAATTCTTATTCCAGGATCTTATCACATCTGCAGCTTAAATTAATTTCTGTTGCTACAGAAACATATTTTTGTGCTGCACTGCATGAATCATAAAGCTGTGTGTCTTACGTGTGTATTAAGCTGTGGATCTCATTGACATTGACTTCACTCAAATATTGCCACAAGAGATAATAGTACAAGTCCTGTGAGTTTCCTTAAACATAATGCAATTTGCTTAATATACACAGACTAAGGACCTGATTCATCCAGGTATTTAAATGCAAGAGTAGTCTCATTTGAAGCAAGCAGAACTATCAAATTTTTAAAATAAAGCACTTAACAGCTGAAATTGTGACCTAAAATAGGAATCTGGAAATAGATTTGAAACTGCAGACTTTTAAACCTGTCTGCTATACCACCAAAATTTGCCTTAATTAGGAATTAATATTGCTATTTGAATCTGAGAATTTCTATCTGACTTTTTTTTTTGGTAGTTGGTACTGGTTTTGCTATGCATATTTTAAAATGCAAATCAAAATCAAATTTTAGGTAGAGAAAATGCCAGCTCAGGACCTGTCTCCCAGTGCCAACTGCACAGAGCCCTGGGGAAAGGGCAAAGCAAACACCCACTGGTCATGGAGAGGAATTAGAGCTGCAGAACATATGGTCTCTGTTTATATTATTTTTTTACAAAATTGCAGGTTACTTTCAGAGGGTAAGTGATGCAAATATTACAAATTTTTGTCCCTCAGAGTCCCTAGAATGGACAAGTTATCAAATGAAAACTTCCTAAAAAATGGTATGTTTGTAGAAGGAGATACTGCAGTAGGATAGATTATGAATATTTAATTTCTTGGTTTTAATCTGAAAAATAAAAAAAGGAAATCTTCCCTGCCCCATAAATCTGCCTGAAATGCTGCTAAGAAGTGTGACTTATTTTTAAGTTTTCCTTTTTCTATAGCCTCATTTGGAGCGTATCAGCTCTGGGAAATCAGTGGAGAACCACCGTATGAACCTCCAGTGTTTATGCAGTGCATTTTAAGCTCTCTTAGACATGGATGAACCCAATTGGGCACTAGGGACCCTTCATGAAAGACAAACGAAAATGCTGATGAAATCCATGCAGAATAGCTGATGTACTTTTTTTTTTTTTTCATTTCCGTTTATTTACATTATCTTTCATCCCAGTGCTTGTCTATGCACATCAAAAGTTCCCAAGATGGTACAGTGGGAAGCATAATTCCCACTTGTTTGGATTGTTGATTTCTTTAAAAAAAATATTTTTCTTTTCAACGCATCGTGAGAGAATCAGTCATACTCCAATGTGGTGTTCAACGCAATAATGCCCTCATATCGACGCTGAATGTATGCAGCTCTCAAAATCCTTAAAAATCAGAAGTGCAGTTCCATTCTGGAGGAACATTTTCTGTGACTGGGAAGTCTCGGCATGTGGTAAGTACTTCAAGCCTGGTTTTCCCTGGGCAAGTTCCCCTGCAGTGACCTTTACTTCCATTCCCAAACCAATTGAGAGCCCTATGTCTCATGTGAAGATGTGACCTCGGTAGATAAGGCAATTATTTTTTTAATCATTTTTAGAGTCTCTCTAATGGTGCAGTCATCGTGCTACATTGATACTCATTTTCTGAGGATTTAAAACTTCATTACCACTGATACACTACCAGAACAACCATCAAATTCACTTAGTTGCCGAGTCCTTTATGAGTAAAGCCATATAAAGGCTTTCAACATCTCTCTACATCCTTGCAATTGCTTCTGAGGAAGCATTTCAGTACTTTCTCTATCTTGATCTACCTTGAGTCATCAATTCTAGAATTATCATTTACTCCATCAAGAAAGTTGTTTTTTTCCAGGATAAAATCACATCTAAAAGCTGTGATACGTCTTCTGATACAATGTACATTAGTTAAATTTCAGAGATTTTGTGTGTGTGTGTGTATTAAACAGTGAACAATTAAATAGATAGTTTAACTTAATTTTAAAAGATCACAGAGGAACTGAAAAAAAATTAGAAGTATCCCAAGCATTCAGGAACCACCAAGTGAATATTCTGCTTCTGTGAAAACTCTGAATTCCTTTTAGATATTTTTGAGTACTTGTAAGCATGCTGAGATTCAGTAATCCCAGATCCTATATGTTTTGTACAAATACTGCCATTTTATTCTTTAGAATTGACGGTGTTTTTGAAAAAAAAAAAAATCCAGAATATGAAAATAGCAGTGAGGCCAATCAGCTGAGCCACTGTGTCTAGATAGAGCAAGATATCCTTTTAATTTTGTAATAATTTAGTAAGGAATTTGACAGTCAATATTAAAGCATACTGTAGAACATATGGCCATCAGGTCTCAGCATGTGGCTGAGCCCTGACTTTACCTTATTTGCCATCTATCCAGAGGCTAAATCAGGGCCGGAGTAATTTGTCATGCTTAGTGTTGCAGAGTTTGCGATCCAGACCAGATCTCTTTATGTCATTCTGCAATTGTTGAGCTGAAGTTTGTCTCCTTCCTGAGCTTTGCTACAATTATCAGCTGTTCTAATAGGGAAAACTGCTGGTTAGGGAAGGAGCAGAGCTCTAGGTAGCCTAATGTGCAGAGGTTGTCAGGAAGCAGAATTTATTCTGAAGTACATGAAAGAAACATCATTTTTATTCCTAGAGATTACTAAGGAAATATATTTGAAAATTTTCTGAAAGGAAGAAATGCAAATGGGGAGTTGAATCATCTCAGATTTTAAAAAATTTGAAACTTATGAAAGCATAAATATAACTGATGGTTCTGGTTCATTTGCACAACTATTCCTGCAAAAATTAAGTGTACACAGACTTCTCTTTCTCCAAAACAAATAGGCTGGAGCTGAGAGTTTCAAAAAAACACATTTAACTTCAACCCAGCTATTCTATCCCTATCTGTTTGTAAATGAGAAATAGCTGTTGAGCTATCTTTAAAAAACAATGTTTTCACTCATCCCAGACTCATCAGATCAGTCTCAGATGTTGAAGGCATTTGTAAGGGAGAGTAATTGGTCACAGCTGAGGAGTATGGACTTTTTTTGTAGTTTTAATATTGCTATGTGTGCTCAGGGTACCAATTTCTTCTGGTTAAAGGACAAAATACAGCCTATTCAGCTACTAGCACTATTATAACAAGAAACATATAAAGGCCACCATTCTTACCTCAGGTGAAAGTCCTCATTCTGTATTTCAAAAAAACCTGTTCTGTTCAAATAGAGACAAAACTGAGTAGAACAATAGCTGGGAACATTTGTTTTATGAATATATTAAAAAAACTAAAATAGGAAGTATAAGGGCAACAAATGAGAAGAAAGCATTCCTGTCAAAACACCTTTTGTGGTCTTGTAAATGCAAGCTTATTCAGCTATTTCTTCTCCAATTAAATATATGAAGTCTCCATAGCAACAGCCATTTTGTAAGATGCATATATTTCATGATGTTCCAGATATTGAGCAGCTAACTAAAGGAGAAGGAGAAATGTCATAACCATAACACAGGACTTCTTAGAGTACTTTCTAGGGAAAGAAGCATTACCTATTGCCACAGAGCAAAAATTTTCCTGACAGTAAAGCTAATTTTAAAAGTTTGGGTTTTGTTGGGTTTTTGTTTGTTTTTAAGAATATGCATTACCTTCTTAATTTTTTCTGCTGTGTTGTGTGACGACACATGACTTTTAAAAGAGAATTTTACCTATAAAATTAAAATAATATTTAATTTTATATTTTGTGAGTCATGATGTTGCAAAGCTAGATCTGCAGCAGGTCAAAGTCCTTTTTCAATCACTGAAGTCACTGCAGAGATACTAGGTTACACAAGCTGAGGCTCTGCAGTCAATCTGTTGTCAATACACTGGTAAAAGCAATTGAAAAATATAGTTTCTGTAGCACAGCTGTTTGTCACAGCTCAGTAAGTGCTGTACCAGGGGAAGAATGCAACAGCTACCCGGAAAAGATTTAAAAACTTATTTGGGTAATTATGTTTGTCGTCAGTCATACGAGAACTAGATGCTATGCCTTTTCTACACAGTGCCTATGCACAACTAGCATAGCATATAGTGGATAGCAGTAAGAGTAGAGTTGATCCAAGCCCCACAGTTATGGAGAAATGGGGTTTGACACAAACCTTGGTACTATATCTGTATTTATAATTCAAACTCCACCCAATATTTTATCATAGAATCACAAAATAGTTTGTGTTGGAAGGTTCATCTAGTCCTTTGTGAGAGCCTGACCCTGTAAATCTAGTGGCAGTATAAATCCTGATACCAGTCTGCAGCAGTGTAGAGAGGGAACACTAGAGCATCGATTTTGGTTAGCATTTCTGAAGGCAGTTTTCTCTGACAGTCTTTTCTCCAAATGATCTGCAGCATTAGGTTGATGTATGCTGCGATATGCAGTTTGTCTTCCAGATTCCTCCGGACAGCTGCATTTTACCTTTTAGAGTTTCTGAACATGACATGGGGAAGTACACCCAGTGGCAGGGAGCTATTAGTGCTGCTCTTCAAGGCCCTTTTGAAACATTGGTGCTCACCATGCATTCCTGACCGCCTGTGTTAGAGAGCAATGGGTATAAACCAAAACAAGTGAAGAAAAGTGTTTCTGAGATGACCAGGAAAGTGAGAACTGATTTGAGATTGTGATAAGCTTAGCTTGTGTAGCCTGCCAAAACAGAAGCTAGGGAAGGACAGGCTTGTTTGCTAAAAATATTAGATACATGGCAGACTGAGGGAATGGCTCCTTAAGCAGGAGGGCAATGCTGAGCACAGAAGCACATTTTTAAAAGTTGAATATAAGTGCATTTGGAATGAAAATTGGAATTAGAATTCAAGGTTACCATAAATCTGAGTCTCTGGAGATGCTTTCCAGCAGGAATATCACATTAAAATAAAAATCTGATCAGCTTTAAGGTGCAGCTGGCTAAACTGATAACAAGTGCCAGAAGGTAAAAGAATGAAAAATTTTTGTTGATAAAGAGATAATGTAAACTCTGTGCTCTGTTACCTTTTAGTGTCTAAAAAGCAGCCCTGTCCTTTTTCTCCTGGTGCTGGGTGATCAGGCTACCTTTGGAAGGTCACCCTTACAGCCAGGGTGAAGTTAATGTTAAGGTGCTGTTATCAGCAGTTTTTTGTATGTGTGTGAAGTTGCCTTAGAAGTGGACAGAATCAGTGCCCGCAACCTTGAGGTATGAAGCAGTGGTCAGCCACTGCTGGATGCATGCCTCGATGTCTCTCCAAACAGGGACTTTCCTTGGAGCTGAACCTTCCAGTGCTTTTTTATTCTCACAGAACAAACCATGAGGTCCTGCACATTTTTTTTTCCTCCCTCATACTATTAATTTTTCTCATAGACAGCCCAGGTAGCAGCCTTGATTGTTCAATTGTAGTAGCTCAGTGTAATTCTCTGTGGTACATCGTATTCTCCATAATAACTTTATGTCCTTTTTCCTCTCCTGCATGGACTACAGGCCATCTTCTGCTCTATTTTGACTACAACTTCAGCAACAAAGTTTAACCAGGGAGAGACCTGTTTAACATCTGTAAGACAAATGAAGCACAATTTTCTTTGAAATGAAGCAATTTAAAATGTGTCTTCCCTACGGGAGCTCTGTTATTTTATTTTTCCTTAAGCTAATTTGAGGTTTGTTTTTCTTTGTCTCAGCATGACAGTTTGTGTGCTAATCCTATCAGCTAGGTCCCATAAATTCCAACAAGAACATACCATGCCTGAAAATGCCAAGTGCTGTGAGTGATATTTCTGTTGGAATTCGTGTTTCAAACAACTAACCAGCTAAATACAGGGGATTCAAACAGAGGATTAAAGTGTCCTGTCTGCCAGGATTTGCCACAGGCACTTATATTAACTGGATTATTAATCTCCCTGAAGTACTTAATAGCTAAATAGGGTTTTCTATGCTTTCAGATATAGTATTCTCAAAGATGCCTGTGTGTCAGATTTTCCAAAGGGCACATAAAATGTCACCAAAGCATTTCCATTAAGGACCCCCAGGGTGTTAATCCAGCTCTTTGAGAGGCTGAAAATCTCTGGCAGTGAGTAGAGCGCGAGGCACTTCCCAACTTCTGGAACTTCATTTTCTTTTCTCTCCCTCATTGCATGTTGGGGCTGAGGGTGAGAAATAGCATGTTGGGGCCGAGGGACAAGTAACAGTCTAGTCTCAGACAGCTCAGGATGAAGTTGTGGAACTCACATCTTGTCCTGGCTAGAAAAAGACCTTGCTATTAACAGCACTTTACTCCTGAAACAGGAAGCAAGTCTGAGCTGGATGGCAGGAGGCACCCAGCTAATCTCTAGCTCTTAAAGTTTCTGGCTTACTGAAATTCTAGTGTGTGGTAATATTTTATAGAGACAGGGTTCTTCTTTGACAGTTTCACTAACATTTTATGCATCTTTCTTTTCTTCAGAAGCCCTGAACTTTCAGATATTCTTGAGGGAATTTTCTGCTTGAGTAATACCTTTAATCTTAAATTATGTCCACTGTTCTTTTTTCTATCCTGCTCCTTCAGTGCTTGGAAAAATAAAATATCATTAAACATCTCCCAAGTATTTAGGATATTTGGACATGACATGTAGTTTCTGACTAATTTCTGCTTTATGGTACTTCTGGTCTGTGATTATATCCTTCTTTCTAAGAAGGAGCCTGTTCGTTACTTAGGCAAATGTGTCAATGCAGAAGAGAAGAGGTTTCTTGAACTTCTAAATTCATCTTAATTCAGTACTGTACAGCAAGATTGCTTGACTTAAGGATCATTTAATAACACAGCAGGTTGTAGAGCAAACTACTGGTCAGAAGTGTCAGATGAATTTAAACAACTAGAAACTGTGATCATTTTCTCTAGAGAAAATTGCATTAGCCAACTCTCTTCCTGAATCAGTTGTGATGTTAAAATTCTTTAATGTTAACTGTAACCATGGCAATTTTTATGGACTTACAGGATACTACTCTTGCAGTGTTTTGTAAAAGAATGAAATTTAACATGTTTGGATCACATTAATTTTACAGTTACATAGACACTCCTTTAAAGCATAAAATTATGTTACTGTAATTTGTAACACAACCAACTGCTCCAAACCTGTCCCTGTGTACTGTCAGTCTATGTATGGGAACAATAGTTCATAAAAGAATGATAAATCTGAGTATTTCTAGTTCAGAGAATGGGTGCACACTTTTTCTAGACTCGTAACATAACACATTCCATACCACATTTCACTGAAAACGCATTGTTAGCAATAAATATGCATTTGCTGTTTTACCCTGGTATTATTGCCCTTCAGCTTGGTCTTTTATGACAACTGGCTCAAAAGCGGGGTCTTGTTAGCAAGTGTTAACAGATGGGCCCTGAGAGAATACTAAATCAAAGTTGTGACTTTTAACATAACTTTTAACATAACTTTTAACATAACTCAGTCAGTTTAGACAAATCAGTACTCTGCCAGGTCTGAAATAGCCCCTTCTTAAGGTGTGGTTTATGGGCATCTTAAAAATAATAGTGTTCTTCAGATTAAACACTGTAAAGTTGGGTCCACAACTTGTAAAGATCATGAGCAAAAGACGTGAGTGGTGGGGTGGGTACCACATATTTGGATTGTGTACGGAGAATTATCTACAGTTATGTCTGTGTTGGTTGTGTGATATTGTTTTTCCATTTTCCTAACTCAGCTACTGATGACATGAATGTTATTTTAATGATCATCTCTACCACAACAAAATAACCATTAACTATATTTGCATTAGTCTTTACTATTTATGATGAGGTTCTACAACCCTTACCTTTAAAAGTGATTTATTTATTCAAAAAAATACTTTTAGTGATCTTTGGGCTACCTGTAGATATTAGACAGCTTTATCTGTAACTATAATATAAAAAAGAGTGGCACTAGCTAGTGAATTCACATCTAGATGGACAACTTTTTCAGGATTCCTGCAATACTCATCATCGTAAAGCACCCTTCAGACTGGATCAGCTTGGCCTACCTTTGCAAAGCTTCCTCATCTGGGTTTCCTTTATGGAATATACTTACTCACCAGTTTGCAAGATTTGCTTGAGTAAGGGCTCTAGGATCTGGATATTTAACTATGGAAGTTGCCTTATTTATAGCATTGTTGCTTCTACAGATTGTCAAAAGAGTTGTTACAATGACAAATATATCCATTCTGTAACTATTAACATTTAGGTTAAAGAAAGCAGCCTGCAGAACCACCTGTTCTGTTGATGCTATCAGATCGGCAATACATTGTGTATAAGCTGTGTCAGACAACGTGTACGTGATTTAGAAAGATTTTTTGCACAATGTAGTCAGAATTTTGACAGGATTTCAGCTGCCCAGAAGCATCTACCTAATAATCTCAGAGTGTCTTTAAAAGCAGAAAGGCAGTTTATTGCTACTGAAACCCGCTCACACAGCAGAATCACTTGTGCAGGAGGTCACAGCTCCCAAAGTCAGCATAATAGCACTTCCATTTCTAAATGAAACATAATAAACTTTCCATATTTTTACTTTACCAGGAACGATTTTTGAGCAAATACACGATCCTCCATCCTTGTGCTTTTGTTCTGCTCAGACATTGTGGGAAAGAACAAGGGAACACTATCAAGCTTTACTTTCTGAAGGTCTCATCTGCCTGGTGAGGAGTGACCTGCTACCGAACCCATTAAGATTTACTCATATGGAGAACTGAAATTCTAAACAGGAAGAAAACTATGGCAAAGAAAGTGCAGCAGTGGGGTTGTACTAGGCATACAAAGATGCTTTGCTTCGAAGGGCAGGTCATGCAAGGTAATTGAGAGTATGAATGGACACAGAACAGCTTAGAGTCAAATTTGGTTAGTGCAAAGGCTGTCAACAAACAAGATCCGAGGACAGGAAAAGGAGGAGAATTAACATGAGGAAATAAAGTCTTCTTAAATAAACAGAAAGGTATGGTATTGTGAGCAAAATGAAACAGTAATCAAATCAATGCTTTTAGAAAAAGTTCTCGTGATTATTAAATATGCAGCATAAATCATATGTGACAGGAGTCCCTTCTGGACCCACAATCTCTGCTATAATTTCTCATTAAAATCATCTTGGATTATTTACTTTTCCAGTAATATTATTAGAAACAACAATAAAAACAATAACATACAGCCTCAGGGTTGGTGCAGGATTCAGACCTTTAAAGATATTTGTTTGAAGCACTTTTAATTACTGTCATACTATTTGCACCCCTTTCAGCTAACCAAAGTTATGAGAATATTATCTTTCTAGCTATGGTTTGGTCACCTTCTGGCAGATTTAACTCCTTGTAGACAAAGTAAAGAAGGTTTGATCACTCCATCTCCTGCAATCCTGTTTCTTTGGGCTAAAACTCCAGCAGTCAATGCATTATGAGAGAGGTGTGGCTCTACCTATATCTTGCCTCCCTGTTTTTTTTATTGTTTTTTTTTTTTTTTAACTTCACAGGTTATCAGCTACAACTCCAACTTGACAATAGAAATGCACTCAGTAAGCTGAATCATAATAAAATCTATAGGATATTATAAATAAGGATAGATCTAGGCAAATACTGTATCAGGATTTCAGTTCAGCAGCTTGAGATTATGAACCTCCAGGACTCTCGCTTAATTAGAGAATAAAATTAGTTATATATTGTTGCAGCACTTTGAATTTATGTAAGACAAGCTTCCTAAATTGCTGCTAGTAACTGGCTCGGCTCTCAGTCCCACCCAGGCAATCTCTCAGAGATCAATGCAGTCAGGAGCATCAGAATTAGGAAATCAGAAGGAAACAGTTCAGGCTGTTGCAGTTGTCCTTAACATTTTGTGACTGCAATTCCATGTTTTGCTACACTTAATTTTATTATTGCATAACCATTTCTTTTGTGCACCTAGACCTCTGGAACAACACTGGAATCTTTACAAACAACTAGCAAAGATGTCATGCTTGCTTCAAACTGCTTGCAGGTAAAACAACAGCTGGATGAGAAGTACAGTAAACAGGTAAGTAATAGAGAGATTATCCTTTATGTAATAATCAATAGTCACAGCCAAGTGAGTGCTTTGTTAAAGGAAGAGCAGCAGTGCTTTACAACAAATGTACCTTTGTATTACAAACTCCAGCCAGTCTTCTGTGTCAACAAGTCCTATTTCCTCTGCCTTGGGACAGAAGCTGAATGACATGTGAGCTAGCAGATACACAGGGTAAGACAAGGTTGGCTTTGTTTTGCTCTGACAGTGATTTTTACCAATTTCTTACCTGGGTCAATATATATCCTCAGTTTTATTGTTGGACCTCAATGATTTCTCTTCTGCACTAAGGAACAGTTTGACCTGTTATCTTCCCCCTTCAATAGAGGTTTATGTGAAAACCTCAAAATACTAGCTGCACAGCATTCTGAGATAAAATACCCTCTCCATGAAAAAAAGAGGTATAATAATTAGACCTGATAAAGTATAATCAGTTCCAGTACCAGCAACATCAGTTTTGGTATGCATCCTATTCTCTGTGAAGCCTTCTCCTTATCTGGATCTTGTTTTATCTGGCTGCAGACTGACCTAATTTTGGTTTGTAAGTAGATAGAAGAAAAAGGGAGTAAAGTGATTGTGCTGGTGATAACTTGCAAACCATGCGTGATTAGCCAGTCCTTTGGAGTTCTTACTGTTGTTGTAGATAAGGGAGAATGTTGTAGGTAACGGAGCAGGGTTTTGTGCTCCTGTGGCTTTTTGGTTCATTTGATGCAAGTTGAATGTTGGGTCTTTCATACCTGCAGTCCATCTAGTCTGTCTGTCCCAGTGGGGAGAAGTGACAGTGCAAAGATCTGTTTTTAACATTGTTTTGTAATTCATTAAAGGTGAGAAATGGAGCCTCTATGAATGAAATCATTCTGATGCTGAATACACTCCAGCAGTTTATAAAATAGTCCCCTAGGGTTTGAATGTTAGCCAAAAGAGAACAAGCATTTTTTTTATGTTGATTTTGTAGATTCCCAGAGAAAATAAAATAAATATGTTCTTTCTTTCTGCATCACGGTGCTTCAAGAAAGAAAATATCCATGTCATTTGTACCAATATTGCCTGATTGCCTATTGAGGTGGTATGATATTCAGTAATTGCCCTTGTCTCTATGCTGCTGAGTAATTAAAATAATTTTTCTTTATTTGTGGATGGTGTCAAGATCTGGGAAAAATATCATTGTGCTATGCCTGAGTTTTTTATAAATAAATTACAGAAAGTGGGCAAATTATAATAATTCTTACAGTAATTACATCAATTAAAATAATGAGACACTGTGGGAAGTCATCTCTAAAGTTCTTCTTTTGGGGCCTGAAGGAATTCACCCCAGGTCAATGGCTCTTTCCCAAAAGGTTTACATAAAGTTGAAACATGTTAGGGTTTCAAGGCAGTTATGCCATAGTAATTTGGTATTTAACTGCTCTCTTCTATTAGATCCTGTTGTTAAATGCACGTTATATGAGCTTTCTTCATAACTCATATACATAGTGGTATTAAAACAAAACCAGCAGATTTAAAAAAGAAAAAAGGAAAGGGATTCCTTCAGTGTTATTTCTAATTTATTCACTGGTATCTCATTACTTTTTGAAAGAAAGCACAAGGATCTCAGCTGGAATTTTAATAGCAGAATAGTTATGGTTCTCCACAGATTAAAAAGAAGGCTCGTGAAATTAAGTTTAACAGGAGATACTGGCTAGATGCTAGTAGCGTTACTGTGTGTGCAAATCTGAATCAAAATCTTAGAGCATTCCAAAGCTACTGTCATGCAATTCATGAGATGTTAAAATCTAACAACCATAACCCACAACCTAATCCTAATTCAATTCTTAAGCAAAGGCTAATGAGCATTTAGGTGCCCAAAAGCAAATGCTCTATCCTGGGCTATAAAGGCAGCAACCTCAAACCAAGCTAGACCAAGTAACTTGCTTAGGCAGAGGTCATTAACTGTAATAATGAACCCCTGTAGTGTATATATATATGTAATATATGCTATAGTAATAATCCCCTAAGGAAAGATGGGGGTGTTGGATGCTCTGCAGCCCTAAGAGCAAGTCCAGCTCCACGAAGCCCTGCAGCTCATCAGTTATTACATGCATTAAGTCTTGATTTCATGATAGTCAGGCAGCTGGCCTTATCAGGCTTCCAAAAGGGAGTGCAAAGGTGGATTATGCCACTTCTTGTAAAAATAACCTCTGTCTTTGAAGAGCCCACCTGAAACACATCACCTTTACTTCTGCAGGATAAAATCCTAGCCTTTAGCCAAGCTCTAACATAGTTTTTCACCTGAGAGCACTAACAGTTTGGCTCTCAAAAGTTAATATACTGACCTGAACCACTAACTAAATTTTTAACTGAGTATTAATTGGAATCTTGAAAGCTATGTTCAGCAAATGGGGTTTGTATTGAATAAAATGGCTGACATGGAAGTAGCATGAATTTCTTAGTGAGTTTGCTTTAAATGTGCCTTAGGATTTCAGTAACATAAATCACAGCACTTCTATTATTTAATTCTTAATCTCAGCTCTTAATGCCTCATAATTCACTGCTGCTTTTAGTTACCATTTATATCTACAACAACAACAACAACAACAAAAAATAGGCTCAGAGAAAAAAGAATTAAACATCAGAACCTGGTTTTGATTTAGAAATATTTATAGTAGTAAAATAGAAATGTTGCTTCTAGCTAAACTGTTTGAATTATACATTAACTCATTTAATCTTGTTTCTGTGGTGCTATTTTGGATTATTTTTTTCAATCATTACATTTAATGTGCAAGCTGAAATTCCACTTTTAATATTCAAAGATATTAGGTCAGTTTATAATTCATTAGTTCATCAAAGTAAACATCATAGTCTACCAAAAGTGCTTTGTGTTGTATTGGCTGCTCCCTGACTAGAAAGTGCTATAGGGACAGTGAATCAGAACATTTCCAAAGGGGTTGCAGAAATCTAAGATTCAGAAAAGCAAATGTAAACCCTACTGCACTGTGGGTGACAGTCAGCCAGAAGGCATGTCAAAGTCCAAACAGCATCCTGAGGCAAATATGCATGCTGTTAATTATGCCATTTCAGTTTATATGAAGAAGTAAGCTCATAATAGTAATGCTTGGTCAGTAATTCATTTTTTCCTCATCTAAACTGCAGTTGATGCGTCTTGCATTGCTATAGGATCTGGACTGCATTGGAAAAATTCTTGATCCACTTCAGTGTGAGTACAGCCAAGAAAAATTGTTCACTGCAGAGGAACAACTTGATTTAAACTTAACATTTATTTAAGTCTAGTAATGATACACCTGCTTTCAGTTCACCCTTTTATATTTTACAGGTAGGGAGAGGCAAGGAGGAGTTGCCATTTAATTTGTTGTCACAACTAGATTTCCCTCCACCCTGTCTCCCTGCTTTCCTGCTCTGGAGCTGGCTGCAAACCAACAAGGAGAATGGGGAAGGAAGGAAGGCCACCCCATGCACCCACAGGAGTCCCCAGTGCAAGAAGACCTGAGCGCTATCTCCACCCAGTCTGCATCAGCCCTCCCTTGCAACACTGACTGCAGTTGTCTTTGGATCAGACTATCAGCAGAGACTAAACACCACTGCTATGTCAGGAGTTAATCATGATGGATTAATTAATTAGAAATTAAACTTCTGTCATCACTCTTCTTTCCTTCCCATCAGAACTTCTTTATTCATTTGCAAAAGAGTTCTGCCCAGGCACAGCAGAGCAGAATGCAGACGTGTAGCTTGCATGACTACAGTGAGAAGTAGATGTGGGTATCTATGTATATAGACAAAGACATATGTTTTTAAATATATGTATATACATAGATATATATACACTGAATAGTTGTCACTATAAATAAATACTGTAAGGAAATGCAATGTTTGCAAATAAATTTTAAATCACAAGCTCTTGCTCTCCAGAAACTAAAACAACAGCTTTTCTGTCAAATTCAGAGGAAATAGTACAGGAAAAAATGCGGATTTATCGCCATCTGGAGGGTGAGTGTGTTCTTTACCTGCTCATAGTTGTCATTCTGGGCTCCACATTACAGGAGTGTCTGGCGTCCTCAAGGAGAAGGGTTTCAACTTAGATGCATGAAGTTTCTGATATTGGGGTTATCATTAGGGGTAATTTGAACCATCTAATAGAGTAGTTATGCTTTTTATCAGTCTTTAGACCAGGATAAACAACTCTAAAGCCTGGATGCTTAGCTGTTTACTATTGTGCTCTACGGATCACATATCTGTGCCTTCAGAAGAAAGTCCTGTATTCTCCTGCTTAAGGGCAGAGACAGGAGGGATGGCATTGGCAGTGGAGGGGGTCAGAATTCAATGCTTCTTTTCAGCTTTTTTCCTTTAAATTTGGGTTGCAGTTTTAAGACTCTTCTAGGGGTTACAGTTAGAGAGTTTTGAAGGAAGCTCAACTTCAAAACCAGAAATTAATTCTAAAATTGGACCTTTTTCATTCACCCTGAGGAGATATGAAAACCAAAAATAAAATTCCGTGAAAGCCATTAAGTATCCTCACTCAGGCAACTCTTCCCCTTCCTCCCTGCTGCCAGGGAACTCACAAGAGAAGAAATGTTCCCTGCAGTAGAAATGACCCAAGCATGAGGTCAAATATTCTTTGGAGTACACAAGCATTGTCATCCCAGCATGGGCTGCACACAATGCACTTATCTTCCAACTGTATATTTACAGGGATTTCAACGGTGCTGCCCTGCAAGTGCATCAGGATGCTGCAGCAATGGCATTACTGCGGTCCCCAGAACGTCTGTAAGGGACACAACCCTCATCATGCTGCCCTCCCCACAGCTTTTTCCATTCCTCTAACACCCAATGAAGATCTGCCATGAGGATGGTTTCACTGAGCACCAGGGACCACCAGTGAAGACCTGTAGACATCCTCTCTTTACAAGGTATGAAATGGGGATTTTGAATCGAGGAGCCTGGTTAATAGAGGCAATACCAGAAAAGCTTGTAGAAAAACACAGTACACCTTGAGCCTTTCCCAGTCAAGGAAAGAAATTACTGCCATTTCCCAGAGCACGCATTAGGCTTTGTAGGGCTGCCAAAACTGTCACCATGTACCACTGACCCAGCAAGAAACATGTTAGTAGAAGCACTCAGTCATGCACGTCAGACAGGTACGTCTGCGAGAACCAGCGCTGTCTTGCCAGGGGCTCAAAGCAAATACCAGCAGCTGGGGAGGGGTAATTCATATAGGAGCCATAGAGAAGCATAGCATAAATAATGCTGCCTATCAGCTATGCATAGAGGAAGAGAAAGGACAGAGATGATGAGCAGTGGCTTTGCAGCTGTGCACCCCTCTGCCTCTTGCCCGAGTGAGGACGGCACAGTGGTCTGCTGGAACCGGGCTGCTGTGGCGGGTCAGATCCTCCGAGTCCGTGGGGTCAGGGTGAACAGCAGGCGTCGCAGAGTGTTGCAGTAATATGCATCAGTCAGAGCATTAAGGTGCACGGTAATTTATTTTGTCAGGCTCCCAACCCTCACGGCTGAGCAAAGTCCTGCCTCAAAACCACCAAATGCGTAGTGCAGTTCTACGTGATTTCTGGTCTCCTGTGCCGCTGCATGGCCACACGAAGAAATGCAGGTCTGAGGAGTAAGCGTCTTTTGTGTTCTTTCCCTGTGATAATCACCAGGAAAAATAAATAAAATGAAGCAGGCCATAAAGTGACAGCAAAATGATATGCAGGCATAACTTAAAATGAATTATAAAAATTTCTAAACACACATGTGCTCAAGTGTATGTGCAAGTCTTCCCATTATAATCTCACTGTTGACCATGATATGCTCTTGCTTAGGGAAATGAGACTTTTAGCCTAAGGAGCAGTAATTTTTGTTCCTTATCACTATTGAAACCTTTATTTTGTTTAATTTTATGTCTGCACAGATGGCAGCCATTCCTAAATATGTCTTTACAGTACTAAGATAATATTTTAAGAATAATGTTAGCTGAAGATAATACTCCATAAAGCAATATTACATATCGCTGCTTTTTAATTCCCCAGAAAAGAGATGCCAACAGCTGCAGGACACTAGCTGAAGCATGTGTTAACCTAGCCATTGCAAGGGGGCAGACAGCCACAAAAGATGCTTCCCTACAATTATTGTACTTATCTAGGAAATAATCTGAATACCGCTGTTTGGGGTTTTTTTGTTGTTGTTTTTACTACAGAACACAACTAATGATGGCCCTATAATTGGGACTGGGAAGACCTACTAGGAAAAAAAACAGGAAAAACAGAGCTGCATGCTGCAGTTGATAAGGTAATGCCAATAATGATGGCACAAATGACCTTCCAATGTAGCTGACAATGACAGCAATGAAAATAAAATACAGCACTCTGTGCAGAAAATTTGGGTTGGAGAGAAAAAGCAGGAGGAAGACTAGATCTTCTTCTTTATATTATGCCTTCATGTTCCTATTCTCACATTTGGTTTTGTTTTCTCTCTTTTTTCCAGCTCTTAATTGGCAACAGTTCACTAGCATATGTGTTGTAGTTCAGCATGTAAGTTACCTCACAGAATTCAAAGGGACTCTTGTGGCACCTGCTTTAGTTGCTCGCTAAGAAAAGCAATTAGTGCTGTCTTTTAACTGGTTTCCTGTTTTGCTTGTTTTCTCTAGGGTCATAGGTTTCTGCCACTGACTGCTCTTCCAACAGTTCTCACTTAACTAAGCAAGTATAGTTTAAATTAACAGTGTATCTACAGTGGTGTCTTAAGACAATTATTTGTGCAGTGGTATTCCACAGTGTGAGAACATACTTACTGTTGTCTGTCTCACGTTGGCTGCCCTTTGTTTTCACCCTTGAAGCTTTTTGCTATGCCATGAGGAAAGCAGAGGTTTCTTGTGGGCATAGGGGTTGCCTCTTTCATTTTTTCTAACCAGAGAGCAACCATGAGCAAGTAAAGGGTGTTCACTCTCTCTCCCATGGGTAGTGGCCACAATCATGCCTTCAGCTGGTGCAGATAGCTAAGGACTCGGTCAAAATTTTCTATAAACAGGTCCAGATCTTAGATCAAATTCTCTCACCAGCAAATAGAGAGGATGCCACAAGGTTCTTCCTTTTTCTGCTTGCCCACTGCCTTCTCTGTTTGAGTACCACTATGTCAACATCTAACCAAGATGCTCAGTTTAACCTGTTGAGCTCAACAGCCATTCAGCAGACATCATGCTATAAATAAGAATATTAATTCCCATTCTCCCAGACTGAAGCATATACTGAGAATACAATCTAGCTCAAACATACTAGTGCTCAATAAAAATAATTGTCTTGCATTTGTTAGTATCAATACAGAAATTTTCAGACAGCTATATAGATGTTGTGTAGAAAAAATTCCACTGAACAAGATCATAGCTGGAATGAAGAAGTGGCCACACAGGATATATTCACAGATATCTTCCCAGTTGCAATGACTACCTGGAGTGAGTATGGCTTGAGCTTTACCACCCTTTCTCTTTGCTGTGAATGATGGTAGCAAAACCACTGGTCAGTATCAGGGCAAATATCAGTATGGTGGGCAAAGCAACTGCTGAAATTCTGGTCAGTTTGTGGAGAGTTTGAAAGTATATAACTGAGACAAATTCATGAGGCAAATAAATAATTAACACATCAGAGAATGATGCAAGAAGAAATTCTTGGCAGGAAAGGGTCTGTAAGGAATCAGAGGGTTACGCTTCACAGGGTTGTCCCCTGTAGCTGTTTGTCTTTATGGAACCACAAGTTTCTCAACAAGGGTCTCCCACAGGGGGGAAAAAAACTCTTCCTTTTGTAACAGACCTCAAAATAATTCAAGCTGTCTGCCAGTAATTAAATCCATTACATTAGCAACAGGTGGTGAAGCTGTAATTTTTTCACATCTGTTATCATTTTCATGAGTCAGTATGTATTCATTGCAAGAGCTGTGTAAACCACAGAGCAGAGAGAACTGGGCTGATGGCTGTCATCCAGCCAGCTGCTGTGCTCAGTCCTGTAGTTATCTGAAGAGCAGAGCAGAGGGGATGTGAGAATATGTGGCAGGCAGGAAGGGGTTTGGGCAGGATCCTAAAGGGTAGGAAGGTGGGAATTTAAAAGAGCGTGAGATTTCATAGGTTCTTATTAGATTGAAAGAGGAAGGGAAGAATAAGAAAGAGCAAGGGAAGAATAAGAAAGAAAAAGGAAACTTGGGTTGGGTTTAGAGTGTTACCTTGATATCCGTTTCAATTCCCTGCTATACTGTGGTGTACTGAGGTTCATTGTGGCCTGGAGCATGTTTCTTGGTCACCCTGGTTTAGTAAGTTTGCAAATTAAAATTCCTGGGGAATTTCATAGTCACTGAGGACAACAGGCATAGAATAGCTCACGTGTGTGTTATTGACTTTGTCTCCAAAACACAACGTGTTTATGCTAACTGGCTGTTGGGAATGGTGTACCATGGTGAAGAGGGCTGTGTAAGTTGTAAGATGAATTCTGGATATTGAAGAGCTTGATGAGACAGAAAGCTTCTTTTACTGCGAAGAACATGTGGAATGGCCACAGTTCTGGGTTCATTTGTACTACAGCTGGTTGTACATGTCACTCCTATATCAGCATCCTGCTGCTGCAATGTGCTGTGTCCTCGTATCAGCTTTGGAGAGCAGCTGCAGCTCATTTTGCTGTACTTCAGGATGTTGGACTTCCCAAAAACATTTTCCATGTCTTTTCCACCTTCCTCCAAACCCAACTTCTCCTTTGACTCAGAGGAGAGAGGTTCTGTAATTTCACAGAGTAGTCTTTTCCTGTTCTGAATACTGAGAATATGTATGGAGAGAGGAGGAAAATTCACAATCAATTTACTTCAATATCAATAGCGACACAAGATTTCAATTGAGGTTTAGTACACGCTGCCTTTCCTTAAAGAATGGTTTCTTCTCCCATAACTCCTTGCATGGCAATATTGAGGATACTTATTATTGTGTTGAGCTACTGTTTTGTGATTAATAACATTGTTCACTTAAGGAATCTTTAAAAAAAACCAAAGAACAAAACTGTTTAGAACAAAAAGTATATAACATCAAATTATTTGGGGGGTAATTTTTTAAATTGTGTCTTGTTCCATGAAAATTAATAGATTACTGTAATTCTTTTCAAAGAATGATCATTTAACTCTGCCAAACTTTGAACCAACAAAACCTTGCAGGTTGTTTAATGTTAACGACTGTCATTAAGCTGAGGTTACTTGGCTGAGTTCCATTTTGAGAGGCAGGGTTTACCCAGCAGGTCTTAGCCTTGCTGGAAACTCTCCCATGAGCAGGGCTGCACATCAATCAAGTCCTACTGTGGAGTTCTATCTAGAGATAGAAATGGGTCAGTCCAGGCATCCTTCCTGCCCTCCTCCTCCTCCATTTCATATCCTTGATTTTGCCTGATCTTGGAGCTGGGCTTGCAGGATAGTGTTATACATGTAGAGGACTGTGGAGGCACTGTCACAGTCTCATCTGAACTTGAGAGGTCCCACTGTGCACAAAAATTCTGGTATCTGCTCTCCTCCTGCCCAGCTCCTTCGGATACACCAACAACTCAGCCAGACCCTGCCATCACTGCAGTCAACCTCACAACTCAGCCGTTGTTGCCCAAGGCATCCAAGGTCTCCACGAACTCCAGAGCACACTCGTGGTGTGTCATCTCTAGCAGTGTCTCACACTGACTCATCTTCCAGGGCTGAAGCAAGGCCTCTAAGCATCCTCCTACTGTATTCCAAGCGTAAAACGAGCAGGAGACAGGTGGGACTGCCTGATGCCAATTTCTCTCTTTCCCCAAAACTGGATAACTAGCCCTTAATTTCTGGGACAATATTTACTCATGGGAAGTTAAAATCATGATTCAATACCATTTTTCACTGAAATCATTGCTTCAGAGTTTCATGTGAATGACATTTCATGCCATTGACTGATACAGGGAGTCTCTAGTTTTGCAAGGGAATGAACCAAAGCAGATTCAATGGTCTTTGGGGAAGGGTAATTTATTTGCAAAGTTAGCAGTGTTATTTGATTATTTGTCTTCAAGGGTCGTATGGTGGAGGCAGTCTTCCTGGGAAATCATTAGATGTCTTTCAGTGATTCACTGAATGTTGGCCAGAGCACTGTTTGATTTATTTTAATCCTTTTCAAATCCTTCCCTCTATGAATGTTTCAGCAGTTTCTTTCCTTTGTAAATTCCTGGTAGTTACATGTTACTCAGGACGATTGTATGAAAATGGTTTCAAACACAATGATTACATATTGAGCAGATGAGCTGTCTTGGGTTTATGTCACAGCCCATCTGCCTGTTTTAAGTAGGCTTCCTGCATCGTGCCACTTCCTCTTCATCGGGTAGATGGTAAAAAAAAAACTGCTTGCATGTAGCATCTTCATTCCGTTTGACCTTTCCAGAGTGTTATTTCACATGCATACCTCAAAGCTTGCCTTTCCTTCTGCAAATACAATTTGAAACTCATTGTATTTTGGCAGCGGGTGCCGTTACAACAAAAGCTATTCCTTCTTTATCCCACTACCTTTAGTGTGGAGGCTGAAGTATGACATGTCAGATAGAGATGCTGCAGTCTGAGGTAAGTTCAGGACACATATTCTGGATCCCACAGAGATCTGAATTGTAGTGGAAGTGGGAGGTGTGTATGTCTTGGTCCTATGTTCAGCACTGAAGGACATATATACTTGAATTTGAATTGGGATCAGACTAAAAGTTAAAATCGAGTTTGATCTAGACACTGTATCGGGCTCCCATCCACTGTGAGTATCTAAAATGAAAATATTTTCTCTACAGGTTTTATATTACAGTCCCTCATAGTTACAGCAGTCTGGATGAATACATTGCATCATGATGAACCAGCCACAAGGTGTCAATGTAGTGTAGCAGATTCTTAGCAGGGTTTTGCTACTACAGCATCACTTGACTGTTAATTCAATTAAAACCTGCTTTCTAGTGAGTTATTTGAATAGCTATTTGCAAAAATTCAGACCTGATCACATCTTTTGTATGTGATTTATTTAATCAATGAAGTCTTGTTATGCTAAGGGGGGAGAGGAAGGGATTAGTATAAATGTCTGAAGTAAATAATGTGACAAGCCACAATCTGCAAATCCTGTAGCATCATGTTTTAGAAGGAAAAGCTTACAAAGTGGGATGTTATACTAGTGGGGGTGAATTAATTTTTGTCAGAATATGAGAAGTGACCATAAGCAAGAAATGCAACATATGAATTAATTAACTCTTCTCAGCAAGGAGTCAAAATATGTAGATGAACTGGTGCCTGTGCTCATTTATAAGAGGTGTAATGACTGGTGAGACAAGATAAAGATGGAAAAGTAATATTAAAAGGTTTAATTTTGTTTCTTTTAGACAGATCTTTGTGTGTCATTAAATATAAAAACAAATGCCTCAAAAGAGTAAGAGCTAAAGCTGAGGTCTGAATTACAAAGGACATGGAAGCAATTTGGTTTTGTACCCCATTAGGGGGTTAGGATCTAGGGAAAAAGGGCCTGTTAGAAATGAGAATGAAAGGTTGTTAGAAAAATGACTCCTAGAATTGTGAATATTATCTCTTTGAAGTATGCATTAATGGGTTTTGGCTAAGAATTTTCAAAGCGGTTAAGGACTTAGCTCCCGTTGAATGTCAGTGGCTTTTGGACACTTCACTGGCATAGTCTGCTTTGAAAATCCCAGCTTAGAATATTAATTTTAATGTATCTTTTCCACTTCAGTAGAAGAGAGCAGATCCATGACACAGATGAACAGAGACACTACGAAAGAAAATAAGTTTCTTTGTATTACAGTCTTTCTTTATAAAATATTGTACTCTACCTAATCTCCTCAGTCAAGTACAAAAGTATATATAATAGGTGGCTGAGCAGAGGATATTACATTACATGACATCCTTCACTTGTGTTAATGACTCCGTATTGTGTTTTGCACAAAGTGGAGAGCACTAGATAGCAGATAATACCATAAAAAGTATATATCATTGGCTACATTTCTTAAAAGGACAAAGGGAAGATAGAGCCTGTTTATGCAAAGAGTTGGTTGTCTCAGGTTCTAAATGAGCTGTGACACCATGTCGTCCTTTGAGAGATATTTTATTGGGCAACAGATCAGTGTTGGAGGTCAAAAGAGCAACAGCAATAGATGCATCATGTTCCCTAGAGCTCCCTGGGGGCAGATTGGGACAATAGTTAGAAAAACTGCAAAGTCTGTGGGAATAAAACACTTGCTGTTATTGTGCTTCTCTCTTTTGTGTTTCTTTTTCATATCATATATCTTAATGAGAGAAGGACCCATACGCGATACTGGTGGGATGGTGAATAAAATGCTACAGGATAGCTTTAAGCTCTTCAGAATAAAAATCTATTGAAAAGGTGGGTTTGCATATCAACAATGGCAACTAAAAGTGATAGAAAAGTCAGCAGAGAAACACCACTGCTATTCCCACTTCAGACCTCGCTGTCAGACTTGATCTTCAAGTGGAGATGAGAGAATACCCTTGTTCCACTTTAGCAGTTTAGTGAAACTGTGGGTTTTAAATACTCTTTTTGTTTTAAGGAAAACAGTCTGAGCATTTTCTTTCTTGGAATAAGCTGGGCACACACTAAAACAAATTACCTGTGATGTGGTGGTATTAAATTTATCATACAGTGTTTAGGTTTTGGTTTTTTTAATTACTGTTATGCTGAAGATAAATAGCTGAGTTCTTAGCAGGATTTAAGTAAAGAAGTGAGGTTGACTGGCAGCTCATTTTAGGAATGGGAGAACGAATGTTAAAAAAAATGCACATACAGAAAATGGAATGTAAGAGACTTCCAGTGAATATGTGATTTCCAACAAAAGTTTGTCACTTCCAGATTTTCACATAAACAGCAAAAGGGCTTTTTTAACTAAGAAATTTCAGGTGCACAATAGCCAAGCATAATTGGTTACTATGACTGGAGTGCTCGTTACTAGACAAGAGCCCTAATCAAAGGCTTAGATCTGTACAAAACCAATGAATTCCTCTCATGACAGATACACAGGTTTCACTGTGTGTATCCTAGTCAACCTGTCACCGATCCCATCTGTTCTATCTGCCTCTGAAAAATGAACAACACTTTGCAGCAGAGGAAGCACTCAGCACATAGCATCGCTTGTTTGAGTTTTACTAGTTTTATCCAGCCTGGACTAAGGAAGCCCTTTTGTGAGCTGATAAGGCTGTGTTTCCTTCTCTTACAGTAACACTGTAATATGCCGAAGACACAGAAACTGTGTTACCTGAGCACCAGTAAGGGGTTTACAACACCACAGAAGTAAATGAGAACAGTTCCTGACATAAAGAACCTGAGAATCTAGTGCTGTATCTTAATTACCTGTTGTATCCAATATGGTTTGCTTCCTGCCAGCTTGAGGCATGGATAAAATTTGCTCATGTTTGTTTACTAAAAAGATTTATCCTGCAGGATGTTGATCAGTCTCCTCCAGATCCTCCAGGGCTGCTTGGTATGTTCTTATTGTTACTATGTGAGCATTAGTAGTTTTATTACTATTATGCCTGGGAGCTATTTCCTGGACAGTGATTTTATTTTCTTGGCTGTGAACAGAAAGTTGGAGTTCCTGCCATGCTGTCTCAGAGATAACATGTGGGTCCATGCAGCTGGGGAATCACATGGAAATCACGAGCCAATATTTGATCCGTATGGATAGCAACCTACCAGCCCCAGCGCATGGGCAAGCCTAACTGCTATCAAACCTCTGGTAGGGAAAGCAGAGTTTTAGGGAAGGATTGGAGGGAAGATGTTGTTATGGCTTTGTCTCTTCATTGAGTCACATCAGCCATATGGAAGAAAAGCACAAGTATACTTGTGAGAAAACCTAACAGCTAAGCAGAAAACACACTGGATCTACCATCCACGAGGTGTGTTGGTGCTTTGCTACCTCAGGGCCCAGGTCTTTTGCATCTTGAAGTAACAGACTTTCTGTTGGAACAATAGATTATGAAGTGGAGAATGTCCCAACCTATGCATTCTGTGCTACTACAGATACTAGCTTTGTGCCTATTAGTATTTAACAGGAGTCAGCAATGAGGAAATGATTTAACTTCCACCATAACTAGCCACTCCAGACTTCGAATTATCCTAGGCTTCTCCCAGCTTGGAGTGTTTGTCCTAAGAATGTGCTGTCTCAAAGCAAGCCACCCACTTTAAATTCAGTAGGCTGCGTTTTTTTCACAGATTTTAATGTTTTGGCAGGTCAGCCAAACACAGATTAGATGTGAGTGGCACTATTCACTGTGTGAATCACAGAAGGAAATTTATAAGCACGCTGTCTTCACACACTTCTGCTTAATGATGTTACCCAAATTGTAACCTTAATATCTCAGAGGCTTTCTTCCAGACTTTGTGTCTGTCAGCATCTGCAGACAAACTTCATGAGAGAGGGTCTGCTTATGATTTCTGTCTGTTCATATTCCTTCACAGATACTTTCTACAGTGCCTGACTTAAACCATCGTTTATAATTTCAGTGTGGTGTAGTCTTGAGCGAGACCTGTGAATCATTCCTGTGTCTACTGTTGTAAAGGTAAGTAAACATACAATCAGAACTAGGGAATGAGTATTTGCTGTCGGTTGGCTACCAGCACAGCCTTTGATACCACAGGGCATAGCATAATTCCTCTCAAATTGGCAAGAGGACTGTGAAGGTAACTCAAAGACTTCTTTAATTAGGCTATATTACAAATAGTTCACTTACTTTCTTCCTCTTAGCCTGAGGTTCTTCCAAGGCATATTCTGAGTACTGACACTTACAAGTGATTATTCCTTAGTTTTCTTGCTTAAAAATTCCATTTTTCTTGTTTTTCCTTCTTCTTCCTGTTAAAAAAGTCTTTGCTTTAAGAAGCCTAAATCCCCAGTACCTTGCTGCTAGTGCAGTCATTGCTTGGCTGTGCAGCACAGATCTGAAGCATTATCATTTGGCCAGTCTTGCAGTTCCTGCCAGTCACATATCACTGAAGCATGTAGGGATGAAAGTCAGTCTAGCAAGGTGGGATATAGGCCAAGATGCTGCTGGAAAGGGTAGGAGAGTTCTAACTGGTGCTGCCTCCCTGCCTCCATGTACACTGAGAATAGAGGAGACAGAGATAAAAAACATTTTTACAGTTATCTGCAATTATATATATACAATATGGCATATACTCAAAATTTTGAAGGAAACTCATTTTGAAATTCTTGCTACAGTTTGGAACAGCTGGTAAAAGTTAGGGAGAATAGCTCTTTGCAAGTGCTTTTGGAACACAGCACTTCCTCTGCTACACGCTGGTTGTACTGCAGGAACACAGTGCTGTGACCTAAGCGCATACCACCTTGACCTCATGACCATAAGAAAAGTCATCAAAAGTTGTTGTTCCTGAAAGCATCGTTCAGAACACTGCCGGACTTGGTGTCATTGACCATGAGTCACAAATCTGATAATGCAATTTAAGATACTGAATCATATCCTCAACTTGTGATTCATTATGGGATTTAAATGCCACAAATGGTGTTCTGGAATCTATTCCAATATATATGTGTTCAGATACCCTTCCAAAATAAGCAAGTGACTAAAAGCCATAAATTCAGCTCACCTCAACCACTAATAGTGCCCAGAAAGATTATGCTTTAGCTTTTCTGGCAAGGGCAAGGCAATAAACATTCCAGTGCATACTGCCCCCCCACCTCAGATGGCCTTGCTATTTCACTCCGAGGATGCCAAAACTAAATTTTCCACATTTCCAAGAAGGTTAATTCTGTTTCAGGCAAAGAGAGGTAAAGTGACCTTACAGCTTTCATTAACCACTGTGGTAAGACTCCATTTCTTGAGACACAGCCTGCAGACAATTGTGTTTGTGGTAAAGCACATGGGAGAATGCAAGTGATCTACCCCACATTTGCTCTGAAGGGAGCATGCAGCAGCAGAAGAAAGAGGATTTCAGAGCAGATCTGACAGGGCACACTGCTTATGCACACGGTCAAAGTACTGCCTTTATCTCCTGGGTGTGAAATACTACTTTCTGGAAAGCAAACATTGCCCGTCAGATGCAATATCTCTTCCAGAGCAATATTTTTCTAAGTTTTCTTTATCGGTGCACACTAACACACACTATCTCCCACCAGGAAAAGTCATTCATGGTTTGGAGTTAGTAGAACGGTCATTTTGAATGGACCATTCAACAACTTTTGGGCCTGTGTTCAACAATAGATAAACTAAAAATCATGCCTTGTTGAGTCTGCCACTGTCACTGAATACCATCTGCTGCATAAACTGTATTGTATCTACTCCATGCAGTTCCTGTGAGTTGTGTTGTTTCTATTTAAACTTGTTTATTTTCTATAGACTCTCTGAGCACTGTATCCCCTCAGGACATAGATTCCCACATTGCTGTTTCCTCTTTTAACAGTTCCAGTAATGACTCCCAATTACTCAACCTTGCATAGCGATGCAGAATGCAAGCATTCAGCTAATTTCAGCAAGTCATTTTGACAGATGACCCATTTATCAAACAGCAAACAAGCAGAAGGTCCAAATGCTAAAGGTGGACACTTACATCAGAAATGAGGTCTCCTGTACATACCAAGTCACAAAGAACATTTATAATCTGGGGAGAAGATACTACTTGAGATCAGAAACTCACACTTCTTAACCTGTAATACTCCAACTGTGATAGCTGCAGAGTGGTTTTAAGTGGCCTCTGTGCTGTTGTATTATAATAACATGGGGGTTTTTTAGAATTGGAAATTGATCTGTACTGATGTATAAGTATAAAGATTTGGTAGAAGAAATCTGAGCAAAATTGTATGGGATTTTATTGTGAAGTAACCAAATATTCTTGCTAAAAGAAGATTTTTTTTCATTGTATGACTACTATTTGTAATTTGTTCTGTGCATCTTTCTACATCACTGTGTTATATTAATTGGTTATTAATGCAGTAGTTGATATAAAGAGCATCTGAGAGCATCTACTATAAAGAGCAAAATCTGCTAGATGCGAATGTGATTAAAGACTAAACCTCGTAGCTGCAGCTACTCCTCCTCTTACAACTGAATCTAAGGTACAATTTTATTGGCTTTACAATAGTTACTCTAAATTTCCACATGTGGATGTGATTGGAGAGTCGAGCACAGCAAATATTAAGCACAACTTAAATAAAACTAAATAAACCTAACAGACGTCCAAAACACAGTATGAAGATTAAGAGGGAGAACTGCTTGAATCAGAGCAGAATTTCATTTCGGTCCAACTGGCACATTTCATGTTATCAATTACATACAACTACTGATCATTTTGAAATGGGAAGTAAAGGTACGATGAGAGTTTATAGTGTGTATTAACAAGGAGAAAACAAATTCATAGGTGTCAACATAAAAGCAGCTTAGAAAAAAATGCTTGAATACATTTCCTTTTGAACTACTGCAGACAAAATAGTCTGTCAGTCCCTGACTGAAATGCACTGGTTGCAGCATGTATCATCACAGTACGTGCTGGACTCATATCGGGTATGATATTTTGTGAAAAACTGCAGAGATAGTGGAATTGCCAGAAGATCTGTGTAGCAAGAGATGTCAGTGTGAGAGGGATGACTAATCACCATGTCATGTGCAGCACCTAAATGGAAAGGATCATAGTACACTCTCAAAAATTTAGCATCAGTACCAAGAGGAATTTGGGGAGTACAGACAGTATTGATAACGAGATCACATCAACCAAGCGCAGCTGCAGAGCACACACCAATGTCAAGCAAAAATGTCGTTCAAGGAGCAGAGTTTGACTGGTATAAAATAGGTGAGCCGGCACAGAGTATCAAAGTTCCCAGGAAAAATCCCTGAAAAAGAAGGGAGTTGAAGGCATTTCTGTTTCTCAATAATGTTGTGAAAATACACCAGGAGGACACTAACATTACACCTGATTTAATGAGAGATAGAGATGTGCACCAAGGTTCCTGGCAGACCAGCCTTTCCCTGGAGCCAAGAGCAATGCTGCCTGATTTGGGAGCTAGGTTGGAAATTGTCCCCACGGTTCAGCATGTCCGAGAGTAGCACATCAAAGAGATCTAGTAATTAGAATAATCACACTATGAGCAATAACCATTTAGTTGCCTTTCCAGGAGTGTTACCTGCAATTATCTTGCTGAAACGTTGAGCTATAAATAACTGTCAGAAGGAGCTTGCTGACGAAGAGTCCCAAAGCACTGAACGGCAGGTGAATGGAAGTGGATTTAGACTGTTCTTACGCACTGCTGATGGATGATATATTTCAGCAGAAAAAAAGAAATTACACAGTGAAATACAGAAACTTCAAAATATTTGAGCTAAATTTACACTCATTTCTCAAATTAGTCATACAACACTATGCAGGTCTTAGAATACAGAGCTCCTGTTCTTGATAAAGTTTGTGTAAAATTAAAGTCACCAAGTGACACAGTGAGTGAGCTGGAGTGCAGTGTGCCGATGGCCATTCCCCCCTTTCTCCATGAAGTATGTGGTCCAGGACTAATGCAGTGCTGCTGTTTCCTTTCCAGTTCCTTTCCCACCTCCTTTTAGTTAATTTCCTTTTCCACTTGAATTAATTAACATTATTGTACTGAGAAGAGAGTCTAGGGAAAATGTCTTGAGTTATATCGCGTATTTTCTTAAATTTCATCCCAAGTTTATTTCAGCAAACTAAAGGTAGTTCTTTTTCCTTGTGATTCTCATTTTCAGGGAGTGTAACAGGACTTCATTCAACTTGTATTTGATCTATGGATTTTTCTGTGCCTTCTCAAAAGTATTAGGAGTATGGCACAAAACCCCAAATCACTATTTTCAATATTTACTTTGTGTTCTGGCATTCTGGTGCAAAGTATGTATGTGAAAGCCTCAGCTAAGCTTTGCTGTCTGGCATATGCTCAGTTTTAACCAGAGGATTAAGCTGAGGCTATCAAGAGAGAGTTGAGCAAATGCTGATTATTGGCTCAGGTGCTGCCAAGGCACAGACCATGCAGTGATACAAAATGCGCACAAAGAAAAACTGAACTGCACAATCTCATGAATAAGTCTGAGCTGTGCTGTTATGACTTTTGAAGTTAGGAGTTAGCCAGGCAGGATATCACTTGTCTCTTGTACTTTCAAACATTTCATTTTGCTTACTTTTAGATTAGCTACTTCATTTCAAAGGATACATGGATTCAATTACAAATTAAATTTTTTGCACCTCTAACTTGACAGATCAATTCTCAGTTTCAGTATTGACAAGCTTTTCTGCCTAAAAAAATAATTCACTGCAAATGATTTAATATGACCTGAGAGAACGATGTAAGACAGTAAAAATGGCTTACAAAATACAGTGTAGCATTCTGTCTCCCAAAAGATTACAACAGGATGCGTTTGACAGCCTTGGTTTGTAAAATCACCCTAGTAACAGTTATATGTACAAGAATTGTCAAACTTAGTGTTACTAGAGGTCAATTTTCATGTTCTCACTTAATACAAGTGTAAAATATAGGTGGCAAATTTCATTGTAGCCTGACAGTTTTAGATATGCAATAGATATAATATCAAAAGCATGTCTTAAGCTAGAAGTGGCATTTTTAACAATTCTCAGCTGCCTCACATCCTTCACAATGTTTTGATCTTTTTGTAGCAGGACATGAAAAATGTACACCAGAAAGCTGCCTCATGCTCTAACAAGCTATTTCCTATGAGCCAAACTTTTTTAATGCTGCATTCTTTGTTATTTTGAATCAGTCCAGTGATAGGAATGAACCTCATGAGAGTTCTGGTAGATTCTAGGACAAAGAAAGTTTCAAGGAACTGTCATATTTCATAGTTTTCTATATTAGTAGTACTAGGCTCTCCCTTTTTTTCCTCCTGCATTGTCTTCTACCCTGTTAAATGTTCAAATGATTACAATTGCTTATTCTGATCCTAGCAGTTGCCAAGGATGGGCTCAACTCTACCTGTATTCATCTTCATGATGGTGCTCTAGTTACCTGCAGAATCATGAAATCTGTTAAATTCTCACATAAAAAACAAACTGAATAGTTGGCCTCATGTAGTCCTTGCATGCCATATCTACATAAGCTCCCCAAGAACTGTGAAAATAATAATGGTGAATAGATATCTTCCCTTTGACCCTCTTTCAAGACAATGCCATTGTATGAGGCTAAGGGAAGCTGCATAGCCAGCAGCAGAGACTTACAGATAAAATTCAGTAACTTCATCTCTACTGTATATAAAATATACAAACATGAATGTATTTAATCGCACAGAAGAAGTTTTTCTGCATGTTCAAACAGAATTTCCTGTGTTCTACCCATGTCTGTTGCCCCTTGTCCTGTCACCAGGTTCTACTGGGAAGACCCTGACCCCATCCTCTTGACACCTGCCCTTTAGATATTTATAAATGTTGATAAGATCCCCTTTTCAGTCTTCTCCAGGCTAAAGAGACCCAGGTCTCTTAGACTTTCCTCATAAGAGAGGTGCTCCATTCCCTTGATCATCTTTGTAGCCCTTTGCTGTACCCTCTAGAAGCTGTTCCCTGTCCTTGAACCAGGGGCCCAGAACTGGACACAGTAGTCGAGTAGTCTACTAACCAGGGCAGAGTAGAGGGGGAAGATGACCTTCCATGCTCTCCAGTCATCCATGGAAGATGACTCTTCCATGCACAGCCATATATACATATATATATAATTTTTGATACAATGAATTACCTACCTTATTCTGAGTTATTATGACTTGGATAATAATACCTTTCCCGCAGAAGTTTAGTGTGGGAACGAAGAATATATTTCCAGGGACAGGCAAGGAGGTTTGATATTTCATCTAATGGCTAGATGAAAATGATGCTGGTGCCCAATTTCCATAATCTTTTGAAAGTTCTGAAAGGACAAAAACGTGAAATCAGTTGTACAGCAACATGGTACTCTGTTACATCCCACATATTACATTATTGCTAGCAAACTGTGATTTTTCTTTTTTTTGGTGGTGTTTTTGCATCTTCCCCCCCCCGACCTCCAATGAATATACTCCAAAAATATAAGGAAAAGTTTTGATTCTATTAAAATAAAATTAAATGCATGAGTTTGTATTGAGGGGAAATTACATCATAAAAAATTATTTTACTGGCTGCACAGTCAAACCTTTGCAGTTCATAAGGATTTGTGATGGTTCATGACAACCCTGAGAAAGGAGATCTCTTTGTACCAGTGATCATTAGGAAGGCTTAAGACGCCTTTTTCTTACCTGCCCTACCCTGCCTGTGTGGATATCGCAGTTGAGTCAATTCAAATTCAATTGCTTTGGAGACAGAGAGGCTGAAATGCAGTTATTCACGTAGGGGGACAGAAAGGACCAAGGAGCTATACTTCACATGCCCTGGACAGTCAAACTTGCTTTCCATCTGGCTAATGGAAATTAGACAGCAAAGGACAAGGGAAGGGGTTTCTGTCTTGAAAGAAAAGGTGAATACAGTGAGTACCTTCCAAAGAGGCCTGTGACTCAGTGAAGAGTTCAGTCCAGCACTGACAGAGGATTACTGCAGCCTTAATGGAGCAGTTATATCAGGAGGTTTAGGAACTGTGTCTGACTGGCAAAGGAAGACCTGGAGGCAGGCACACCTGCAAGTGTTTGTGCTGCAAGGCAGCAGTTATAAACAAAATAACTCTCTTGTCTAGATTATTGCTGGAGATCGGTAAAAAATCCCCCAGAATTAAGCGTTTCCTGGTCTAGTGGGAGGTGTCCCTGCCCATGGCAGGGGGTTTGGAACTCAATGATCTTTAAGGTCCCTTCCAACTCTAACCATTCTATGATTCTATAAGGATTATTTTTTTTTAATTACCTTTTTTAACTGCAGTTTGAAGTTGCGCATTAAAACTTTATACCTATGTTATTAATTACAGTAAGTGGTAGCAATATTTTGACTGCGTTACATAGATTTTTTTAGAGGCGAAAAGAAGCCAGAGGATCCAACAGAGAGGTGCAGTCGTCTCCCCAGCAAGCATCAGTGCCTCAAGATTGTCTGTCTTGACAGATTATTAGTGACGATCGTTCAAGAGGAAGGCAGTGGCTAAGAAAAATCTTTTAGTTATGACTCTTACATCAAAGCAAACTTTTCAAGTTAATATTTGTAACTAGCATCTTTACAGATGAGGAAAAAGTGACATCAAGGTCATACTAGCATTTCTTCAATATGCATTTGACAAATGAATAATTTCTTTTCACACTCCTTTAAAAAAGACTGTCATTACTGCATCTTATTTTCACATTTGAAAAAAAAGAATCATAGAAACTTCTTTTTTTGCAGCACTTCAATGGGCTATCAATACTGTTTTTCTATTTTGCTGGAAAGTTATTTATAATAATTATCAGTTTTTCTTAAAAGAAAAGAAGTTCCTTGGCTATTCACTGAGAAAAGTACCTCACCAAGGTGCAACACCAAGGAGAGCCTTTTTTCCAGGAAACCTTCTCCCACATTAACCACTGAAGCAGCTAAAAACTACTCCTTCCCAGCAGCCCATCTTGTTCCTTACTACCAGCTGAAGACAGCTACATGCACTAGACTAAGACGTTCAATGGACTTTTCAGCGTGAGCATTTTTTTTCTGGTTCTGTGCAGCTGCCAACCTGTCTGCTCTCCGGAACGTTATGGGACTCTGACAATTTCTAGTGATGACAAAGTAATTCAGCACTGTCTGTGTTTATTCCTCCAGGAATACGCTGCTTTAGCAGAAGCATATTTGCAATGTGCGTGACCTCTGCTCTCTAATAATTCTTTTTGACAAAATAGAGAGACAGGGCAGCATTTTTAATGGAAGCTGTATTAACTGCTACCTCTTCCTGATTTAGGAACTGGTAAAAAACCCCTCATATTTATTTAATCCCATCTAACATGCATGTTTTTTATAAAGTTACCAAGCAAATCACAGAAGCCCAAGAGGGCTAATTTGTTCTAAAGTTGATAGCTAAAGGTGGAGCTGGTTTCTGTTGGAATTGTGGGTCTGAGCTGTTCTCAAAGGAAACACAATCACTAGTACAAAGCTGATGCTTCTAGACATCTTGGCTCAGATCCGTAGGACCACCATGCCTACACCAGGAGAGGAAGAAAAGTTTCTTTAACATTATATTTGTCTTTCTGAACTTCTAGGGCTGAGTAGTTCATTACTGATGTAGTCCCAGGACAGTTCTGCCTCTCCATGCTCCCCTAGAAGTTATGAGCAGCCAAGAACAACTGAAGAACTATCAACCAGCATTAACCGCACAATAAAGTTGGATGAAGATGTAGGCTAAAAAAAAATCTCATACTACTGAGTGGTATATGCTAGCAAATAATGACATTTTAATAGTGGCCACCTGCCATTAAGATACAGTCTGGTTTAAGTGTTTTTTACATGGCTACCTTTGCCACAGTAGGACAAGAATACGGCTGTTGTCATGAGAGTGTAGGGCAGCTTCTCTGATGTGAGTGGAAGTTCAGCCCCATTCCCTGAAGGTTTCTCTCATCGTTCTAAATAGTTACCTTTACATCTTTCTATTGAAAAACTGGAATGCTAAAAAAAAATCTTATTTCTGCATTTTCAGATTCAGTGAGCGTCTCTTTCCACCGTTCCTAATGGACTGAAATTCCTCTCATCTGTTTATTCATCCAAGCAGCAGCATCATTCATTCTTTGAGCACAAATGTAGCCTCCTGCACCAGAGCAATACAATTGTCTTGCTCTGCATGACAGAAGAGATTCATTTTTATTCAGATTCTTATCTATCTGGTTAGTTAGTTAGGCAAAATTTGGTCAAACTAAGAGGATCAAATACAGATCTACAGCCTGCAAAGCTCTCCTTAATCAATATGATCATGTTTAAACATGGTTTTAAAATTTGTTAAGGAATTGTTTTTAAACGGAGATAAAAACTGAAAAGTTACTCCTAAGCACATTTCTGGCTTTAGAGGAGCCTTGACTGAAGACGCAAGATTTTGTGGCCTGTCAGACCCTGTGTCCTTAAAACACTCTGAGAAGACTTCAGTATAAAAGCACTTGCAAGTTTGGGGACATAAGTATTGAGTTCTGAGCTGAACTTCTGTGTGTGGACTTATCACTATTTGCCATACTGGTAGTTGGTTTTGGAACAAAAGGGTGAAAAATGCCCCCCAAATCCTGAAAAATCAAGTGCTTTTTTTGTTCAAAAGGAACTGCAGTTTTTTAGCAACTAATGCTGTTTAAACAAGCATAGGCTAACCGTGAAAATAATGTCTATAGTCTGGTTACACAAGTAAGCTATTTTAATTGTTGCTATTGGAAGACAAGTATCAGCATACTACATCTTAAATCATCTGGAAAAATGTATTCCTTGGCTTTTTTTCCATTGAATGAAATGTTGTTTAAAACAGAGAAAACAGTTCTACTTCCTTATGTGTTTTTAGTGTGTCTTCAGGGCATTGCTATTTATTTTGCAAGGTCAGAGTAAATGTATGCTATTCATTTCACTGAATTTTTGAAATATGTCCTAGCAACTGTCTATTAAAGTGACTGACTAAAGTGCATAGTAGTTTTGTCTATTGCAGGCTACAGTCACTATTTGCTTTTACATTTACATTAGTTCTCTACTCGGCTATTTTGCTGAATTACAGCTTTAGAGGCATTCTAAAATGCAAAAAAGGGTCCATATTAAAAAGTAATGGATGAGTAAGAATGATTAGAAAAATAAATAATGATAACAGCTAAAAACTAAAATGTCCAATTGCGGTTTTCCCTAATTGCCAAATAGCACTGATGAAGTGGATTTCTCAGTTAAAACATCTTTAGGCTTTTGATACCTGAGCATAGTCTTGATGGCTGCGCTTTGATAAATGGATTTAGATAGTTTTTTGGTCAGGTTGTATATATACCGTAGAACTGCTGAGCCAATTTTTGATAGAAGAAGACTGGAAAGATCATGTAATCTTCACTTCATATTTTTATATATTTTCTCATGCTTTGATTGCTATCACAGATATATTCAGAATGCCATCTTCATATATTTGTTCATCCAAACCTGCATCCAAGTTACTATATTCAGGCTCACTACCTCAGAATTATGACTAATAGAGGACAAGGAGCCAGACAGGAGACTGTGACTTGCTGGGGCATTTCTGGAAAAGCAGGCTCAGCATAATTTTATAGTGCACATTTGGCAGATGTGGTCACTGCCTACCCTGTGGCAAGTTCCCCTTTCACATCTTCTGATGTGGATAGTTTGAACCATTCTTTTAAGATCTATTTCCATGTCTCTTCCACATCCCCACTGCCAACAGACTCCCTACTCTTCATAGTGCCTGAGAAGCTCATAAAATTACATGAAGTATGCCTGTGTATATAGATGTATGTATATAGGTGTATAAGGGTGGATCATGGTCATGTCTCAACAAAGCCATGATCTGTGCTCTGTTTTGCCTGGGATAACAGCAGCCCAACTCTGCCCCAGAGCCAACAGAGGTACATTACACAGGCTCTCAACTCCTCTAAGACACACAGCCCATATTACAACCATAAACTACTGTATTCCTGCAGACTGCTAAGCCTTAGGGCCTGTATGTCCTATTCATCGCTGTAAAACTGGATTATGTATGACACCCAAACTGGCTGCTTGAACTAACATTGCCCTGATCAACAGATGCAATAGGCCTGTTCTACAGTTACAGTCTCCTCCCATACTGTATTTTGAGGTATATACTTTGTGAAAAGATGAAACAAAGTAGATTTGAAATAAAACCTTTATCATAATATGAACTTACATTATTAGCTGCACCAGACTCTCTGCAATATCTGGCAACTCCCTTCCTGCCACTGTAGTGGGGGGCCAGCAAGGACAAATGAGCTGGAAGAAATTAGAAGCTGTACGAATGTGGATCCGTTAGCCTCCTGAATAACAGCCTTGCACCAGTCCTGCCTTCTCCTGAGAAATTCAGCCCAGCCAGAATGTTTGAAAAGTGTATCCAGTGTAAAGCTAGTATTAGAACTTCTGTGGTTGTTAGCCAGTCTCATAACTAACTGTGCTATCGTTTATGCTGAACACTTAATTAAAAGCAATTTCAGATTATTTACTACTACATCTAGAATGGGTAGAGGAACAGAATAGATATCAGGAGAGCTGGAAAAATCCAGGAACAGCCAGATGCTGCAAATTTTAGTGTGAATAATATAGTACACAGAAAAAGAGGCAGACTAATAGGAATAGAGTGATGGAAGGGAGCCAGTACAAAGTACAGAGCAATAAAAACTGTACTAAAACCAAGACTAAGCTGTTCTAAAAGATGCACTGTGTCTATTTGACAGCAGAGCTACTCAAATGCCATAAGATATGGGAAGTATCTATGTGTAGCTGTTGGTACTACCCCCTGCATTGTAATGTCAAAACAGATTTTTCAAGAATGCATCAGTTTTATTCTGAGGCTCATAGTATCTGCCCAGTGCATGGCTATATAAGTATTCACATGTTATTTAAAAATTATTGTACTCTCTTGGGTAGTCTCTGCCCTGTATTACCATATGAATTTAAAACAGCTGCTATTGTGATCTATTGGAAGCAGCTTTCTTAGACATTCCTAATGATGCATTTATTATGTATTTAATTATGTTTACTATTTGAAAAGATTTTCACTGTTGTGCTGGATTTCTAGATAGCCAAACAAGTAAGTAGCAAAATAAGTTTGGAAAAAATAGTCCATAAAATCCTGAAGACTTTAAAGGATTGCAACCTATCAAATAAAAATACTGATTTCATATGCATTGCAAAACAAAGGTTCTGAGATTATTTTTTTTTTTCCAGATTTTGTTTCTGTATCAACTGAAAGAGAATGAAATTTCTATGCAGGTTTAAAAGCTGCACAACTTTCACAGAACATATAATTTCAGGAATGTGGGGATCCTTTTCATTTTCACAAAAATGATGGGCACCTACAGTTGATTTCAGTGGCAAATAGGAATACTCTGCCTCTCTGAAACTCAAGCTAACATTAGCGATTACTGTAGTAGCACCAGTGGGAAGTAATAGCTGTGGATACGCAGCCCAAAGCAATTAGTGCTGGGGACCTAACACCATGCTTTACACGTCTCAGGGGTTTTACTTACAGTTAACTGCAGCTGGTCCTGTGGACTGAATGCCAATTAGCTGTTGGAATGCATCAGGTGCCTTCCTGGAGCGGCTTTCTCCTTTATCTGTACTCAGAAGGAACCAGACCATGCACTTCAAGACCTCTGTGCAGAGAGAACCAGAACACAGTAGATCAAGGTGATCAGAAGACCTGCTTCAAGAGCACATTCTTGAGCCAAATTGAAATATTCTTGTAGATGCATCTGATGTCTCTGAAAAGCTGGCCTGACTGTAAATCTGAGATTTTTTCAGACTTCTCAGAATTTAGAACAGCCTTGCTTTGGCCCTTTTGGTTTGCATTTACACACAGCAAACCTGCCCTGTAGCATTCACTCCTGAATCCTTGTGGTTCTGAGGACTCTCAGTTCCCACCAATTTCAGCAAGAATTGATACTCAATATCTCACAAAACCAGCCACTTTATGCCTGGGGAGAAAATGATGCTGTAACTTTTTCATAACATTTCATAAATGGTAGCAGCGTCTATGCTAAGGAGTCGGTACATTTGTAAAACTTTTCCTTAGTGCAATATTTCAATTGAGAGTTACTACAAAAAACAGGGCTGGATTGGTGATTGTGCAGTACTTTGATGGATTTATATTTAGAGAGATCAAACAAGGAAAAGATGCCCATGTAGTTTAAACTGTGATTGCTGAGTACAACAATATCCCAGCAATAAAGCTGTAAGAAGAAAAACAAAGTTTGAATTTTTTCCCTCACTAGAAACACCAGTAGCATGGGAATGGAGCAGGGCAAGAAACTAAACCAATTTAATATCCACACACAGAACAAAAAAAAAAGTTTTCTTCTCATGACATGGAACAAAATTCCATGACAAATGCTTGTCATGCTTGTATCATCTTGAACTTCTTTGAAATCATAAGATTCATGTTATGAAGATGGAAGACAGCAATAAAAGCAGTTACCACTAGGACAGCCTGTAGTGGGAGTATGACTCTGCCCAGACTTGTGCCATTGTCCCTCCCTGCTCCTTGTGGTCTTCAGCCAAGCACAGCCAGCCTGGCCAGAGTATCTGCATGAAATGGTGGTGAGAACAAAAGCCAACTCAGAGGAATTTTGCAGGTTATAGCATGGGGTCAGCAGTCTAAGCACATAGCAACTGTTGTTGCTTGCTGCCCTGGGAATCATCAATCACTATCCAGCTCTACATTTGTTCCTCAACACTACAGAAGGCCATTGCTAGCCTGGATTAATATATCCATCAGCAGTTTCCATGAGGCACATCCTCTGCGCCAGCTGAGGCAAACATGTATGCTGGAGTTCTATCAACAGCAGCCATAGTTGTACAGTAATGCAAAGGAGGCTGAAGAACAACAAAATGCTCTTTCTTTCACCCCCATGCCGGTTCCCCAGACTCTGATCTACAGAAGTCATCGTTTGCAGCAGGACTCACAAAAGAGCAGAAGTTCTTGGCAGATGTAGACTTAAACTCCAATTTAGAGGTTTTTTTTTTTCTCTGATTGTACACAGATAAAATGTCCAAGACACAAACTACCACCACAATGGTGAAACCTCCATAACTCAGCAAGTGATATCCTAATAGTGAACAGAAAAACAAAGAAATAAATTGTATAACTACACAGCTTTCTTTACACAAACAGCTGCATAAAGGACCAGCTTACCAAGCTGCAATGGATCCTGACTTTTCCCTTAGCTGCTTGGAAAGAGGTTTGCTGATATACATGCCATGCCATAGACTGGCTGTATGCAGGCACCCAAGCTATTAAAGGAAATTCTCATACAGAGAAATCAACGGCTTCAAGCTGTTGGGACCAGTCACATTTTGAGTATATACTGCTTGACAATGTGAACCATGCAACAGCAATTTGTTGTCACAGGAAATTCTGACTCCATGTCTCTGTCATTAAATAACTTCTTTTGTCATTATTTCTAGCTAGAAAAGCAAGTGAGCATCAAGCTAAAAAACTTCTGAGCCAAAAATTCCCACTGAAGTATATATTTTTGTTGGAAAGTCTGGAAATCTCCAGTGAAAAACAACTATTTGTCAGTCCAGCATCTTCTAAAGAAGATCACTTTCCTGCCTATGCCAAACCAGCTAAAACAGTGAGGATCTGATGAACCCTAAAAGAACAGAATGTCTCGTTCATTTACATACAGTAAACACATGTTTCATCCAAACACAATTGTGAAATAGTTTTGAAATCCTTCTTTCATTGCAGTTTGGAGACTGTTGGCTAACGAGAGTCCCAGAAGGTTGTATTGTCTCTTGTTTACATGGGAGGATCAAATTACCAAAAAAAATGTTTTGGAAAGATCATTTGTCTTTTGTTTCCTGAGCACTTTATTTCCATTGAACTACTATTTGTAAGATTAAACATCAGGCACCTTCAGCATCCATCCAGTATAAACTCATGCTTTAAAGGAAGACATGCATAAGGTCTGGCACACAGAATCATAGTCTGTCTTTATCACCACAGGCTAGATAAAATTTAGAAGCTGGAAACATGGCTGTCTAGCAGTCATAAGTCTGTCTGTATTTATCTGGCACCAACTTCCCTTGCTCTTTCTTTTAATTCATTCCTTATTTTCTTCTCCAAATATTTTCTTAGATTGAGTACCTATAGTAATAATAGCTGACATGCTGTGTAATTCTAATTTTGGCCACTTATGGGAGTGGGTGTTGAGGCTGTGCAAGACTTCACAGAATCACATTCAAAAGACAAAACTGGTACAGATGGTAAAGTCATCATAGCAACAGTAAACAAACCTTCTGTGAAAAGCTATCTTGGAGAAAAATGTACATCAGGGAACACATCTCAAAGTTTTCTGGGGACGGATGCTGTAAAGCAGTCCAGGTGATAAGGCATGGCCAAAGGGAAAAAAAACCCAACCAAACAAAAACAACAAAAAAACCTAACAAACAAATCAGAGCGGAGCTTTTACTTCAAAACTAGAGTTCAATTTTGAAATAGCTGTAAGTGTAACAAGCTTGGTGGTCTCTCCTCAGTCCCTGATGGTTAGGGGAATCCACGCCCTAAAACCACCGCACAGCATCTGACACAATTGGCAGTCATGGCATAAGAGAGGCCCCAGCCGGAGCCACCCCAGCTCTAGCGCACCTTCACTGCCACAAAATAGCAAAGAAAACTGCGTGCTCTGATCAAACAGAGCTGGTTGGTAGAAAACCATCTCCATTCACAGGAAGTAAGTTATACAACTGACCCAATGTCCATTCAAGCAGCTCTCACAATCTTTAATGTTACCTATTCTCAATGAATCGCTTTGATGACAGCCTGCATGAAAACCCATGGACACTGATAAATGCAAGTGAATGGGCCACATACAGGACCTGGTCAGTCAGAGACCAGCTCTTGTGCACCCTTCGAAACGTATGACAGCACAAATACAGTAAAACTGAAAAGGAGGCAAGAAAGGACACCAAACAGCAGGAGATGCAACCAGGCACAGCATTTTTCATCTTCAGAAGTAATGCTTTGCAATTTCTGTAATGGGTTTCAATTATGAGCTTAAAGAGATATGTTAATGAATTACTTAATTCACATAACGTCCTTGAGGCATAGCAGCATTAAATTGATCTAAAAATGAGTAAACCGAGGGGCTGCAAAAACCCATGACCTGGCCAAATGTGCACAGCCCATTGGGGAACAATGGCGGAACCTGCAGGTGCAGGAGCACCTCCCAACCCACAGCATCTGCTTCAGGGATGCACACATGACAGCGCCACCAGAAGAAAGACAACATGACTAGTGCTTCCCTCTTCCCTTCCACACCTCTCCTGCTCATTTGTTCCCTTCAGGTCCTGCAAAGTTCCAGTTTTTGGTTTTCGTAAGTTGTAAAACAGAATAGGTCACAGCTACTACCATCGGGTTTAGTGAAAGTGGCACCAAACCTTGGAGCATCAATGGTCCCTTAACTATGGCATAGGAGGAAATCTAACCCAGTCTATCTCGATGGCCATATAAGCCAGTTACCAAAATCAGTAGTCATCAAAAAATCTAATATTAGAAGAGTAGAAAAATAAATAATATTATGATTTGCCTTTACTAAGAGAATGTGTCTTATAAAATAGGCACCAAATGTCATTTGTTTCTACTTAAATTGTACTTGTGTGCTTCCTTTTTCTGAATAAAATGTCCAGTAAGTATTTATGGAACAGCATGAGTCAGAGGAAGCTTGCACGGCATTCATAGTGTGCAGTAGAGTACTATTGCTTTAAAGTCATCAGCTTGGGAATGCTGTCAGCCCATTAAAAATGACCTGCCAGACCACAAAAAAAAAAAAATTTCAGTCATGAATAGCCCTTTCTACCTACTCAGAATAATTGCAAGATGAACTTTTTATTGTATGAGTAATCAGGAACCACAGAAATGTTGATGAAAGCAATAGCGTAGTGCTGCTTAGTTCTGGTGTATGCATAGTCATTGATGGAGCAGCTCTGAAAATTCTTCTGATCATTAAAGGCAAGTGGGAGCCAAGCAAATGAAAAAGAAATACATAGAAATTTTCAGCACTTAATCTGAATGTGCAGGTCCTCACCTAAGAAGAGCAATTTTAACATCTGTTACTGTCTGCTACAATTTCCATCTTGAGAAATCAGTGTCATAAATTTCTTCAGGAATGGAGCTTGTGTTGTGACTCAGTAGTTGGTTCAAGCTGTACTTAATTAGAGTAAATCAGCACTGCAAATGTCACTTAGTTCTAATTCAGATAGAAATAATGGAACTCCAATGTGATTTGATTTACAGCTGACAATCACCTTGGGATGTGCTTTCTGTAAGAGGTCATTCCAGAAAGTTCTTAAGCAAGTACTGGGGTTAAAAGTAGTCTGAGAGAATTATAAGGGAATTCTTACTGGCAAGAGGCAGAAAGATCAAATCAAAGAGTTTTTTTTTTCATAGAAAGATTCTCAATACAAAGGCTGTATTCAGGGAAAATAGTATGATCACGTACTCACTCCCTAGCAGATTATATGTATGAAACTGGTCCTATTACTAATAAAAATCCGGTTTCAAAACAATGGCTGCAGTTCACTTCTTCTCATAGCCAAGATGCCACGTGGCCAGAGGGACAGCTACTCCACAGAGACCAACCAGCCTGTGGGCTGGTCCAGCTCTACAGACTTAGACTTTGAAAGTCTGTAGACTTTCAAATTCTTATTTTCCCATATCTACATTAAACATCTCAAAAATTTCAACTTTGGTTCAAATGACCTTTCACAGATGACCTTTAGACCCAAAATTTGGAAAGATTTTCAAAGGAAATCAAAGTTGAGAGTTTTTTTTTTTAAACCGCTCTTGCTTTACCCGTCAGACAATACCCTTGTGTTAGCAGTGCACATCTGCTTGGTTGAATCCTGGACTCATCAGCAAAGCAGCAACTCCACAGCAATTCATTTCTGCTTTGCTTAAATTTATTTCTTTTTCTTTTTTTTTTTTTTTTTTTTTTAGCAGGGCAGAAATAGAGCCTCATTCTGCTTTCAGTAACAGAAAAGGCCACTCATTGCACATGCTTTAGAGACTGGCTGCTTTTGACTGGCAGCTCTAATAGTGTGCAGATCTAGGCATTCTCTCTCCCCTATTGGGACAATTTCAGATGCACCATTGGCTGATTTCTACCAGTACTGTAGCTTAGCTATGCAGATAATTGTAGCATATGAAGAGACTGAAAAAAGATAAAACTATATTGAAAGCAAACCACAATATGAAAGCAAACCTTCAACTTGACTTACCTTCTCTGTGCCTCATTGAAATATCTTAGCCCTGAAGGGTAACTGATGCACATTTTGCATGTCAAAGCCAAAGACCGGTCACCTAGAAGGTACTGAAAGGAAAGAGGTACCATATCACTTCTGATTGCTCATGGTGAACCCACAAAAATCTCTGCTCATGGCTCAATTTTAACACTTTTCTTATTGGATGCAAAAGAGAGCATTGAACAGGCAGTACTTACAATATCCCAGCTGGGAACCAACATTGCTGTGGGTGCTCGCACTCACCCAAGCAAAATTCTTACCCAATCCTGTTATATAGCAAAGTTCAGTTCCTTCCCTGTCTTTTTAAACTTGTTTTGTTTCATTTAATAGCCATCCACCCTGTGCATTCTCTGTGGGGACCTAACTCAGGGGCGGCTGCATTTCACACCTCCAAGAGAATCGCAGAATTGTTGGGTGACAGGAGCAGGGAGGAACCAGCCAGAGCAGATGTGCGTGATTGCTCTGTGCTTCTGCCCTGAATTGTGGGAGGCAGCCAGGGAGCAGAGAGCGCAAAGCAGGCTTTGCCCCCTTCTAAGAGCTTCCCCGTGTTTAAGAGTCAACCAAAGCTCTCACACAAAGGAACTGAGAGAATTGTTTGTCTTCCTGCGTGACACTTGCTTCTTGTGTGTCTTGGGTTCAATACTTATGCATAATCTCTTCAGTGATTTGTTATAGTAACCTCTGAATTCTCAAGTTTTTGGGGGGTTTTATTTCTTTTCCCTCTTATTCATGTTGCCTTTTCTCTTTGATGTTATGTTTTTCAGTGTTTCTGTTACGGCGTTGCAGGCGTCGCCCAGAAATTACAGTGTCTCACTCGGGCATTACATAACAGTTGCAGCAGATATTACTGATATTTCCCACTGTTTACAAACCAAACTTGGTTTCCCCTTCATGTTTTCCAGTACACAATTGTCAGTTTACAAATGAGCACAGGCTGAGTCATTTTTGCCAAGCCATCGTCTTTCCACTCGCTGTATCCAAGTCCCAAGTGACAGGGAGCACACGGCAAGAAGAGTAATACCAAAAAGGGCAGATAATCTGCTGCTGTAGAAGAGAGAAGTTATTTTGACTTGATGTAAAAGGTTATGAGGTCATTGCAATACTAATAATAAGTCTTTTAATTTGGCAGCATTGATTCAGGATTATTATTTTTAACTGGTTGTTTTTCTTTCAATTTCCAACAGGAGCTAAATCTTTGGCCACAATAAACTGACACTGACTTCCTTAAAGTTACACTGAACCCTGAGTGTCCCCCGCCTCGTATCTGCAGCCATGTATTTCGAAGGGGTGCTAGCACTCACTAGAGTTTAAAACTGAAAAAAAGTTGTTTTGGTTTTGCCTCCTGTGTTGTAATCTCGAGGTGTGACAGAGCATATGCAGCCTCGTCACACGTTAGTCAGCTGCACTATTCTGCTCCCATGGCCCTGAGCTGGTCCAGGATGCAGGGTAGTGATCCTGAGCAATCCATAGCTAGCTTTTGTGCCAAATTCTCACAATTTTCACTGAAGTTTTACCTCTTTTAGTATGTCCCTTTCCAGACCTGGCATAGCCCTTTTGTATGCACGTGTTTTGGAAAAGGGGCCAGGTGACATACAAGGGAAGAAATGTGGGCTATGCAGAGTATCTCTTCTCTTTGTGTCAGTATTTCCTAGCGTATGCTATAAAGACAAGTGGATCTGTTTCTCACATATCACAGCTCTCGCTGTAAAAGTTTAAAGTAATGAACAATAATTGTCTTACGCAATGCTTTTCCAGGCTATGAAAGAAAATTCAGTCCAAAAAGCCAAGTATGCTAATCTGCTTTCAGACAGCTCTCCACTCTCGTGCATTTCTAACAGGCACAATAATGAAGCAGTACCAAAAACACGACTCTGCCCTTTTGATGATGGATGTTAACAGTCACAAATAATCACTGAATCCATGCTAACTAAGAGGAGCTCATTCCTTTGCACTCCCAATAGTGTGTCCCACCACGATCCATCGCCATGTCCCATAGAAATGAATTGGTCTTTTCTCTTATTGTTCCTGCACATTAGCAGCCATTTGCATTTGCCTCCAATGAATTTTATAAACAAGTTCAGTGACAGATTCTTTACAGAAATGGTTTCAGATTTTCCAAGGCACAGTGGAGGAGGAAGGATGTCACACAGAGGGCTTCACTATTGCCTTCTGGGTTGCAGTGAACTGAAAATGTTTGCATTCTAAAGGCTCAGCTTTGAAAGAGTGATTTCACCTTCTGAGTTGCTGATGAAATAACTACAGTCACACCAAACTGATACTGGTATTGCACACTAAAAAGTGACATGGAACAGCTGTGTTTGGCATTATGGCTTCCCCTTACAAAAGGGTTTCCTCCTCAGTTCCTAGAAATTTGCATGGAATAAGCAAAAGCACAGTTGCATATCTCTGAGAGCCCCAGTGTCCTTGTCTGTTACACATTTTTCTCACAGTTTGCTCTCAGGCTGGCTGGATGAAAAGTTTATAAGTTGAAGATTGAAATAGGTGTCCTAATTAATACTGTTCCCTCGGTATTTTGTTCTAAGCTGATGAACAGACATTTGAACTTAAGTGAGACCAGTCCAGGCACACTGAACATTCTCTCAACCTGGCTGCTTTGATTGCTTGGGGTTTTGCTTTATTTTCTTTAATTTTCAAGAACTTCATATGATAGATGACTTCATAGGATGTTTTTTTAAAAAAATAAAAATCAGAAGTAATAAACTAGCTCTGGCTTAAATTTGAACAATTATAACCATATTAATGGCATTGTTTCTTTTTCTACTGTGATAAGAGTGTCCAGCATCTGAGTAGTATTACTGTATTTGAGTATTTTGTCATTAAAAGCATTTCATAAGGAACTATTTGCATAACCAAATAGGGCTTTGGGTCACATCAATGTTTTATCCAGGTGATGCACTTCAGTCTCCCTTACACACAATTCACTCTCTTCTGTACTTGAGCAGAACTGTTAAATGGGATGCTATTTTTTGGAAAAGACTTAACATTTCATTATGTATTTTTCCTATCCCTCATTACTGTCCATTTTATGCAGTTTCAAATTATTTCCCCTCACACATACTCAGAGCAACCTGTGAACTTTTGCTTTCTGAGTCCATCAGTGACACACACGGCTGGAACGCACCCATTTGACACACTGCCCTGAACGCTTCCAGCCAATATAATCAGCCATACCCCACTGCACGCAATTGCTGGAAGATGGTTAAATTGCACTGCCTAATCCTTTCTTACAATCCATATTACAATTTTCTTTAAGGCACAGCCTTCCCTCCAGCACCACCACCTTTCTAGCAATCCAATTTGCCATTACTCCAAAACTGCAGTGACAGCAAAGTTTGAGTGTTACAGCAGGTAACGAAAATTGTTCCTGTCTTGCTCACTTCATTCTCAGTGTTAGCAATATGCCTACACTCTTATGGCTTCGTCTAACACCAGATTGCGTGCACTGAGACATGGTCAGTGTTTGTAGGTGGTCCACCAGGACTTTAGTTGACATGACGCCAGCCCTTTCCCGTTCTCAGACAGTTTGACCTCTGCATTTGTGGCAGTAAACCAGCAGAAAGGCGCAGCCAAAGGGTCTAGCTGTGTCACAAGCAGCTGTTACACTGGATCAGAAGAGGCAACAGAAATTGCTTTCATGTTCCATGAATTGTATTCAAGCTGTTTGCAAGATGGGAGAGGTGAGCCAGCACTGGGTACTATTTCCTTAGAAATAGACAGGAACCCTAATATGCTTGGATTAAATGGGGTATGCGACAGTCATGTGGGTATTTGCTGCAGTTTATCATCCAGAACTGAACTTGTGATCTTCTAGCAAATGGCTTTCAACTTTATCTTCTCATTAACTCTTATGAACTCATTCACTGATGGCTACCAGTGTTTCCTGGCTCCTTGCCAGCTTTGAAGAAGAAGTGGTTCAATCTACCGGAGCAGACATTTTTGGCAGCAAAAAATATGCTACTCTTTTTGCAATGGGTTATTTGTCCCTTTACCTGCTTTCTCTAGGTACCATGGTGGTCTGCAGAGAGGGGAGTACCAACCCCAGATTTAGCAGAGAATATATATAGCCTATGGCTTCCTTAGAAAAAACATATTGGGAGCTGGGAATCAAAGCTGACTGTCTATTCAGCCTAGCGGGCAGAGCCCACCTCCACATTGTTCACCATATTGAGCCCATGTGGAGCAGTCTATTTGATGTACAAAAAATTGAAGCCTTTTTTGAGTTCTGAACCTGATCTGTAAGTCTGCAGTTAAGTACTTTTCTTTTACAGAAGAACTAAGTTTTGCCTGAAGGCTGTTGGATTTGCTTCATAGTAAAGTGGTTTTCATTTAAGATGTCTTTGTGTGTTGACAACCTTGTCTGAAGGTTATTTCATTGTATTCTCCTTGATCAAATGCTATTCACAATAGAGTGGATGTCATGACCCAGTAATCCCATTTAATGAAATTCAGTGTCTCCTGACTAGCTGTCAAAGGGAGGTCCCATTCAAACAATTATCAGACCTTAGCATTCAACTTGTGACTAATACCAAATCAGAAATGACTCTTGCTTTCCTCCTGTTCACCTTGAGTGAACCTTAAATTGATTAATAGGTCTAGATATCATCAAAGTCTTAAGAATCTGCACACACACTATGATAAAGGCAAGAAATAATTTCTGATGGGCACATTTAATCCACCTCATAAAGCATCCTGTTAATTCTCTTGTCCCTTGGACTATCTAAAACTGATGTTGCACATTTGTCTCCCCAAAGTAATTAACTCTTATCAAAATCCACTATGCTTCATTTACTCAACCATAACATTTACTCATAACACACAGCTTCTTTTTGAAACCAGAAACACTAAAATAACGTGAAAGAAGGAGTCTCTGGATCTCTAAGAGAAATTTAATCTCAGCCTTGCAATACCTGTGTCTTGGTATCTTCCTACCTTGCTAGCATGGCCTTGAGGGAGTTTCCAGACATGGGAACAGTAACATGCCTAACAACATGATCCACAAAAAAAGCAGTATCCTATGTCAGCTTCTGTTTGGAATACTAAAGGAAGCATCTGGCTGGAACCTACATCCAGGCCAGAGAGAAACATGACCTTCCATGCAGGACCCACAGCTACCAAACCACCCCAAAATATGGGACCATGAGTCAGACTAATGGTCTCATAGGAAGATGTGTTGAAACTTTTGTTCTTTTCATTTCTCAGCCCACTGAAGCTCTTTGTCAGCACTGACGCTCTCCCATTCAGAACCCTTAACTAGGATATGGAAAATCCCATTCTGAGTATTTTTGATATAGAAATTGGCATGGGAATTTGGACTAGTAATTCCTATTTCCCAAGGGAATGACTTCAGCTTGTGCAGTTGTCAAAGAGCCCGGGTGGTGAAGCTGCTTACTATGGTTTGTGCAAGACTAGTCTGAGTATATTGGGAAAAAAGGAACAGCTCCAGCAGAAGACTACCTGTAAGGAGACACTCTTCTTTTGAAGCTGCTCCACTTTTCCAAATATTATATATTCATGGAGGTATGGAGAAAAATACAGCTGATATATGAGCTGTTAAGCCCTCTGCAAGGCTGGACATGGGAGAAACTACCTGATCAGTGAGATACTTTCTGGACTTGAGTAATCATATGTCCTCTATAAAGGAGAAATCTATAAAGGAGACATCTTTTTTTTTTTTTTATGGGAATTTAAGCATCCCAAGAGGTGGTATTTTTCAGTGTGAATTGCATACTTGCACATTTAAGACCTGACATGGGTGAACCACCTAACAACTAAGGAGGTGATCAACTTTATTGTCAATACATCAATACAGCAAGAAAGGTTATGAGGTTGCTGATGTTGCAGTGCCCAAAATGAACAAAGGCTATTGGCTTTATTGCCAACAAAGTCTCCAAGAATTTTTGGACAGGGAAGATTATTAACGTCTCTGCAATGATGACAGCACAACATGAGTAATTTAATGCAACCTGCCTTAAGTGCCCTAGAAAGTTAAAAGAAAAGGCATTCTGCACTAACTTTTCTCAAGGATCACATGCAGCTGCTCTGTGTTTGCAAACAGCTGCAACATTTGACCGAGGAAGATGCAGTAATCTGTTTAGTGTCTGCATATTTGTCTGAAGAGCGCTTAACAAACCATTGTGATGATCAGCAATTTTAAAATGTACCAAGCTATGGGCCTATTCCTCCTCCATGTCTCACACCACAGAGACCTCAAACCTGTCTAGTGTAATTTAAACCTGATTATGCAGTGATGATAACATACACAAATATTCAGTAATACCCAGAAATATACTCACCACTGTGGTAAAAGGTCCTAAAGCAATAAAGCCTCCATGGGTTTCAACGCACAGAGGTCACAATTAAGCACTTTTGAAAATTTCCTTCTCCAAAGTCTATTAATACCTGCAATTACCATCCAACTGTTCTGCAATGGTGACCTAGCCTTATTTGTATTCACATGGAGAATTTCAGGTACAAAGTTCATTGCTGCATGCTATCCCAGATATGAGTATCTGAGGTTGAACATCGGTCAACCGGTCTTTGTAGCCGCAGGGAAGTTTACCACTGGCAGCTCCCTGCCAAGTAGAGAAATGATCCACCGCTCCTGGTGTCATTGATGCCTATTATTTTTTCTCACTGGGTCAGTGCCCCAGCAGAGAGGAAGGCAGTCTGGTCACTCAGACCCATTTCCACCCTTCAGTGTGATGTCCCAGAATCAGGTTAACCTCGGGCACCTTATGTCAGCACCCTGGCTGGCTCAGAACTTTTCCACCCAGCTTTTGCTCCAGGACTTTGTACCCACCTATCTCCATCTGTCCTTTCCTAGGCTGATGGGCTCTGAAATAAGCCTCAGACCTTTTCTTGCGACTCATCCTTGGTGGAACAAGGCATGACACCCATTTCAGTACTTCTGTCACCTTGTTTGCAGGGTCCACGATGTATTTAGTGCCAGGACTAGAGATCACGTCACACAAGGTCAAGGACAGACCACTTGTACAAGCGCAGAGGGAAGGTCAAGCGTGGGCTTGACTAGAGTGCTGAGACAAGGGTGGTCCTCCCAATCACCGCATGGGGCAGTTCAATGCTTCAGTTTGAATGGAAGTTGTGGCATTTGACTCTGCAAAATACTTGGGACATACACAATGGTGAAACAGTAAGCATTACGATAAACAGAATTTCTTAGGCATTCAAGAAAAATCACAACTGATTGCAGGAATCTAAGACAGATACTACAAAAAGCAGTAGTTTGTGAAAACACTCAAATAAAAGGTGAATGTAATGGCTGAAATACAGATTGTGGTAATTGATTGTAGGGGTAATAACAGGGAAAATATATCAGCAAAGTAAACCATTCTTTTAAATGTTAAATAAATCTAAATGTGAGTGAATGAAATATTTAAATGATGATTTCAAACAAATTAGTGTCTTTTGCCCTTTGGGTTATGTAAATGTCATCTATATTTTAAAACTTTAACAAACTTTACAATTTTATGGTACTGCATAAATGCAGCACATGTTGAAGTTAATGAAATAATTGTCCATATGCATATGTAAACCACCCTAGAACAGCTAAAGCAATTAATGAAGTTATTAAAGGTAGACAAAACGGCTTTCAAAAAAAGTGAGAAATAAGGTTATTTATAGATAGTAAGTATTAGTAATTTTTTGCTACAAGTTCCAAACCACTTAGTTAGAAAGCCACTCTGCAACTTTGTGATACAGATTTATTGCTGCCCTCCTTCCTTCAGCATCACCAGAAAATCAATGGACACTCGCCTGATACCATATAACTTTTCTTGGGAAGAAAGTCTGTATATTACTGAATCTAGAAGAATGGATGGGGTATGATTTCTTCAGTTCCTTGTTTACTTCAGTAAATTATTCAGTTCCTTATTTAAAACTGCAAAGGCAGTTTTATCCACAGGTCTGGTACAATGAATTTGTATTGACAAGATTGTGACCATATATTTCTACCATTCTCTAGCTGTTATAGATCACTGACTCCAAAAGCAAGTAAACAAAAAAATAAAAAACAATCCAAGCCTCAAACGTGGATGATAAGACTGTTTGTTGTCTTTTGCAGCAAACAGCAGAAAGTAACCTCATATAAAATTTTGCCTTTGTTTTGGGTTATGATGGATGTGAATGTCATTGCGCTATGAAGAGAAAAGGAAGAACCTGAAAATAACAGTGGGCATTAGCACATCTTTGGACACATAATCTCAGCCTTAAGGCTGAGTTGCAGTAATTAAATAAACAGGATTTCAATATGGGATTTGCTGTGGAGTCATGTTTCTATCCTGACCCTAAAGCAAATGAGTGTTTTTTTTTTTTTTTTTCTAATGGAATCATGTTGGACTTCAATGCTGCAAAGCAGATTATTAGTTTTGTTATTCAGCAAAGTATTCTATCATAATTAAATGCTCCTTTAGGCCTTTTTCCTTACCAAGCCTCACATCCTTACCAGCTGGCTCGGAAGCTGCAGCCAGCAATCCCAGTTGGATATTGGGAGCAATGCTGGTTAGTATCCCACTCATACTCACGGCATTCATTCCTTCCGGAGCTCCCTGGAGACAGCCACTGCTGATAACAATGTCAATATGATTGACTTATAGTTGTTGTTGGCCCAGGGAGGAATAGATGGGCCAAATTAACTGGTATGTAAGCCAAGGGAGGTCAGACAAAACCAACTGAGCCCTTTCGGCTTAGTCCTAAAACATGGCACTGAACTAATGAGACCAGTGCAGCAGCTGTACATGGGATTTCATGCCACAGCCCTTGGCCATCCATCACCACCATTTAAGGGTGTAATGAGGGCTCACAGCTGGGCTGGAAGCAGGGAAAAGCCAGGACAGAGTACTTGTCCAGGCCAACAAACTCTGTTCCTTGAACTGCTCTAACTGAAGTCAGTCCCGCAGGCAAAGGAAAGTATCTCAATTATCCCAGCTGACAAACATTAGCTTTTTCCTTTTGAGGAATAAAGGAAAATACCATTAATTAAAGAATATTTAAAATATCATTCAGTATTTGTTTGGGTTGATTGTTATAGCAGCATCGTGTGGCTGATGGATCCCTGGAGTAAATGAGCAATTTACTGCTGTAGAAAGGTATTTCTGCCCTGCCATTCTCCTCCTACTCTCTTGACTGCACTGGCAGATCTAATCAGATACTTAATTGTGTTCTTTCAAAAGTGAACAGGAAAGGCATTCAATGACCAGTGAAGACATTTCCAAAGGAAAAGACTCACTTTCTCCTGAAAAAAAAAAAAAAAAGAAGGATTAGCTCTCTTTTTGGGATCATTTTTGAGAATGAATGACTGTAAATGTGGATCGCAGATGATGTACTCTATATCCCAGGATTTTGAGGTTGAGTCATATTATTGTACCAGACAATAGCTGGACAAATAAAAAATATCTGCTTCCATCAGGAGAAAGAAATATATAGCAGAAAAAAGAGTTCTTCAGTACACTAGTAAAAACAAATACATATTTGAAAGAACTGCAGAGCTATATTTGTTCATAGCACAAAAAAAAGAAAATGCTTACATGTCTAGTTTTTTCATACTTGTAGCAATTATTCATTAATTACACATTATTTTTGCATTTTATATATCTGCATGCATACATAAAAACTCTACTTTTTCAAAAAACTAAGTACTAATGTCTGGCATGTCCTCAAGCCCTGGTTCACTTCTGGACAGAAAGAAGGCAAACCCTAGAAATCTGCTTACTTTGGATCTGGCTTCTGACACTCCTTGATGGCTAACAGATAACAGTATCATTTTTAAGAGGTCTTCAGCTGAGATTAAAAAACTATATTAACTGCCATATTTCTGTGCTATATCAGAGAATGTAAGAGACAGGGTTTGGCCGAAAAAAAATTACCCCCCTGGCATGTGCTGATATCAAGGAATATTAAGTATTTTCTTCCAGCTCACCGAGACCTCTCAGATTTAAGGCAGACTAGTATAGCTGTCCACAGCAATGTAATACACAGTACAGGCTCTTTCTGGAAAAAGTCTAGGAGACAGCCAGCCTGAGTAAAAATGCTGAGCTAAATTCAACAAAATATTATTGTTCATTTCTCTACTCATTGAAAAAGATTTTAGGAAAGGAAAGCAAATTTAAGGTCTACAGTGTGTGAAGTATATATTTGATAAGAGGTTGAATCAGGTGACTATTTATTAGAAAGCACAGCAGATGCTGAATAACATCATCTATCCTAAAACAAGCCTGAGTTGTAGGAATGCCAATCCACACAGCCACTAAAAGCAAGACTTAGGAACTGCATTTCAAAATAGGAAATCAGAAAAAAGCCATCCCCCCCCCACCCCCCA
>JAOXJM010000052.1:17935460-17973540 GCA_026413425.1 Tringa solitaria | reverse complement strand
TAGTGAGAGGTGTCCCTGCCCATGGCGGGGGGGTTGGAACTAGATGATCTTTAAGTTCCCTTCCAACTCTAACCATTCTATGATTCTAAAACTAGCTGGAGTCCTGCAGAGGATACTGTGGGCACTAGCATGTGTGTGTGGTGTCTCTGCAGGGGCTGCTGCACAGCAGGGGGGCTGGCACCCCCAGAGCTCCCTTGCCTGGGCTCCAAGAGGCTCATCGATGGTATAGATACATTTGGAGGCTTTCATTTCGTATCTGTGCCTGCACTGGCTGAAATGATTTTACAAGGTTTGGAAGCTTCTGCATAAACTTTATGCACAAAATGGGTGACAAACATCCTCAAACCCAGCAAACCCATATATTATTCCCTTCAATATTTAGAAGTAGTCAACTGGAGGCACTGTCTCTGCTTTCTGCTACACTGACACGCTCAGGACCACGCAGCTCCTTGATGCTGCCCTACATGGCAATAGAAAACCATGGGTTATGCTTGGAAGACATCAATCTAAAGAGAAAAGAGACATTATTGATCACCACAGGAGTACAGTGGTTTTAGCTCTCTGTTCTCCCACCCTGTGTCTCTCAGGATGTCCTGACTCTGTAGCAGCAGTTGAGGAAGAGCAGCCTACAGCAGCTGCAAAGCTTCAGCAGGCACAGGAGCTGCCAGTGCTCTTTCCCCTTTCTGTTTTAGGGCAGGATGCATAGTTGTGCAGTGAGAAAGCGGGACATTCATCCAACTACTTTTTCAGAAGAATGGAGACAGTTCTCAGACAAACACTTTAACATCCAAATATTAGCAGCAGCCCCATAACCACTTCTCAGGCAGCTGTCTCAGAAATTTTATTTTGATATTAATGTTTTAAAAGAAAAGTTTCTGGTCTTTCTGTCACAGAAGCAACATCTTTCAGAAGTGCACAGAGATCAAATAACATGTACTCTAACATACGGGGAGGGTCCCCGGTGCTTCTGGGCAGAGCAGGAGGATGCTCAGTCTCTGCCAAGTTATACATAACACAGTCATTACCATTACACTCATCCATGTTGAGGTAGTGCCCCAAAACCCCAGATGAGATCAAGAATCAGTGCACCAGATATAATGCAAACCAAGGGGCAGTTCCTACCCTGAAACTTTGCCAGATTAGATAACAGTGAAAGTAGGCAATGCAAGTCCAAGTATCACTGTCCTTGACCAACAGGTGAGGAACCGAGACAGGGAGGTGATGATGATAAACTCTTCTTTCCTACATGGCTAATTGAAGCAGAGAAAGCTACCAAGGCTTACAGAGAAGAAATCTGTGACAGAACTCAAAAATCCTAATGCCATCTCTGAAATCTCGGTCCTGAGCTGGAAGTAGCCACCCTCAAGGTCTGACTTTCACAAGAGACCACAAAGGGACAGAAACTACAGCTTCTTTTTCAGAGCTGCCGATGACTTAGATCCGCCACTTCATTTATTTTCAAAAACTGAAATTGCTGTCAGGAAGAATTAGGTATTGAATAGAGAAAGGTTGATGTGCCATCCAACACCTTCTGGAACCTGAAGAACAATTTCTTTTTTTTTGTTTGGTTTTGTTTGGTTTTGTTGTTATTGCTGTTGTTGTTTTTAAATTACCCTGTCATTATTGCTCCCTGAAGCCTTACTGCTAAATGTTCATTAATTTCTACAGTCAAGACCCAATCCTTAGACCAGATTCAAATATCTCTCTTATTTGTGCAAGACCTTGAAAAGCATTGACCAAATTCCCTCAGTTGACTTAGAGGGTGTTAATCACACTTTATAGTAACATAAATGAGAGGAGATTCAGGTTCAATGCTTCATTTTCCATCTGCATCAGAAGTTAACTAACAGCTTCATTCCCTGATCCTACTGAAAGAGCTGATGATGGCGGTACACAAAGGCGCCTTCACATGCAAAGAGTTGTGTATGTTGTTGTTGTTAAACAAACATGCCCATGTTAACTTCAGCCTCATTAAAAATACAAGAAAAACATTCATACTGGGATCGCAGACAGGCAATTGGTACAAAAGGATGTGTTCTAAGCATTAAAAAGCCCACACAAAACACTCCAAAACAAACAGGAAAAAACCCACTGTAAACCCAGACTAGGTAAATACCCAAAATTATAAACCTTAGGGAAAAAAAAATGTTTTCTGTGTCCTAACTACTATGTCTTGAATCATGGATAAAAGGATTTAACATTCTTTTTACTCTATCCACTTTTAATAGGAAAATCCAGGTGCAGATGTGGGCTTGGTTCCAGTGCCAAGCTGCCTGCTCTGTTTAATAAAGAGTTTAATGCAATTTAATCCAAAGAAGCAAAGAGCCCTAAGACACCAGCACTAGAGATTCAGAATCCTAATTAATTTTCTGTTGGTCACAGTTGTCACAGAGATTCCCTTGCCCATGCTTCTGCTTCTGCTGGTTTAAAAAAAATAATAAATCCAATAAACTACACTTGCACTCAGTTGCAACTCCTCCTGAAACAATTAATATTTATATAAGAAAATAGAATGTTACCAACCAGAATTATTCAGTTATCTCCTCCTTCCCCTTGCTTCATCCCTGCCCATGAGATTGTTCTGTTATTAATGAAGGGATAAGCATAAATGCATGGAAATACCACTGGCTAAGCTTGCCTCACCATAGACTGGTGCTTAGGAGATGTTCTCACCTCTGCCAGCAAACCTGCAGGGAGACACGACACAAGAACCTTTCCACCACACGAGGAGAAACAATTTCAGGCTTGTGAAGATGACCAGGTTATTTAAATTTCATGGGTTAGTGATACCATTTTGACAAAAGCAAGTGCGTGCCATGCACTCCTTGACCTAGAAGAAGTCATTGAGAGAAAGCCATTAGTTATTGCACCTGCAGCAGCCACTGACCTCCCACCATGTAACACAGCCAGGGCCACGCACCCAGACTACCCACAGGCTCCAAACCTAAATGAATCAGGAAAACTAGAAGCAGCAAAAAGGCCTTAGTGGGACATGTAGTTGCAGCATCAAGAAATTCATCAACCCAACAGCCACAAAGAGGAAAAGCTGACCAGCATATTAACCAGTGCGGCTGACTGGAGGTCTACTTTTATATAGGCAAATGCTAACCATAGGGCAAAAATAAATCTTTCTGGGGAGGCTGTGGAAGAGGTTTTCCCAAAGTGACAGACATGTCTGTAATTCCTGCAGGCCATGTCTCTCACCCTTTTATGACACACAAACTATTGTCCCCAGGGGGCTGGCATGGGGCTGGCCATGTGGTCAGGGCACCTGGAGCAGCCTGTGTGTCCAGTATCCACACACAGTGACATGGACATTTTGTTTGTTTCTAGGAACACAGAGCACGCACTGGTTGCATTTCATTCTGAACTAGAGTGAAATTCTGATTGAGAAAAACACTGGCAGGGACTCAAATAATGTATCACAAATTCAATATACTCAATACAAATGAACAAACACCAGAATTTCTGACCTGCGGCCATAATATCACTTTTGTAATATGATGACACCAGACCAAGTTATTTTATTTCCTCTTGATTCAAGAGCCAAATGCTATTTGCTGAAAGCCAGTTCAGTATGTCTGAACTTAATAAAATATCCTTCTGCAACAAAGGATAAGGATTTTCTTCTGAAAGAAAATAATAAACATTTGACAATTTAAAAAAGCTAAACCCTGTTGAAACCCTTTGAGGCTCAAATATATTGCTTTTTTTAACTCACAGATTTTAATAAATGACCGAAGTAGACCATGTGTATACAAGAGATTGTTATTAACCAGATTGGGAAAAAAACTAAATGTCCAGTGTCTGCCTGTTCACTGAAAAGAGTTTCATTGCATTGATTGGTCTCACCTTTATTATTATTACTCTCATTTATAGGTACCTGAAAGAAAAAGGCTTCCAATGAGAACACAAGCACTGATAAACAACATCTGTTTCTGTTCAGTGGAAAGTGATTCCATGGTATTCCAAACCATGCGCAAAGCAAGAGCAAGAGATTTTATGTGAGGGAAGCCCTCAGAGCTGGAGAAAACAGCTGAGGCAGAGCCAGTCCTGCTGCCCATGAATGCAGCCGTTCTCTGCCCCAAGGGTCTGGAACTTCATTTGAAAATTTTCAGCTCTTGCATTTGCCCCATTCTCTGCTCCCTACCTTCCCCAGAAGGCTGAAGAGAAAGTTACTGCAAAGATCATGAGACTATCAATAGTGCTTCCTGTCCTAGAAAATGTGGCAATAAAAATAAGACTATTACAACCTGGTTTTAAAAGCAGCTTTCTACAATCCTTTTCCATGTGGAGACAGAACCACTAACCAAGCACAAGGCAATCTCTATAGAAATTGCTTTCTACTACTGCAGCAAAGGACACTATCAAAGGTTTCTCTCTGTCCAACTCTCTCTTCTTTATTTATGTACAATAAATTACACAGTCAAAAATAATAATAAATAAATAATTACAAAGCCTATTGCATAATTAATTTAATGAATGACGCTGGGTTGTCTTGGGTTTTTTTAATAATGCATATGATGAACAGTTTTTTGAGAGCTACAGATCTGGTCACATGCAGAAAATTTAATTATTTTTTAAATTATTCAAGGGGCAGTAGAATTCTTCACTAGATAACACACCTGTAGATTATCTCCTTGGAGGTTTGAGTTCTTTCAGTCTAGAGTTCATAACAAACTGGAAACGTTCAGGGCTGATCTTTAACGGCAAGCACAAGGTCACCACACATGGGCAAGGAGCGATGATGAAGCATTGCATGAGGCTGGACCTCCTTCTCCACTGCAGCCGACACTACTGAAAACATCAGCTGGTGCCACAGCTGGAGGGCCAGACTCTTTCTTTGCAACTTTTCTCCTCCATTTTGTTGCTGATGGCTCCTGCAATACTTGTACTACTGCACAGTGCTGGTTGCACTAGCAGAAAGCAGCAAAGTCAGGGCAACACACAGGGTTTGCCTATGGAGACCTGGTGAAGGTAATCTGCCATCACCTCCTTTTGGAGTCCATCACACCAGGATGCTGGTGAGGGAGTCTTTTGGGTACATTACCACAACATTTAATATGCCATGAGAATATCCAAGTCTGTATTTTGCTGTAAAGCCCCAATGCCCATAGAAGAGCATCATGCAAAACAAGCAAACCACACTATTTCACTGCAGATGGGTTTTAACCAAGCTACATGTAAATGCTGAGCTGTTTTTTAATGACCACCTAGAAACAGTGGGGGGCATCCCCTGAGTTAGGTGACACCTAAGTGCAGTTGGACTGCTCAGGAGTTACTCAGTATCTAGAAAGATTGCACAAACCACTTAGAAAAATGCCTTTGAGACTTCCTTTTTCCAAAAAGAATGGTACTGCTGCAGACTATGAACATCAGTTCTCTCCCTGTCAAAGGGAAAAATTATTTATTGTCCAGAATGATGGTGACAGAAATAAATGTTTTCAGATTACAGAGCAAGTTATACACAAGAAGAATTCAATTTGAGGTTTTACTTAAAAGGCAAAACCCATTAAAGCCTGGTCTTTTCCCCACTGATGTCTACAACCCTTTGCCAGTGCTTTCAATGTCAGCAGGACTGTGCCTCTCTTATTTGTAAGGAAAGACTCTGTGATAGTTACAAATGGAAAGACTGAATAATGCATGCTGCTGAGAATGTCCCATGACTGGGCAAAATTCCTTACATCTCCTGCTGCTGTTTTCACCATCATCACTTGGGTTATTTGATCTTGAAGTAGCGCTTGCAGGTCCGGTCAGTGCCACAGGGGCCAGCTCTGATGCTCCCAGCTCCAGGTCCAGTGCCATAATTGGAAAGAGAAGAGCAGGTTAAGACAAACCCCATCAGAATGAGGATAAAAGGCAGCAAGAGACGAACCCTTCCAGTGATGGAGTTATCACAGCTTGGCTATTTCCAGGTTGCAATTTCCTGCAGACATACAGGAAGAGTGGGGAAAAAAACCTCACATGTGTTTCAATTAAAACCACTATCCTTATCTTTATGCCTTTCAAGATGAAGAAATAAATCTCAGAGTACCTGTGTCTGAATCTGGGAATGCGTTTTCCTTCTAATTTCACAAGACCTCCATAGCTGCAATTAGCTACTAAGACCATCTATCTTCTCTTAGTCCCAACTAAGTATTCAGCAATATTCAATGTCAACACACATTTAGCACTTCACTATTTTGCCTTTTGGTTCCATGATAGCATCCTTCCAGATGTCGGTGGGAACTGGAATAGGCTCTGGAAGGAGATGTGAATCTCTGTTAAGCTAATTTCCTTCTCTATAGAGTTTTCAAATAATCACTGTTTTAATCACATGATATTTTGCCAAGAGTTCTTTGTAGCAATCTAGTGCACTAAAACATATCACCAGATGAAAATTATCAAAAAAATTCACTGAAGTGCCAAAGTCAGCCCACTAAGTTGCTTTATGAGCTGAACGGGAAGGACAGTGCTTGTAAAAATATAGATGAGTGAGTGACTTGACTGGCTTTCAGGGGACAGGTGTAAAAACACCAGCAATAAAATGCTGCTGGAATAAAAGAGAGTACTGAAAATTCAACTGCCTCAACATGCGGGCAAGGATGACTAAAATGTCTTCTTTCATTTTGATGCCATTTTTCTGGGCAAATGGTCTTCATATTTTTAGGAACAGAAGAGACATAAAAGAATTAAAATACTGATTTTTCTCAGGAGAAAACAGGAGTCTACCCCACAAGAGAAATCTTTCTCTGTATTTTCACCGTAGTGGAAAAGTGACTCCTCTCTTTTCACTGACAATATTGTATCCGCCAAGCAAAAGCCAAGTCAATAGCTAATACCTTCTTGAAACACGGGGTCTTGACATGTAAGGTCTTTCCTTTCAGTTAATGGAAACAGGCCATCACAGGAGAACTCCACTGTACCCTCCTGGTCTAATCCATCTCAGAAACTGCTGAAAGACAGTAGTTGGGGTGAGTGGGAGTTGAGTACGGCTGTCTGCGGCCAGGCTTGGCCCCTATGATTTTGCAGGACAGAAGTGCGTTCTCGCAAATTTATTTGTAATATTTTGTCTGCTCTCCATAAACCTGCTTTAGCACATTCACACTCACCCACTAGTAGCCTAGTCATCCCTCAACCATAAAATTTATTACCAAGACTTATGTGAAGGTTTGCTGCAGAAAGCTAAGAGGAAGAAAAAAGACCTTTTCTTCCATTACCACAGATATCCCATGCTAGTGCTTCTGACCAAAAGCCACTTCCAGGCTTATCAAAATGGGATAGAAATGGTTTCATCAGTGTGCTGCTGTTCCCTCAGCCACACTCTGACCTTGGGCAGGTAATTTATCTGGTCTGTGCATCAGTTTTCCCTTCTACAGAAAGGGGGAATTGAATTTTACCTTATAGGGGCATGTTTTGAAGCTGCAGAGTTTTAAGGCTGACAGCAGCAGACCTAATAAAGGGAGAAGATACAAGTCCCTAAGGCAGACTCAGGTGCATTTGCCAGGACTTTGCCCTTACAGTGCATTTTACAAACAAGACCAGAATGATTCAATTTGGAAAAAAAAACCCACACAAAACAACGGAAGGAAGAAAGAAATAAAGAACAAATGAAAGGTAAGTCTTAGTAGAAATTAAACATGAGATTAGCTACCTCCCAGAGTCATAAAATTAAACTTAAAACTTCTAAAGTATGAGAGCTTTCAGGTTAAAATGCTACACAGTAGCTCAAACAGAACAGAAATAAAAAAGCATATATAGACAACTGCCTTCCTGCCAACTACTTCTTGCCAGCCAGGCTCAGATTCCAGTTAACAGTTGCAGAAAACATGATGATGTTCTAAGTTGCAACCAACTCTGCTCAGGAACCTCCCAGCATCTGAGAAAGTCCTGTGGTATTTCCCCCACACTGCAGTCGTGCTGCTGTCCCAGCAGAGCAGCAGCTCCTGCCCCGTGCGTGGCTTCCCCGGATCACTCACCTCCTGCAGGAATAACAACTGATGACTGTCAGCACATAAATAACCAACTGCATCCCTCTTGCCAGGCTGGTCTGCTCATCGATGGACATGGACAAATCAATGCACTCCCAATAGGAAAGGAGAGGTACAAGAACCAAGTTTGAGCCAGAGAATCTTCCCCACTGACAGATGCTTATTTGAGCTCATACCTCCATCAGGAGCATGTGCATACATCTACGGCCCTGCTCTGCAGCCACAGAAGCAAAATGTCTCTGGGACATCTGTCAAATCTCTGTCCTCCTTGGTGGTTTTCTGGAGGATTTTTTTGGTGGGTATTTTTGCGTTTGGCTTTTTTTATTTTATTTTTTAATTATTAAAGTCTAAAATGGCTAAACAGCTTCTTTATTTTTTCTCTAAACACTCAGACTGATTATCAAAATCTGCAGTTTAAAAGGCATGAGAACCTCGAGATGGGCACTGCAGGAGCGAGGTGTGTTTCCTGACAAGGGAAAAGGGCAGCAAAGGGATGCCACCAAATCATGTGTGGCTAGGGGACAAAGCAGCTAGTGAGACTATACAGATTTCTTGCAGTGAAGGCTCCCTGAAGGGTCCACTGATAAGGGCTGTTTTGACATAGAGCATCGTAAATCCATGCTGTTTTCTGTTCTTCTCACCATCCCACTCCTCTTGGCTCTCTAGGTGACTGAGTTGTCCCTCTGAAAAGTCTTGTCCCAGAACATTCATTTATGGCAGTTTCTCGAGCAGAAATTGCTTGCCAGGTATTATTTCTTCTAGTTAGGCCTTTGGCTGCTTGATATGCCAGAAAATTCACATTTTTTCTACTCTTTCTCTCCTGCTTTTGAGTTGTTGTATTTATTCAAGATGAAAGCCAGATGTTATATTAATAAGAGAACTGCCTTTCCTAAAGGGAAACATTCATCAATGCAGAAGCAGGCGTTGCAGCTTTGCTGTGAATTACTTGAATTCCTACTTTTTTTTAACAGGAAATCCAAGAAGATGTATTTGAAAGCAATAGTATTGTGACTACAGAATAAAAGCCATTTACCCTAATCCCTTTAAAAGTTAGTAAAAGGGATTTAAAAATACTGAGGTTTAAAAATGTTTAAATTTGAAGGAGAAACAAACAGAAACCCAAAACATTTGGAACAAAAAGATTGTTCGGATATTTTACATAGCAAAAACTTTTCAAATACAACATAGATGGTTACTATCAAACCAGCTGGATTATTTTTTGTGCCCAATGGCTATTGAATTGATTTTCCTACAGAGTCTCTTCTCCCAAAGCCAGGGCCCTAGCATAAATGAAACTAAATGACATTTTACTTTACACTGAAATAAAAGCATTCTACAAAACAGCTTCTCTGGTATCGTGCTGGACTGTGATTATTTTGATAGAGAGGGTGGGATGGGAGGATTTGGGAACAAGTTCAGTTTGTACCCCATGGTACAGGCCAGGCAGGTACTTGGGGTGTTTATGACACCTGGGTTTGGCACTTGTAGAGCTCTGTGGGGTGCGACTCGGTCCAGTGCTTGGGATGTATAATGTGTGCAGTTGGTGCCTATTTTTCCTCTCCTCTTATTTCTTTTCATGGTGACAGGAATAACTCCTAGGGGAAGAACAACGCAGAGGAGAAACACAGTGTTTTCTCAATATCAAAATTCAATAACAAATAAAAACCACTTTTCATGGAGAAAAAAGCTTTGCAACTGACTGATGGCCACACTATTTCCATGCGAATGGGGGCAAGAACAGCCTCATTGCCCCTACCTTTGCCTTTGCTGTCATGAGCACTCTGCTCACACTCACTTGAGGTCTGCATGCTGCCAACCATGGCTTAGAAATTTAACTTTAGGAGTATAACTTTTTAAGCAAAGACCCAAGCTTCTCATACATCCAAATTAACACTGAAAATATCCCTCCCATGTATGAACTATAATCTTTAATATTTAAATAAATGATGTATATAGCAAATATTTCTACTATCATATGTTCACAAAAACAATCATAATCCTGATATGTCACTTACCGGGTTTTGGAAAACTTGTTAAAGATGTATTTAATTATCTGTTTTAATTATCTGTTCGTACATAATTTTATATCCTTATTATTAAATATTTCCATTATGCCATTGCTGGAATATTTTTAGAATTAATATAATCTATTACAGTATAAAGAATAATGCTAGCATAGCTATTTTACAAAATATGTTCCAGTTGAATGAGCTAATTAGCTTTTAATAATGAGACCCAGCCAATGGATTTACAAAGCAAGCTACTGAGCTTAATGATTTCAAAAGCTATCACATTTACACATTAATGTAGCATAAATTATTCATGAGCATCTTATAAATAAGTGTAATAAGTTACTTCTAGGACTACTGTTTCCTTAAAATGAGGTTCTTCTGAAAAATGCCTTTAGAAACCGAGCTTTGTGGATCCCATATTTACTGTGGTCTTTGTTATTTTCACATTAAATTGTAGAAGTTTGGAAGTAGGTCATTTACTACCTCAGATTTCCTTCCGTCCACATCTCTGCTAAACCCTCACAATCCCCATGGTTTAAGAGCAAGCAAAGGCATCAGAGGCACTCACTGTAATTTTCAGCATTTCTAATTCCCTCTCTTAATGGCATATAGTTAGGGCTACCAAAACTGAAGAAGCCTCCTCTCTACCACCAGCAATATTGTCTCTGGCTTCGCAGTAGATCATGGCACAGAGTATTGAAGCAAGAGCCATCAACAGCAGTGTGTTGCTACCTCACACTGTGAAAAGCCCTTGCTGTTCCACCTCCCCACGTCTCCCTCAATACAGAAACAAATTCCAGGGAAACTTGCTAATGTCAGGTCCAGGAGAACTGCACAGAGGCATCAGCGATGCCCTTCCCCTTCACCACCCAGCCCTTTCTTTCATGGCTGGGTTCTGGCTCATCCAGTATATTAAACTACCCTCACCTGCATGCAAAGCACCTGTGAAAAGTCAGTAAATTTTGTGAACTGAACAAAATCTTCCTGACTCGGGCTTTGTCAGTATCTCCCTGGGAGAACAGCAGTTTCAGTAGCAAAAGGCAAATCAAGATTATAAAATGTAAAAAAAAAAATGGGGTAGGAGCTGGTTCAGGAGAAATTCTACAGGTAACGGAGAGTTTTGAACCTAAAGGAGAAATACTAAATTACAGGTAAGGGTCTCCTAGGGGCAGGAGGAAAAAAAGAGTTGGCTTGGATTTAAGGTCTTTATATTTCTAGATAGCCTTGCTACCATTGCCAATGCTTAGCCTGGCTCAAGAGATTCCAATTGTCAACAGAAACAGGACTTCAGCTGCAGTTGTTCAGGTTAGAGCTTCAGATTTTATCACCTGTGGATGTGTTTCTTCAGTGCTCAGAATAGCAAAACCAGATCATCAAGGAATTAATTTGGGAGAATATTTGAAAGTCAAATCTTCTAGTGTAGAATCACCTCTCACCTCTATCAAACATTACTTTTTATGCAAAAAGAAGTGTTCTAACAGAGGTTTTTTATTTTATATAGAGTACCTAAATCTACAAGTTGTAATTCTAGCTTAAGACCAACAAATAAACACACAGCAAGATTAGGGCCTGAATGCTTTCCCTGTCTAATTGCCTGTCTGAGTTACAACTAGGCAAAGTTCCTGATGATTTGTTTCTTTTCTTATGGATGGTATTATAGACATTTTCTCCATTTTGTTATTTTGCTTACCAATATGGGATCTTAGATGACTAAGAAACATCAATTCCTGTAGAACTGCAGACTTTCAGAAGGAGAAGAAACACATACCCCCTTTCTATTCAGCTGTAATTATTTAGGATTGTTTTGAGTTTGCTGGGGTTTTGAAGTCACAGCAAGATCTCTTCATGCCTCGGAAGGAACTATGTGGTCCTCCTTGTATTTCTGATTTCAATAATTAGATACAAATGGTATTTTTAAAGAATAGAGGAAACAGTTGATTTCACAATTTCTCATTGAGAGCCAGAGAATATTGTACTTTCTCTCAAAAAAGTAACTTGGCAAGATTTATTTATATTATCAGGAAACAGGATGGGAGGAAGATACTTGATGAACCATGTTCCTCTTACTCACTTGTTACATGGAGAAGCTGTTCAGTGCAAATTTCAATGAGCAGACGTTCAATTAGATGTGTTAATCTCAATCTTAAAAATTACAACAGCTTCATTATCAAAGTTCATTTGCACAACAGGAGAAGACAAGCTTGAATCAGGATTTCTAGTAAAACATGTGCCATTTACAGTATTTTCTCCTCAGGGGTCAGCTCGAGAACATGGAGCCCCTCCTCAAGAGATGCTAATTATTACCACTGGGCTCTCCAGCTTCCCGTATCTGTTCAAGCTATGCTTTAGCCCTGCTTTCTCAACCATGAGTATATAGCAATCATAGCAATCTGTGACAGGAAGGCAGATATGTAGACATAAATGACCACATGTTCACGACTTGCATGAGCACAGACACACCACATACAGATTATTAAAGTCCAAAACTCTCCCCATAGGGAAAGAAGATACGAGCAAACATCATCTCACTATTAATTAAGAAATTAACACTACATTTTTAAAAGCGGACAAAAAGGCACATGAATCCTTGAGGTGGAGCCTTCTCCTTGGGCATCTTCACTTACAGGTTTAATAGAAATCATATCTTCACAAGTAATATCAAGGTCCATGAGGAAGACATAAGGAGCACTGTCAGTATTTGGGTATACCTATCAAAGTAGTTTCCATAAACATCCCATAGGCAGATGAAAAAAAAAAAGTTTTATCAATCAATTTAAAATATTTAATTTAAAAGATATTGCAAAAAACAGCCCACATTTTTGCAGACTTTTTTTTGAGCTCTGTATTTTCCCCTCCTTTAATTAGGAATATATTAAACATTTTAAAACCTTGAAGGTTTGCCAAGAAGTTACATCAAGCTCCCTCTACCAATGAGTCCATGAGTTTTCAGTTGAGTGAAGAACGGATGAGAAATGTCAACAAGGCATTCAGCTAACAGGAACCAGGTGGTGCTTGACACAATATTTTCAAGTCTTGCGTCATCGTGTTGCATTCTTGAGCTTGGTGTGACTTCCTGGGAGCAGTGCCAGGGTCAGGCAAATCATTATTTACAGTTAATGACATTTTGAAGATTGTGCACTCTTAAATTTCTCTTGTCCTTGTTTCTTTTGAACTAGTCTTTGTCTTCTTTTTGGTTTTGACTGTAAGCTCTTTGGAACAAGGATTGCTATTTTCAGCATTTGGAAAAAGGCCAGAGTCTCCACAGACCAGCCTTCATGCCTGCACTCACCAGGAGACAAACGATGGCTTCCCAGACATGTGAGATGGCGCTTTCTTCTCCCCAAGGAGCAGCTTGTTGTTCTGGAGCTGTCACCCACTATAAGGTCCCTCAGTCACTCCTGCAGCACGACTCAACTCCTAACTGCCTTTCTGCTGTTCCTCAACTATTGCATTTCTGTCCAGATTAAACTCTCAGCTGTATCAGTGGTTTCTGGTGCCCCCTTCTTACTATAGGCATAACCCTGTCAAGCAGACCTCAAGCTCACCCTTTCTAAACCTCCCTTAGTCTCCACTGCAATCAGCATGGTGCCCTCTGGCAGACAGACCTAGGACCTGAGCCCAGTCTCCATCTTCCCCCTCCAGGTTCAGGGCATGGCTTAGTTTTGCAAATTCCTGCTGCATAATATCTGTAAGATGCATTTTTTTGTTATATATTCAGCCATTAAAAAAACTTCACCAACAATACATCTCCTATCTGACACAATCTGGCCTCACAAACTCAATCTTGTTACTCATTCCCTTTCAGAAACCTTTTTTGGACTGCTGCGTGGCGTGTACCACCCACCAACAAAGCCAGCCATCCCCCCCTGCTTCATCACTCACAGCCACATTGCTGCTTCACAGACAGAAACCTCTGTGCTTTTTCCCATTCAGCTCCTTTGGGTTGCTTTAACATCTTATAATAAATATTTTTAAACCACCTTTTGGGTTGAAAGGCTTCTTGGGTGTCTGCACTGTTACCCATTTACATAAACATCCCAAACCATCAACAGACAAATTAGACTCATTTCCTGTGACCAAGGAAATGAGCTGTATTATAAAAAAGAAAAAAAAAAAAGGAAAAAAAAAAAGAAAAAGATAATTGTCTCTTGCTGGAACACAATTTAAGGAACATACAGAACAAGGAAACAAACCAAGTGGACATGTTTGGCTATAATTTCCCTAATGCATCTGTTCAAAGCTGGGCTGTCGATACATATTTTCCTTATACCAAGCAATACTCAAAACCTTTTCTCCTTGCCTTCTTCCTAAAAGTCTCCAACAGTTTGCCATTTTGTAATTATTTTATTATCTTCTGCATTTGTAGGATATTAAATCTCTCATTAGTTGCTTACCCATCAGGAATTGGAGGCGATTATCACTTTTTTGCTTTGAATTTGTACTTTGATATGATAGTTTGCTCTCTAGATACTATCAATAAGAGCAGGAGGCGGCAGCCTGAACACCCTGGCTGTAACTTGATGAAGGATTTGTGGCTCTCAGTTCGTTAACCATCGATCCCCCATGCAGGGGCTTCGCCTCCTCGCCCTCCCTCCACCCCCAGGAATTATGTTGTGGCTCAGAGGGAGAAGTAATTATTCCAAAACATTACTTCTAAGTTAGTGACTAAACAGTGTCTACAGCCCATATGAGAAGGGATGGTAGTAAGGGATTGTTTACAGCCCTGAATGCCCACTTCCCTTGGAATTTATTAAGCAGTTAAATGGCACAAGTGGTAGTCAGAGCTTGTGTTTAATGTCCTGTTGTAATTCAGTTGTAACTCCACTGAAAAGGGTGTCAGCAACCTTTGCTACTTAATAGCATATATTTGAGGGAATTAAAAAGAATATGTTTTTCATTATAATTTTTTAATTTATTTATTCAATAAAAGGCTAACGACAGACAGGCCTCCCTGCTAGCAACACTTATCACAACTAACTGAACAGAGGAGAAGCACCAGAGTTTTAAGTTTGCCCAGTCTTTAAGAAGATAGCCACCTTTATTCTTGCAGGTAGTACAAGCAAAATTCAGCCATTCATCTTAACAGATGTTCACCCTACAGTCTTCACTGTTCACCCTGTAGCTCATTTTGGTTTAGGAAGTTGCAAGGTGCGTTGTCGCCTTCCTCATAGCACTTCCCTGCGAGCCCCTGGCTTTGGGCTCAGCCTCACAAGGAATCTGCACTGCTGCCAGGGGGAAGTCGGGCCTGAGCCAGCACTATGGTTACAGGGGGAGCTTTCTGGATTCAATGCGAGCCTAGACTAAAATAATTAAAGTCCCTTGTCAGCTGCATGTACAGAATGTCACTGTCACCAAAGCCAAATTCCCATAGTTTTATAGTCCCCAAAACAGGCTGCCAACTGCACCTGAGGCAACATTTCTATGACTCTTTGCCAACATTGGCAAAATAAATTCAGAAGCAAGATGATGACAAACATGAAAATTGGAAGCAACCATAAAATTCTGCCTGTTTGTATTTTTCAAGACAATTCCTGTTTGTAAAAGTTCCCAGTTCCTGGACTCCTCAGCTCAGCAGCTGCTTGCTTGGTTGCATAGCAACTTTCTCTTCTGCCTCTGCTTGCCAGAATCAAAAGGTCACGTGTTGCATAAAATAATTAAAGTATTTCTCGGTTCGGAAGGATCGAAGTTCAAGCAGGCTGGCTGGCACATTGTACCCCTCACTGATCTCTGACTCCAGGCTCCCACCTTGACAACAAGTGATATTCATAACACTAAAATCACAGACCTATAATTTGCTTTTCTTTTTTTTTTTCATTTTTTAAAGGCACATATGGTCCTTCCTATCCCTGGGCACCTCCTACTCTGAAACCAAATGTGAAAAAGGCACCTGTACAAGATAATGATTCAGCATAAAGGGAAAGTATTCTGTTAGAAAACCTGGTTTTAGTAGCATTTTGATTAGAAGACGCAAAATTCTTTTGGTCTTCCTGATGAGACACATGAAGGCTCTTCAATACTCCATTAAGATGCAAGACCTGATTACAATCACAAGCTCCTCTCTGGATGCCAGTCACAAAGGTGAAGGCAGTCAACCCTGAAGCCCATGAAGTACAGAGACAAGCCTGGGCTCACAGCCCTGGCATGGGCAGACTGCAGCGTGCCATAGCCACATAACTGCCCATCAAAGCATTACTGACACAGCTTTTGCTGATTTGGTTGGTTTTAGGACAAGACTGGTTGTATTTCAGCATGTGGCTGAAGCACGGTGAGCTCTCAAGATGCCTCATCTGCTCCTTGCCGCCCTATGCTCTGGGAGGTTGGTGGGTCAACACCACTTTGATGGGCGCTCATATATTTCTGTGTACCTGCGTGTTTCCTCCCAGGTCTTTATCCCAACAGTGGCCACGGCCTTTCTGGAACAAAGAGACCCAAGCTGTGCCACTAGTCCCTGCTCCATATTATGATTTGTCTGAAAATTGGTAAGGGTAGACAATTATCCCAAATTCTTCCCAGCTGTCACAAGCACAGTCATCTTTAGGAGCAGTCCAACTTTCAATAGAAATAAAGAGATTATCCTAAACAGAGACTTTTTTTACAGGATCAAATGAGAACAAAAATCTGCACAAGCATAAAACCATAAATGACTGCCTTTGATGGAAATATGCAGATGTATCCATGCAAGGACCCAGCCTTGCTGTCCTGTACTCCTGCAGTTCCTGGGGAACGGGTCCATGGATTTAACACAGTCGTGCTTTCATTTAATTGGCCTTACAATTAAAATCTCCCCACAAATTTTTTTGACTCTCATAATTTGCAGAGCACAATATCAGCAGAAAAGAAATCACAGTGAATGGTAACTCCATACCTGTGGAGCAAGTCTGAGCCACCTGGGCAATCCAGTGTGGTCCTTGCTGTGATTTTGGGCCAGACCATCCATCACCAGCACCAGTGTTTGCTGCCAAGCGGCAAAGAAAAGCTCTGGTCTAGCAAGCACCCATGAGAGCTCACATCAACCACGGTCAATCCTCACTGCTTCATTGAGGTCAGCTGGCAAATATGGCTTCCCATCCTGCAGACATGAGCATCACACAAAACCTCAGCAGTCCAGGGAAAGCTTCTGAGCTGATCAGCCAAAGAGTCTGGCACACAGCTTCTGAGCAATCTGCTGCTCCCTACCAGCCGAGCCAGAACTGCCTCCTTTCTTCCCCTTGCAAAACCTTGCACACACACACACACACACACACACACTTGTTCTCTCTGAGTCCAAACTGCTTGCTCAGATGCCACCCACTGCCAGACAATCAGCCCTATCTTACATCTACCCATATCCATCAGTACAGGTCCTACACCAGCTTCAGAGGAGTCACACTTAATATACATTACCTTAAATGAAAGGAGAAATTCTGGCTATTTACATCGTCCACCCCTTTCCTTAGCACATCAAAAGCTGCTGACCTTGTTGGAAATATGTAGAAACCCTTGAAATCCCACATTTAAAACACCTATGATCTTTCGAAGAGGAGCCCAGTGCTGGATTTGATCTGAAATATGCAATGAAGAAAAGGGCAAAAGCTCAGATCTATCTTCTTAGTCTGTGTACACTGCTAAAATACATATGTTTGAAGAATCTGTTTGCATGTTTCATCCTAATTTTGTTGCTTTTTTGGACATGAAAGAGATGTAAAAACCCTATAAGAACACAATCCTCAAGAACTGATGCTTACAAACAGCCTCCTCACTATTTTCCTATATTGATGAGGGAACAAAAAATGCACAGAGAGCACTAGATAACTAAATTGTAATTATGTCTATTTACATTTGACAGAACATGTAAAGAACTCTTAGATTTTTACTGTAGACAGAATAAAAAATTAAAATAGTTCATCTATTATCTCACATAAAATTACAAGAAAATTTAACATGAACATTTTTTCATAATGAATTCAGATATATATTTCTCAGAAATCTACTGCACCAGGATTTTTAGATATACATAAGTATGTAGGAAAAAGAAGATCTCCTTTAAAAATTCTCTGAACTCATAATGTAAAGTGCCTGCTAGACGGAGAAAAGGAGGTAACGGAAAGACCTTGCTTTAGAAACACAGTCCTGATTTTGAGCGCCTGCAGTTTGCACAACCACCCACAAATGCCCCAGGTTTCCTTTCCCTGCATCTCAGTTCATTTCACTGGGGGTGGAGGGCTCTTTGGTATTTCTTGAAAAAAATACCAGTTGCAGTATAGCAGCATCAATCTGTTAGCCAAAAGAAGGTGGTGCCAGGCGGAGCTACGGAGAATCACCTGAACATCTCTTCTGCCCTCATTTACTCCAAAACAGAGTGCCCCAGTTGGAAAGCAAAGCCCCAAAAGCCAGCACTCAGAGTTAGCAGAAAGCCTTCTGAGAAGGATGTACCAACTGAAGTTGGGAAAAAAGGCCAAGATCTGCCAAACATGGCAGAAAGAAAGAACTTTTCACCTAAATTAAAAAAAGGGGGAGAGTTCAAGCAGTTTCATGCTGGACTGAGTTTTTATGCTCAGTGAGGACCCACGTCTCAGCCCTCTGGCACACGGTGATGTGAACATCCAAAGCAGCAGAACGGCCTGTCACCTCCTGCCACACCATTGCAGGCACAGGCACCTGCCTGGTCCTGCCTCTGACACCCTCCCCAGGTCTCTCAGGCTCGCCTTTTGAAGGGAATTACATTTTTTGACATTTGGCTCATTTTGCATTCTTTCTTTTCCATTCTGCATTACTAGGAGCAATCACCAGTTGTTTCCAGGTTTGGGGGTGTGTGCGTGTGTGTGTGTTAAATTTAGCATATATAGTTCAAGACTTTATACATTGTTTGACTACATCCAGGTCACCTCCTTTCAGCTGGGGAGAGGGAGGGCTTCAGTCCCTGCTCCTGTCTGCATTTCAAAAGGGAAAACTTGCATGCGTTAGGGCTGATAGCCTCTTCCCTTAGAAATACCATGGGGTGGGTGGAAACTTGAAAGGACAATTGCTTTATTTGCCTTTTCTGCTGCCTTTTCCCCTTATACACCACAACAAATTCCAGGGAAAAAAGTACTCTCAAGCTCCCCAATCCTACAAAAATGTTTTCAAGCCTGTAAAGACTAAATTTGAAGAGGGAAAGGGCATAGACAAGTCACCTACCCACCTTAGAGCAGGGACAAAGCTTCACCTGGAAAAGTCCAGCTGACCTAGAACAACCAGCATACAAGAGAAGTAATGAGAGGTACTGATAGATCTGCAGGTATCTTCTCAGCTCCTCTAACATATCTTTCTAAACAATATTTGGAGACTAAAGCATATATTTGTACAGGGCATCAGTAATATGCAATTTATACATATTTGTGTGAAGCTAAATACATGTGCTAATTAGCAAGTATTGATTTTGGAGGGAATTAGGTATCGAAACATTTTTTAAAATCTGTCTTCAGCTGCAGGGTGTAGCAATATTCTGTTCTGAATATTTAGCAACACATAAAAAGGCTGGTTCCTGACCACCCTGAGGACACAGAGACTATTAAAGATTATCCCAGAAACAGTTTGTTTCATTAAAAGCCAATATGATTCAAAAGATTTTTTCCACCCACATTTCTTCCCAACTGTCTGACACCTGTAGAGCATAAGTGCTCGCACAGAGTGGGCAGGAAACTGGCTGCAGTTTCTTGAGCTCAACATTCAGATGAAACTGTTTTAAAATTCTTCATTCATCATTTCATATTAAAAAAAAAAGGCAAAAAAATACGAATGTCTTTCTTCTCCATATAAAGCTTACCCACTCAGCAAAGGTCTTGGTCCCCAAGTGCTGATGTACCTTTCCTCATGTCTGCAGAGTGACCTGCTGTCCCGATGTGCTCCTGGGCTTCCCATGCCCTCAAGTTCCCCATGGGTGCAAGAGATATTCAAAGGGATTCAGGGAAGCACAGCCACAGTCTGCTCTCATTCACTGCCTCGGAGGATGTAAGGATGTATTTCCTCCATGCATCTTACATTACTTTGGAATCTACATGCCATTTGATGGAGATCTACACGCAGCCAGGATGTTTCACTCGTATTGTGAATTTGCCTTAAATCCTCACGTTACTTCATATAAACACTAGCATGATCTAGTCTGAAAGACGTGCTATGGGTCCTGCTGGTTAGGCCTGCTGTGCCTAAAGCAGCCCACAGCAGGCAGAGGTGGGGAGACACTCAGGCTAAAGAAACGGTGAAGAAATCCTAAACTTTGGCTCTTCAGCTGGGTAAAATCCACCACTGGCTCAATATACTCAGATGAGCAACTCCTCTGTGCACACAGCCTATACACCATATATTCTTTCTCACCCTCCCCCCAGGCTCATCCTGGAGCAGAACTGCCTGGTTATGGCTGCTCTTATGGCTCGCAGCTGTTCAGGCTTGGGGCAGAGAGTCGAGCTCGGCTCCTGCTGCCACCTCCCTGCTGAACCCCCTAAAGACCCCTCAGAGAGCAGTGCAGAGCTACCACCCGCTTTTGCCATTCAAACATACATGTGACAGCTAATTGGGGGTATCACCCTCGTTTCGTGGCTTCCAGCTCCTGTGGTGTTTGGGACCATTCATCAGAAATGAAACACCACGTGAGCAATACCAGCAATGAAACAATATCAGCACAGTTATGATAAAAGGTTCCCTCTGGCAAAAGAATCATAAAATAGGAATATGATAGACCCTCTGCCCAGAACTCTATATTGGTTCTCACATTTTAATTTTTTTAAAATGCCACTCCTAAGTACATAAACTTGGGCCAAAGCTTATGGAAGTTAGTTTGTCGATCCTAAACAGGATTTGCTCCTGTGAAATGTTCATTGCAGCTCCTCCTACTTCATACTAGTGGAAATAGACATGGAAATAGCCACAGAAAAGCAAAGATTCCTCATGCCATTGCCCTGTCTTCTCCTCAGGGGCAAGAAACAGTCCTGCTCACCCTCTTTTGATCCTCTTTCCACAACAAGTATTGGGTTTAGCTTTCTGTTTCCTACTGAATAGTGTATCAGCAATCCAAGACTGCACGAGAACAGAAAACTTTGGCAGAGCTTTAGTGTATTGGAATCATCAATTGGAGGGACATCAATGTAAGATAAACAGTTCTCACAGGTTGAAATGCATTCTAAAAAATCAAGCCTAAGGAATAGCAGCGCACTCACATGAAGTCTCCAGACCTCCCTACGTGCTGCTGTTTCACACTGTGTCCCATGGCCACCAGCCTCAGCCTCCCCTCTGGATGGGGTTCCCTACCAAGCAAGGCTCTGCCTCCCCCTGGCACAGAGAAGCCTTCAATTTTCCATCCATTTCTCAGAAAAGAAAAAGAATTAGAAATTGGTTTGTGACCTGAGGAGGGATGGTGAAAGCTGGTGCTGCCCATATGGCTGGAAACTGGGCTGAATGAAGAAGTGCAATGGCAGAAGGAAAGGAACCTTTACTGTCAGGGTGGGCACACGTTTTCCTAGCACTTTCTCTACACCTGATAACTTGAAATACAAATGACAACAATGCTCTAAATACATCCTTATAACACACACCACAGAAACGTGCCAGTGCTCCTCCACCAGAAAGACTTCCTGCCTTTAAACTGTTTGAAGCTTCCCTGGAGGTGTCATTTAATAGTGATGGCGTATCTGTGGTTCCTGCGTACTGCTCAGGGGAGTGCTGTATATAGTGTTATTCTTCTGAATAAAAATAAAAAATAAAAAAAAAATTCAACACAAAAACTTCAAAACAGTCCCCCAAACAGTTTGTCAGACTCTGGATTTAGCAGAACACAGGAATCAATCCCAAAACAAAATGGTAACACCGAAGGCTGCTTGACATGAGACTGCGTTTAGAGAGTGGAATGAAAGCGCTTGGATTTTTAGAGCACTGAAGAATATGGGGCGGAGGGGAAATTAGGGCCATTGAAAGCTGTGGGAGATCAGCACTTCTGACAAACAGCCGTTTTATTGCAGTTTGGGTTATTAAATTAATATTCAGCCTTAAGGCCTACATTTTGTCAGCCTGTAAATAAATCATGTCTGTTAGCAATGCTCTCACCCCATAGTGATGTTCTGCATCAGAAGTGAGTCTGCACTGAGCTGGTGGTACAGCACCCAGCACAGCCCCTGAGGGAAAGTGGTCATATGCTCAGACCATAAACCCACCGCATTGTTTTCAAATAGCTCTTCATTACCTAAATAGAAAAAAGTCTACTATTTGATCAGCTGCCAAAATTGTCAGGCAGGTAAAAGGTTTCAATGTCCTCAAGACCGATGTCCCACCTTGTGAGAGGTGCACCCACACATCGGTGTCTGCCAGGGCTCTGCTTTACAGCGTAGACAGCAGCTGGTGGCCTTGCCAGCACTACCGTTTCCTATGCCAACGTTTCCAGAAGTAGGATTAAAAGTACAATTAAACACTAGCAGCCAAATCCGGCCACTCAGAGAAGCGGCAGGCAGTAGCAAAATGGCAACACGCTGCTTGGCTTTAGGATAAATTAATGTTACAGCACTCCAGCTTTTCTGAAAGCTTAAAGGTCTGATAATTTTGTGTTCTGCTTTTGCTTCTCTCTGTCATTTTAGGTTTTACTGTGTAACAGTTGGAAACCGTACAACTGCATTACAAGGTGTTGATTACTATTGGATAAAATATTCATCAAAGAAAAGCAGTAAAACAGCAGAGCTTCAGAAATACTTTCCTTGAAAAGCCTTGAAAACAAAGAAAGGCAAAACAGAATTATTAATTAACAATAATAGAATTCTTAAGAGAATAGAAAGCAGGCTTTTGTTCTGAAATCCTATTTGTTCTGTGTCCTATAAACTCAGATTTTAAGAGGAATGTTTTCACAGCAAACTTAAAGTGAATTGTGGTTTACATTTATGAGACATAAAAATTAATAGACTTTTTAATGAATGCCATTGCCTGCTCAGTCACAAGAATTTTTATATCTTGTGAACTGGTGCCGCATCTGAACCACTCACTAGGGCTCACTGAGGACAGGGTTGAGGCAGGGGTACTCCCCATGGATCTGACCCTGCCCTTGGAGCCAGGCACAGCTTTCACCGAAGGTAAAGGAGGTTTTACCTACCTACAGTGACCATTAATGGAGCAGCTCCATAAGCTGGTGTGAGGCACTGGCTAAGGAACCATTTCAGTTTTCCAAGGGTAGGATCTGGATCTGCAGAAGCTGTGGTGGGGTTGAGTGTGATGATGGGACAGGGAAAAAACAAATCATCAGGATGCATTGCACCTTTTGGGATGGGAGGTAACAGCAAACAGGGCAGGATGCAACCTCTAATTATATAAACCCTAATAATAGAGTCTTTAGGTCCCCATGAGGCTGCAAACTATTCCTGTTGCCAATGTCATGCCCAAGAGACAGAGAATAAAATGTTAGAGGTTAAACAATTCACTCGTATCAGGAGGAAGAGACTGGGAGATCTGCATTTTAAACAGCATAAGGAACTAGTCACATGTAGCGCTGAGTATCTTCAGCCTTAAGTAAAGCTGAAACTTTCTAGAAAAGGTCTGAGGATCAACCTCATTTCTTATCATTCTTTCCTACAGCAGCACCATTCCTGTAACAGGGGACCAACATTGATGTATTTGCTTGGGCTTTGTTTTGTTTTGTTTTGTTGGTTGGTTGGGTTTTTTAAGTCTATCAATACTGCATAAAGGTATACCAAATCTAGCAGCAGCTCAAAATCATCTGCTACAAGTACCTACCATGTTGCTTCATCACTTACTTGCATAAAATCACTCTGGATTTTTAAGAGCTGTAAGCTAGTTCTTGTGAGTTTTGATGGACTGCATTTACTGAAGTTGAAAACTGAAGTATCCATTTTCAGAACAACATGATAATATTCCTTTGCAACAAGTGTTGCTTTCTGTTGTCTGGGTTTGTTTTTTAATGGCCATTTATGAAATAACAGTGACTTTTGATTACCTAACACTCCAAAACGAAAAATATAGTCATTTTGAGCTACAATGCATAGGGAGAAGCAAGCGAAGTGGAAAAAAAGAGTTCTCCACATAAATAACTGCATTACTATTGTGAAATTTAGCATGAGTCCTAACAAAAATCTAATCAACAGCAGCTTTATAGAGGTGAAGTAAAATCAGCACGCATATAAGTAAAACGAAGTCACCACTTGTTTAATAGTTACAGTCCACAACCTCTCCTGATATTGCTTCCAGGAACAATATTTATAAATTGGCCCCACTCTCTGGCTGTAGGAAGGGGGGAGAGAAGAGCAGACATGCTCTGATGTGCTTGTTACCTCTGCTGGATTGGAGAAGGGGGAATAGCAAGGGAACAGGCACTGTAGTCATTTTTCTTCCCTTTTGCAACACAAAATAGCCATTTTTAGCATTTCACCTCTGCTTTTCTGAGGAATAATATTAAAAGCTCACTGTTTTTCTACTGATTTTAAAACACTGCCTGAGCTTCACAGAAACAGTGGAAGGGCCCCAGTCACTGGTCTCTGTTCACAGAAGTGTCTCTGGACTCTTTCAATGTGTTTATTTTCTTCCCAAATATAATATCATTTTGTTTTCCAGCCTGGTTTTTGTTTTCCTTTCTCTGCCCTGCATCAAGTATCTTTAATTTTCCATAATTTACATAATTGTCTTCCTCGTAGTCTTTCTAATAATCCCAGGAGAGGTCCCTCATTAACTGCTTTCAGGGTATGGATTTTGATACCCTTCCTGCAAACTCAAATGAAATTAATTCATTTAAATTAATCCTTCTCCTGGATCCTCTTGTTAAGCGATAAAAATCAAATACATATCAATTATCCCAAGCATAATTTGCCCAGTTGTAGCTCTGATTATAGACACAAGCCATTTGAATTCCTTTTGACACCAACCCAGATGCAATCACACTCTCCTCAAGGGTCTTTGACTATGGGCAGGATGATAGACACACAGGACCAGCATTTTTTCAAGGTTGGGGCCACTGGACAAAAAAATCCAAAACAACCACCAAAAAAAACCCCAACCAAAACAAACAAACAAAACCCCCAAAAAACTAAAAACCAAACAAAACCAAGTCCAGACAAAGAAACAAAAATCTCTTGTGCATTTGCCCACACTCATGATGACTTCAAGACCTCTGCAAGATGAGCAGACAGCAGTGTCTTATGCCCGAATTTCAGTGGCCTTAAGCCCAGCTCCCCACAAGGCTGTTTTTCCAGCACACTGTAATGAGCTAACAGGGACAATTCCTGTTGAGTTCAATTCCCTCACAGAGAGAATTTCCATCTGAACCCTGCATACGTAACTCTGCTGAACAGACCCACCTCACAGGTTCTCACATGGAAATAGTCCCTGCAACCATGGACCTTACATAGCACCTGACATGTCTGCCACTGCAGTCCTGGCCCTTCTCACAGGGGAATCAATCTGGAATAGCTTCCGTCAGGAGATATATTTCAATAGTAGAAAACAAGGAGATACCTTACATCACCTTAATTTCTGTATATGGCTCAAATACAAGTGACTTTGTGTTTCCCTGCATATTACCTATTTTCTCAGCTCTTTGCAATTCATGGGGGTTATCATTAAAAAGTCAGGTTGCATCAACCATCCCTGGCTACCCTGTTTTTCCCAATATCAGAAATAAAAGTAATGCTATTTGCTCATCTTGCATCTGTACCATTGAAATGCATTGTAGCCTACAGCTAAATATTGGGCTGAAAGTTTAGTATAAGAGTGTCTTCAATCATATTGGCTCCACTCCATTAACCCAGTACTGGGGCAGTGTCAGTGGGTACACTGCTGCTGTCAGGCACTGCCAACTTCACATGCAGAATACAAAACTTACCCAAAATTAGACTGGGGTCTAAGCAGCCAAAACAATCCACCTCAAAATTTTATGAGACATGTCAGGCTACTGTAAATTATGTCCCTCTGTATTACTTGAATTAAGGTTTTCTGATAATAAATAATATAGTCTTACAAATTTAATTTAAGTCCATACACTAGGTGCCCCTACAAGTGCACCAACACAAGTTATGCACCAAACCAGAGAGGAAATGGTCCTTGCCTCATTCTTGACATCTCCCTGTTCACCAGGTAAATGAAATACATTGTTACAATCTTCTTTTCAGCTGTGCTGCATGTATATAACATGGCATTTGCTTTTCTTCTTTTCTAGTTAAATGTTTAGCTTAATAGGTCATTAAAAAAAAGCATCAAACAAAAACAAATTTATGGAGGCAGGCAGGTGGCACCGTGTGACACAGCCCTGACACCACCAAATCACAGAATCATAGAATAATCTAGGTCAGAAGGAACCTTTAAGATCATCCAGTCCAATCATTAACCTGACAAAAACCATCACTAAACCATATCATGAAGCACAATGTCTACCCAAATTTAAATACCTCCAGGGATGGCAAATCCACCACTTCCCTGGGCAGCCTGTTCTGGCACTTGATAACCCTTTTGGTGAAGAAATTTTTCCTAATATCCAATCTAAGCCTCCCCTGGTGTAACTTGGAGCCATTTCCTCTTGTCTTATCGCCTGTTACTTGGGAGAAGAGACGGACCCCCAACTCTCTATCAGACAGTTGTAGAGAGTGAGTCGCCTTGCTGGGGCAGGGAAGAAAGTGGGACTCAGCCTCTGGTTTTGTCAGCTGTAATCAGCACATCACATTTTTAGATATAACCTGCTCTGCAAAAGTCTGTTTGCACCCAGACCCTGCTCTGCTCAGTTGTATAGGGAAATCCAACTGTAGGCAGGTGTGCTGGCACAGAGGAACACCACCAGTGCCACTGTGGCGGCTGCCTATGGGCTCAGGAGGCTCTGAGCACCTGGAGAGGGCAGCATGGGGGCTACCAAAGCCAGCTGGGGAGCTGAACCATCTATGAATCTCCTGTCCCACCACAGAGGACGATTCCTTGCTCTGAGATCCGCGACTCTGGAAGGCAATGAACTCCCCAGGAAAAATTACTCAAGACAGAAATATTACTCCATGACTCTTTACAGCCCTTATGAGCTCTCCAGCTGTGGGCAGGCACGGTCACCTGGAGCTGGCCTGGGCAGGCAGGGGAGAGTCCCAGGAGGGATCCAATCCCCCTCCAGCTCAGGGAGAGTGAAGAGCCACTGCCGCCAGCGGGGACGGACCCGGCAACCTCCCTGCAGCTCCTCCAGACGCCGCCGGCCGGGGCTGGCGGAGAGAGTACGTGTCCAGCCGCTGCTGCTGTCTATTCCAGGACTGCAAAAGGTACAAATCTGTTTCAGTAACAGTGATGTTGGCAGGCAAGAGAGGCAGCTCCAGTGTGCTTTTTTATACATACATATTTTGGACTCCCACTGAGAGCTATTAGTTATTAAAAAGCAATCAAATGGGGCTGGCTTTGGAGTACGTTTGTTAGCCATATGATATCAATTAAGCCCCGTCTCCTGACTGCAAGGAATTGACATTACCTCATACACAAGCAGAATTAAATTCCTTCTCTCCCTCTCCCCCTCTTTGAAGTTGGTAATGACAAATATCTCCCGCATTCCTGGGGAAAATGTTGCAGTTATCCTGAATATGTGGATGCCTTCAATTTGTGATTAATAGAGCTACGTAGTAGTTCTTGCAGAGAATGCAGGAGCAGAGAGATACTCGCTTGGCCATACAGTGCTAAATAACACGATCCACTGAACAAAGCGGGGGCTGGTCAGCTGAGCAGCTGCCCATCCTGTCACAAGAAGACTCACAGGTGAGACATTGTGCTGCTTGTTAATTACCAGAGAAAGTGAGGGTTTCCTTTGCTCACAAACAGTGGGTTCCACTAATGGCAAACCTGCCTTTTCTCAATGCCAGGCAAAGCCTACCCCTGCGAGCACTCGCTCCCGTGTCGTGGGCTGTGGCAGCCACACTTTTATCAGTAGCATCAGGTATGGAAGATGACCACAGAGGTGGACCAGAGGCCACAAATAGGACACTGAGCAGGTAAAATGTAGCTGCAGCCTTTGCAACTCTGAATAAAATTAATTTCATCTACTAGGTCCTATAGAGCTCTGCAATGAGTTGAGTTTCCACCCTTTCACAATAGAGAGGAGTTCATATCTCAAACACCTAGTTGACATCCTCTGGAAACTCTAACAGAAGGGTTAAAACTTGTATTGGCAGTATAATGCTATTTTAACAGATTTCTGCGTCTCCCAAATAAGCCTCATTTAGATTTCACAACAGGTTTTACAGTGTTTGCTTAACAGGCACGGCCTGGAAATGCTTCTGTGATACTGAGCATTAAGATGTTTCTTTCTGGTACCTCTGTGGGTGTCAAACTGTCCTCTACACACCCAGCAACCCAGTCTAGCAAAGCGATACAAGACTCTACATAGAATATTTTGTAGACAAAGGATTGCTTAAGTGAATACCATATTTCCTTTCAAAGGCAATTTTATCTCTTTGTGGCTGTTTTCTATCAAGCTTAATACCAACGTTGCAATTTAAGACTGAAACAGGGAGAATACTTTTGTCAGTCAATTTGGCAGTTTTGTATCTGCAGTGCTATGCAACATACATATGCACAACTGACTGCAAAATCACAAACAATTGCCAAATCAACTGAAACTAATATATTCAAGATTAACAGCTCTCGTGCCCATTAGTCAAAAAATACCCATTATCAATCGCAATGGATGAATTATTTTTTTTCATAGTTATGTCAAATATACAGATAATTTTATGAGTGAGAAAGCTACCATAAAAAACTGCTATAAAACATTCAAGCTCAAAATGTGGATATTCAAGGTTATGAAATTTGGTTTTAAAAGCAGACTTGTTAAAATAATGAAACACCGTGGAACATTTTTGTAGTTATGTAAAGAAGCTGTACTCTACACATAATCTTGTGCACCTAACATGCCCTGTAATGAGATTTTACACATATATATTTTTATATGGCTTTTTTTTATGTGTACTATGCATATATATTTATATAAAATGAATACTTGTAATTTATTTACCTTCTGCACTTCAGTTCAGTTACAGCATTTTGATTGCTTTATCCTGTTTGTATGACTTGAGATGATTTATTGCCAAGATTGTGCACTGCAGGGGAACTTCTACAAAATTTTAGACAGATTTACCACACTGTAGACAAGACTTACCGATATGCCACATATTGATTATTTCCATCATGAAGTACCAGGACTCAAGTATTACATTTGGGATTTGTATTTTAGGTGTTCCTGCGTTTGTTGTTGGTAAAAGGGTTTTGTTTCACAGTCATAAAGAAAAGACGTATTTGTCAGTGCTACATTTCCAAGGCCTATGGATGGAGAGATTTTCACTTCCCCTTCAGGTCCAGTTCAAGGGCTGAGGCAATATTTAAGGCTTTGATAAGGTTTCACACAACTGGACAAAAGCCAAAGATGAGACATTCCTGTCTGAAATGAGCCAGCCATCGAACACAGCACTGAGACCAAAAACCCCTGTTTTTACAGGGGTCTGTTCTCACCTTCTCCTGTACGACCTTTTTCTTTAAAAAGTCTTTTCTATCATGACTCAATTAGATAATGCTCACCTGCACCTCCTCCACAACATACTCTAGGGTTCAGGTCACACCATCCTCAGAACTGGGCACAACAAAAAGCTCCATGATCTCAGCTCTAGTTGCTGGTGTGTTGAAAGCTGGCAGAAACGAGAGGATGTGAGAGGACACAGCAGTTGTAGAGGCTGCTGACACCTGCATTTGAGCAAAGAAACTGAACAAGCTCCACAATCTTGAATGAAGAAAACTCCAGTGAGAATACCATGGAGGAGTCAACAGTCCAAGTAATGGTATCAACAGAAAGCAGCTTCCTGCAAAGACGTGGACACCTACCCCAGCTCAACTCATTATTACATTATCTCAATTTTAGGATTTCCTACTCCTGACATAAACCTATTCAAGCCAGGTCTACATTTACATTATATTTTTGGCTGGTATTCAAATATCTCCACCATCAATCTGGTCTCTCTTTCCCAGCTACATCTTGACTCCCTCATTTGTTACCTGCCTTTGGCTGTTAGAAATAGGAGTAGGGCTTACAGAGACAGCAGGAGCCTTCATGCAAAGCCCTCTAGCATCCCCTGAGCGCTGTAATACCACACACTCACCAAACAGATGTGTGTAATCAATGTGTCTGCCATTCACTGGCAAAATAAAGCGAAGTTAAAGTTGTTCCAAATAGCCTTATGTTTTACATTTCTGAACTTTGGCATGCTTGACCGTTTAAAGTCAATGTAAAAAAAACTTGAAGGACAAGAATATTTATCACCAAGGGGAGGTTTTTAGGAAGAATCCCCAGCCAGTCTCAGGAACCAGCATTGTCCCAAAATGCGCTGCCCACCCAGCCTCCAGGTGCTTGCGACCATATTTCTTCTACCAATCCTCACTGAGCATAAGAATCTGCTAACAAACCACCAGGGTTTCAAATGCTCTGGAAAATTTTAAAAGTTTCCACTGGTGCGAGTCTATAGCAGTCTCTCCAGTACCAAGGCAGAGGATCTGCCCAGAATGGAAGCACCATTCAAAGAGAAATATTGAGAGTTTTATTGCAACTCAGATTGAGCATTTGGTCCCTATTTCAAACAGTAGAGAGCAGAACATGAAGACCTATAAGAAGGAAATATAAACCAGCCAATATACGCTAAGTTTTTATTTTGGGGCAGACACAAGCACAAGGGCACATGCTCAGCTGCATAAATAATGGCAGAGCAGGAAAGAATGGAGTGATTTTACCCATTATCACCGTACCAGAGTGAAGAATTATGCTTGGGGGAGCAAACAGATTTTAAACAGCTTTAAAGATTTACTACTGATTTTAAAAAAAGTTTCACAGCATGTGCATAACCTATTAACTCATTGTCACATGTTATCATTGCATTCAATAGCTTAACAGACTCCACATACAAATTAGGCCTTTCCACAGAAAACGAGAACATCAGATGGTCCTGAATGAGGTAAGTAGTTTTAAAAAGATGTAAACACTCACATTTCAGGGCAGACTCATGAGACTGGAGAAAAAAGTCCTCCAGTGGGCAGGTATAGCATTACAGGACCATCATCTGTAGCCTGGAGCACAAGCCACTTTCAAAGACCTGACAATGCACTAAAAGGACCACTGCTCTGCCTGGTATGGTAATTCCCAGTTACTGAAGGGACTCATATTACATTTTACTGTGTCTTCTTACATTTACATCTGAGGAAAAAAAATAGTATTTACTATCCTTGAAGTGCACACAAGAATTTTTGGCTGCTTACCCACATAAATGTAAAATTGCACAATTTGCCTTGGGTTTTCTACTGGCATTACCCTGCCCATGCCTGGCGCCTCTGAGCTCCTTCCAGACAAGAATTCCTGATTCCCTGGAGCGAGCTGATGGTGAAGCACAGCACACTGAGCCTTGAAGCTGTGGTTAACCCATAAACAATTTTGTGAATTACTACCACTATCTCAGTGTTTCGGAAGGCATTACTCTGCAGCCCAGCATCATTGTTATTACCTCATCTCAATAACATCTAAAACACAGTAACTTGAAGCCAATTTATTCACACACTTTTATTGGGACCCACGGTCTATCAACCCAAGCACTGAAAATCAGAGGTGGGACTAAACTAATTAAACCTTTCTTTTGACCTCCTTAGCAAACATTGTTTGATACTGGCCCTGCAACCTGCCCATCCAAATATGTTTTGAGAAGGAAGCGGGAATGGAGATCTGCAAGGAACCTTTAACTCCTTCTGCACACTTAACAGTCCATCTGACCACAACCATCTGACCAGGGCTCATCTCTCCATCATCTCCTCTTTGTCACTGATTCAACCTGCCCCCCACAAGATGGCACAGCAGTGGTAGGGAGGGTTGCTGATGGTCCCAAGGATGGCAGCGGTGGTGGGACAAGGGCAGGAGTTGGCTCAGTACTGTTTTGCCTTTGGCTGTTCCAAATGCTGCTGGAACATGCCCAGACACCAAGTTCACTACTCAGGGAAGCACCAACCAAGATAAGGATGGGAAGGGGAGAGGGAGGAGGGAGAGTAATATCTATTTTTGGACATTAAAAAAAATATATATATAAATAAATGGATCAACAGTGTTGGCAAGGAAGAATACTTGATTTGAGGTTTGCCAGAGAGCAATTATATTTTTAAAGCTGGTGTGAAACTTGCCCTTTGTCCCACTAGATCTAATCCAACACCAGCTGAAATCACTTGCCAATGGCTTGCACTCAGGCTTTCATGTAAGTCAAAACTTTACATAAAACTCACAGTGCAAAATTACCCAATAGATCTATTTGCAATAAGTACCTTTCTATAAAACATTGAGCAAATAAGCCCTTATATTTTTAGGAGCATTTTAAATGTTTACTATAAAATTTTATTATGTATTAAATTTAATTACCCAAATTAAATTCTCAATTATTGTACCTGTGCATGCTGCTTTATTTTTTGCTTCACTAATGCCAGATGGTACAGCTATTCATTTTTATTTTGAAATTTTCATTGCATTTATGCGGTTCTTTCATGTTGGCGAAGAACTAACAATAGAACCTGGTTAAGCTTTAGTATTACTGACAGAGGCAGTGCAGGCTACATACTGCCAACCATGGCTGGCAACATGCACTGGGACTTTTTTTGGAAGAAAGACTGCAATGATCAAACAAACAGGACTGAAAAGTACTGTCTGCTAGGACCTAATCTTGAATCAAAAGCAGATTTCCATTTTGGAGCCAAATCTTTCTTGAAACCGGGTTTTCAGAGATGAAAACATTACATCACCTTGGGGGGAAAGGATACAATAAGAAATTTTAAGGCAAATAAGCCTTATAATTTGCCAAGCATATGACTGCTGACGATTAATTTTATTTATGCATTTAAGGAATATCTTTTACATTTTTATATCACGCATAATAACGTCCTTCCCCCACACCCTGAACCTCCATGGTATTAAACTACTGAAATAGTAAGTTACATTCTTATTCTTTTGAATTGAAGACTCACTTCCCTCTTTCTCTAAACACTGCAACAGGCATATATTTCTTGGTAAGCTTAATGATGAGCTCTGCTAGCCATACAAATAGTATAAACATAATTCACTGCAAAGATATGTCCCTTTCAGAGACCACTTCATTTATTCTTTGGAGTAGCAAGGAGCTGAAAATTCCAGGCATGAAATCATGTTTTCCAGCTATGCTTTTTGTTATATTTATGGTCTCTTTGGTAAAATCAAAGGAATGCACTTCTGTGTAATGGGGCATAGTTTGAATGGCACAGTAACCATCATGCCATAAAATTTAGAGTCGGGTCTCTTGATTACAAAAGCCAGTCCTCACTCCAGCCTTTGCACAATGCAGCTGTTTAAATCACTGGGAGTTTAAAATTGGAGTCACTTGAGAACTAAAATTGCATGTGATGGCAAAATGGTAGAAGATATTAAATCTGGGCTGCCAATTTCAGAACAATTTCTGGAAGTCTGAGAGCTTACTGATAAAATTATGGGATGTAGAAGACGCAGCATTCATTAAACTAATTTTCTTTTGTTTGCATCATGAGATTTTCTGTCTTGGAACTTCACTGTGGGATGCCTTGAATTTAGAAACAGGTACTAGCAAATGAGAATGGGATAATGAACCTTTAACTTCTCCTATTTTTCTCCTGAGATATGCTCTCTGCTACCACACGTTCATTTACTACTGTGCTGGACAAAGTTTTGCAATCCCTACTTGCCCATTGGTCAGACATGGGACTGGGATTTACAATATCTGGTATGTACCTCATGCTGACATAAGGAGGTGGTGCTCCATCGTGACCACCAGGCTCTGTGTGGTAGGCACCAGGGTAAGGCTTTTCCACAGGTCTCCCACCTATATTTTTATGCTTACATTTATCTGTACTGTGGCTTAGTTTTGACAGTGGACCCACCTCCAATGGCATCATCTCTGGCAGGCAGACAGGGAGCTGGTCCTCCCCCCTTACTCCCGCTCATGTCGCCCTCCCCTGGGAGCATGCAGCAGAAAGACCTGGTGAGGTGACACCTCACCACACACTACAAGTTACAATAATTGCATTGTTATAATAAACAACAGGGGCTTTTTTACTGTTTTTCATCCTCCTCCACAGAAGAGCCCAAACCATGTAAACTGCCAAGGATGCCCAGGATGACAAATATTGTGGCTCAAAAAAACTCAATAAAAGCAGGTTTAATAACATGCTTTTGCTGCTTTTCTGAACTTCAAATAATAAATAGCCCTAAATCTTTTTCTCAAGGTAATTCCCAGATTTCCAAAAGATAGTTAAGATGAGACTCCATCACCCAAATAGTACACACTGACAACAAACTCAATACTTTGAGTTTTCTCAGAAATATGTAAGAAAAATACTGTGACTATCAGTACAGAGTTAATGTTTCACCATTGTTTCCTCAGGGTGACATCTGAGAGACCAGGTCTCCTGTCGAAGCATTGGTTACCTCCCATGCAGGGAGATTTCTGCTGGTCAAAAGCCAGTGCAGAACCTGTCCTCCATCATTCCTCAAAGCAATTCACACAGTTTCCACAGAAGAGGCAGTTTAAGGATTACCAGACACCACAAGTCTGCTTCTTCTGTTTTCCTATACTATTCAACCCTCATCTCTGTTGCCAAAAACATGTCAGTAAATTCAATAGCTTCCAAAAGCCTGTGATAACTGTGTGACACCTGCAACAGCACAACGATGAGGAACAGCGCTTGCAGAGGAGTCCTCCTTTCCTTAAAACCTTAAAACTGTTTAATTAGGAAATGAGTGGAAAGTCATCACAGAACCAAAGCATCACAGGGAAATAAGGGTACAACACTTTTTCTTTTTCAGCTATTAAATCGTGGAAGATTATTTTTTTTTCCACAGTGGCAGCTATTGTTTCTCTCATTTTTATTATATCTTGTTGTTCAGCCATTTTGATTTTCACCTGCATGAAAGTTACGTACATCTTGCATGGTCTGACATCACTTAATCTACAAGATTAGAGTTAATTCTCTGTTTTACCTAATTAACTCTGCTGGGCTGATCACACTTACTTCTCTCTCCGGCTAAGATGCATGCAGCTGCTCATCTAATGCATACAAATTATCTCATAGCCTAGTTATGCTGCTGACACGAGGTCATGAAAAATGTGCCAACAAAAGAGAATCCCCAGCGCTCCAGCAGACAACAACGAACCTCATATTTCACTATAACTTGGCAATTAAGTCGGAAGAAATACCTCAGGAGAGGAGCCGTTCTTCAGGATTTCAAGCAGAACAAACTGCTGCTGATGAATTAGCTGAGACCCACTGCAGCGCACAGGCAAAATGTGAACCACGCTGAAACTCTTTGTTCTTAATATTTCTAATGGCATAAGTCAGGATTTCTGTAAGGCACAGGGATTGCCACGACCTGCTGCATGAGACCGTGCTGCCTTAAGAAAGCTCCGTACAACTCAGCATCTCTTCATCCTGCAGACAGATGAAGGCCCATCAGCCCACCGGGCACCCTGGCTCATGGCTCAGCCAAGCTCTAAGAGCAGCCCACAGCCAGCGACACCAGGGCTGTCCTGGCCTCATGTGCCTTCCTGTTGTGCCCACCAGTGGCTGCTGTTACAGAGACGCACGCGGCAACTGGGACCACCAGTTCTGTCCCATGCCACCATCCTGACATCGAGACTTTGATGACCTGAGGTGGTACAGATGAGGTTCCCTTGCTGCATGCACACCAGCAGAAACCTGTAGTGAGTCAATTCGTGAACACTGTGCAATTAGTGTTGGTCATCCTTCTGCAAACTCCAAAATGGGGATTGTGGCCTTCCCGCCTCTGCTCAGCACAGACTAACACACTACCATATAAACACTTCCACAACACTGGCAGAAAAAGATGTATTTTTCTGACAGATCACACAAATTTAATCGGAGCGCGCTACCTGCAGAAGAAACCGCGATGGCCCAGGGAGCAGAGAATGGTTCATTGGAAGTGACAGTGACCTCCACCCAGGAACACCAAGGACAGACAAAGCAGGACGGCCGAGCCACAGCAAAGGAGCGGCTGTGGGGATTACGCAGCTCCTCTCACAGGAGACCTGGCTCCAGCTTGTCCTGGGCCATTCCTTTGCTACTGAATAGCAAAGACTATTAGAAACAGAGAAGGGAAATGCAAATGCCTTTTCTTTGTGTGGCCAGAGTTGACTCAAAAAACCACAAAGAAATCCACTTGGAAACCCCAGAGAGAATCGGGTCCCAAACCGTTCAGGAGAGCCTGGGTAGATGTGAAGCACAGTCTATTAGTCAAGCACAGATTCAGATTTCACCTGTTTCTGCATTGGGATAGGCCTGACATCTTTTATAGATATAAAAATATCCCACAGTTGACTATATCATCATTTAACCTCATTTTTCCTTTCTAGAGGAGTTTCCTTTGAAGTTCCTCTGTGTATTTCATTATTATCTTGGGATCTGGAAAAGCTGTTGTTACTTGAAACCACCAGATCTGGAATCCATTAAAGATGAGACCGAGCCAGGGAGCACCGGCATGGTACTAAGCATTCAGCCACAACAATTTAACCCAACTGTGCAAGAAAACCTTGATTAATTATATCCTCAGTAATTATGTCTAAAACTACTTCTACTATCTCTAAATGAGAGGTTACTAATTTGAGATATCAATAACTTATTCATTCATATGCGCACGACCCATATCAACTTTGAAAAATTACTCACTTTCCAAGAATGAAATCCACTCCTGTCCGTCCTTCTCAGAAAATCCATACTGCCCACAGAAAAACATACCAGTCACATTACACATTATTCATAGGATTATAATGTTTCCTCTCCTTCCAAGAGCAATACAATTTACAGGAAAATAACAGAGAATGTAACGCACAACACAAATCAAAGCATAATAGCTAAAAGTTCTCTAGTGCTATCTTCCCACTCTGATGATGGAAGTTGGGAGAGAGATGTTCCAGTCAGCACAGTAACAGACCCCTCGTGAAGCAATGCATGGATTCTGTACCAAATGATATGCACAGTAATTAAAACACACTCCTTTGTCATCAGAGCTGGGCTACTTTCTAATGGCATGTTTTCAATAGGTTTTTTCACTGTGCCAGTGTAAGTGCACAAACAAGTCACTGTGTTAATACGTGAGCAGGTTTTTCCTGATGAAAGAAGATTACCAGCCTTTTCACATACACCTTCCACCACAGTCATTAAAAAAAAAACAAGGCAAACACACTCCAGACACCCCCTCCCACCTTTCTAGCAATAACTGGAAATCAGGCCTATTGCCTACACTATCTCTTGCTAAAAAGTTGCTGTGCCAGGCTCAGGCTTCATCTCCTTAGGCTGTTAGCATGGCACTAGGATTATCTTCAATTGCACTTCCAGGACCTTCTCTGTAGGTAGAGATTGTCACTCCAAGTATTTTTAATGCTCCCTCAGCTGTACATTTGAAACCTACTTTCTCACTTCCAGTTTTTCTGAAAAGAGCTTGCAGCAACCCCACATCTCTTGCTGAGATACACAACTTGAAGCTCCTCTCTCTTTCAGCGGGTTAAATCAGGCTTGTAACTATTTGAAATCAACCAACTGATGGAAAAGGAGAAGGGACAGGGGCGGTGTCACCCGAGGCACTCACTGAGCACCCTGCCACAGGCATGTCCCACCAGAATGCAGCAACCTACTGCTGCTGTGTGCACCCCATGAAGTCCCAGCACCCAAACAGTCCCAGTTTGTGGGAGTCCAGCCCCCACAAACCCAACCACCTCCAGGCACCAGCCATACCACAGCATCCCTAACCCAGTCATCACTGCAGAAGCTGAGCACGTCACATTTATTCATTCCGGTGGAGACTCTCCTATCACTTAACTGTATGGGGATCTCTGCTGAACTGATCACAGAAGGCTCTCCAACAGCTTACCCTCACTCCCCAGTCTTCACTGAACTGTTCAGTTTGGGGAACCCCTTCAAAGAACGATGAATTACCCAGATTTTCACATATCCAGTTCATGCTCCAGCAGCAAAAACCTCCGCCCGCCCCTGCTCCATTATCCTGTAGATACACACGTTCCTGTTGGTGCCCTTCCAGCCCCCAGGCAGCTTTCACAGCCT
>JAOXJM010000052.1:17888359-17928103 GCA_026413425.1 Tringa solitaria | reverse complement strand
GTGGCTTAATCATGCCTGCCAGAAAAGCAATTTCATAGCACTGACATTTCAAAATGGGAAGTCTTATTCTTTGCCTATAAATATTCATGCTTTGCACTGGGAATATGTTAAATCTTATAAAGCTTTATATTTTTTGGAACAGTCGGAAACACAACAGCTAGAACAGTTAAAAAGGCAAGATCTACCAGTGTTTTGCTTTATTTTATTGTATTAGTGATGAGAGTTGAGTTCCCTAAAGTGCTGTAGAATAACTTAAAACAAAACCTCAGAGCTCATAGTGCCAACTAAACACATACAAACAGCATATACAAGACCAAAGAGGAAAGTGTCTGCAATATACTGGGGGGGTATTTCAACATATATCCACAGTCATATTGCTTTGAAAAGATCAAGATCAGTGTGCAAATTTGCACATTCAATACATTCTCTGTAGTTTCGCTCAGCATCATTTCTTATTCACAAGCCAGTTAACAAAAGACTAACACACACTGTACATTAACTGATTCAAAGCCTATTGCAGTAACAGAAGTCCTTCACTGACTTCAAAGAGATTTGCACAAAGCCTTAAAACCCCGAGGAACAGAGAATTACTGTCTTGCTTATGCACTTTGTCACTGCCCAAACACAGTTTTGAATCCCCGGCCACAGGAGAGATGCTGCCAGCACTGCAACGTTTCATCCCCCCAGCCGCTGTTTGGAGAGGACCGGTATGACTTGGAGCAGGCTGAAATAAGCCCCTCTCGTTAGTGCACAACAGTCAATGCAGGGAATTGTTTCTTTATGGTCTTGCCTGCAAGAGGAAGCTGTTGACAGCGTGTGAGTTGCCCTGCCACAACGGCATGAGGAGTGGGAAAGGAGAGGAAAGCAAAGGCAGCTACATCCCGCTGAAGAAGCATTATTACGGGTCTTCCCAGGCACTTAGCGCTGCTGAGCTCCATGCTACAAATTTGGCCCCAGCACACAGAGCATCAGCTTCTCAGCACAGATGACTCCCAAGTGACACTCTGGACACCTCCAGCAGCTGAGGAGCAACACTGGAGCAGGTTGTCACATGGGAGTGTAAATTGAGTTTCAAGTTCTCTCTGTTCCTTCCCCGCCACTAACTGCAACCCCCTGTTGGCCATCAATCCACACAGGGCCTGCCTAAGTGTAAGGTTACAAAAAATAATGTATTTCCTTACAAATAAAGTATTTGCATTTTATGAAGAAAAGCACTGAATTACTCTGAGAGCAGCCAAGGCAAAAGTAACTAATAAGAAGGATGGGATGACAGCTTGTTTACCAAAATGGGATGCAATGATCTGATTTACTGTCCCAGTTCTGTCATAGCATAACTCTGTAGGAATCTTTAAAAGTTGCTTCCTTTAACACCACTTTGTATCTCCATTATATAAATTTCATTTTCCTTTGAGGACAAATTCATAAATATTTATAAGGTGCTTAGACATTACAACAAGGAGTTCACGGAAGAGAGAATAAACAAAACCTCTGGTTTAGAGTCTCTCCTGCACTATGTCTTTCACAGAAACATCAACAGCTACTAATGTTGTTATTTTTTGTTTCTTTTTAAACAAATTATATTTTTTTTCCTAGTTGAGATACAACCATTTCACGAGTAGCATTACTGAAGCTCTTAGTGAAGACAGATGTCTAACATTTCATCGCTTCATGGTCCCTCACTAAATACAGAACAGGGATACAGGAGCTGGAGAGACACCTCAAATATTTGACACAAAAAAGGCAGCATCCTGTTCAGAACAAATTTTTCTTCATGATTAAATATCATCTACACATTATACATTACATATTAATCCACCTGGAGCTGATCAATTTAGTTACTTGTATATTAAGATTTGCATAATTGCCAGGACAGTACAAGTATGAACTAAAACTGGCAAAAAATAGATTTATAGGGCACTTCTGACTGAGGTCTCAGTTACAAGGTTATTCCAAAAGTGATGCTCCCTGCATTTTGGCTCCTAGCTTATCCCACCTCACAGCACACCCACCTTTATTTAAATGCCCAGAACCACTGACCACACATAACATTAGAGTAAAACTATTACAGTACAACCATCTTCCTGTCCGATTACCAAGTTTGCCAACCAGAGACCAAAGAACAGATTATTCCTTCCATTATCACATGGAGAATAAAATTATTTTGAGTCAAGAATTCCCACTGGTGGTCTTTTCCATTAAAATCAATGGTGTCTCACCAGTGTGAAGCCAGCAAGAAGTGTTAAAAAAAAAAAAAAAAGAATTTTATCTTTAATACTTGTAAGAACCAGATGTGAAGGCCACAGAAAGACATCATCACCATAATTATTATATTATTATTATTATTATTGCATATGCAGACACACACTGAAGAAGTGCCTGAACAGAATCAACTGAATAGCCTCGCTAACTAGAGGGTAACCACTGACAAGGACTGGCAATAGCTACAGCTCAGGATGAAAGCTGCATCTGTGATAATACAGCTCTGACCACCAGCCAAAGCTCACCAGGACTGAACAATGCTTTTCCTTCCACTGAAACACTGGACAGAGGCCACTTGGCAGCAAACATTAGTCCAGGAAGATCACTTATTTGTGACAGCATGGCATGTCCTATAGCAAGTGTCATCCTATACAGACTGAGGCCAGTAGCCATGCTACCTCCCCTCTACCCTCAGTGCAAGGCAAAGTAACCACAGGTTGGTTGTAATTTATAAATTACAATCAAACTGTTGCAGCCTTTGCTTGTTTTGAACACTATATTTTAACAGAAAAGAAATGGAAAAGCCATCCCAATGCCACTATGTTAACCTTAAGCATTAAAGGCATTTCATATCATATCTTCTTCCAGGGCTAAGAATATATTTCTTTATGGCATTTTCAGTACTTCAGTTTGTGTGTCCTATCTTTCCCGTGGATTTCTGGAAAATAAAACTTGCAACAACTTTTTGCGCATGTTAAAAATTATCCACATTCTTTCCAGCTTTTCTATGGCAAACTGGCATTTTCCATCTGATCCTTTGCTCCCTGGCAAGCCACTGTCACCCAACGTGACATAAAATACAGTTGTGGTTTCAGCACTTTTGTGCTCGCAAACATTCAAACCTTTAGCAAAAGCCAAGATACTCTGAAGACCTCCTTATTTCACACTAGAGACTTGCCAACACCAGTGTCAGTATGACAAAACTGTCCTCAACAGAAAAATGCTGTGCCTTTGCACCTTCACAACACAGCTACAGCCAACTGACATGCAGAGATGTCTTATGTCAAAGAACATGAAGATTAATCGATGTCATCTTTCATGCACTGTCCTGGGCACACAAAAACATTTGAGTCTTCTGACATTGTTTTCAACCCCTTCAGTCAAGTAATATATAGTGAAAAATCTTTTAAAAACTAGGCTCAAGAGCTTACCGACTTTGAAAAGACCGCTATAACAGCTACCGTAGCCATTTTCACTTCTAGCACAGCACGGTTTGTCAGAAATAATAAGGGGGTATTACTTTCCATGCTCAATTCTTTTATTTATCATTGACCTCACATTGTTTACTTGCAGCCCATATGAGACAGAAAACAGCTTAGCTCCTGCATGTGTTGATCCCCTACAGACCATAAGTCCTTACTGCTCCCAACTCACAAGCCTCAGCTGGGTACCTAAATTTAGCCAGCCAAATTTCTTTTTCTCCCTCTGTTCCCTGTCCCTGGTCCACAAACTAACATTGCTCTGAGCAAGCAGATCCATGTTGTAAAGATCTGCAATTATTACATTACACGAGAGCAGATGATCTCTTGGCACAGGAGTCTGGCACGGGCACACATATGCACACAGGACTCCGTAATAGGTGACTGTCACTTTCATCAATCTCTGTTTTGAAATAGACATTCTTTTAGTCTCAAATCTTGTCTAGTTGAAAATGACTATGTTTGATCCTAGACAGTAAGATATTCCTTACTTAAAGTTGAGGCAAGCAGAGGTAATGAGCCATTTTCCTCCTGAAATTTGCAAAAAATATTTAAGCGGCATACAGAGGAGACTTGAAGAAAGGAGCAGCCAAAAGCAGGCTTGGGAGGATGCATGCATTATGAATTGCCACTGGAACACAGACAAACATGCAGACACTCTCTGGGTTAGCGATACAAAAAGCACACACAGGACAAGAAAGCCCAAGCTTCATCCAGCCTCCATGCATGTATTGTCAAGGCCAGAACAAAGCAAGTTCAATCCCCACATCATTACCAGGTCTAGAAAACATTGTGAGAAGCTGCTGCTCAGAAAACCTACACTCAGGCCACCCCGTGCCCCAGGAGGTGCAGCAGTCGGCCACACCACTAGGCACTGGGCTTACTGAAGCCCAAAGCTGTCTGAATACAGCCCCGTATGCTCCAGTGCCTCCAAAAGGCATCAGAAAATTGCATTAGATATGGCACTGGTAGATCCCAAACATCACCTTCTAATAAGAATATAAGAAAAAAATAAGATTAAAAGGGCTTGTTTCCCCATCATCATTGCCACCTGGAACACCTCCCCTTCACACGGCATGCTACCCTCTTGTTCCTGGTCGCAAAGCTTTGGAAAGATTCTCCAAGAGGAGCCCTGAGTAGCCTGGCAGGACCCACCAAGACGCTTGATGGTCTCTCAGGGCCAGGGGACTCAGTGCAGCATTTGGAAAGCCAGCCAGGAGAAAAGGTGGCTGGCAAGAAGCTTCATTGCAATGGCAGCACACACAAAGCCATAGTGACTCCCATGCTGAGTGGCCAGGGAGGATCAGGGCCCACCAAAGGCTGACACAGCCTTAAGTACTAAAACTGGATTTTTTTATCCACAGCAAAGCTAGCATGTGAGTGGAACAGGCTTGCAGTGGGCTCAGTCAGTCACAGCACATCTTTCATTTCAGTAAAAGCAAATTTAGCTGTGGAGTCATTTGCAATATCTGTAACACCCCCAGCTCCTGGTGCAGAAGGAGCACTCCATGCCAGCCAGGGTGCCCGTCTCGCCGCCCCACCACAGCTCGGCTCTCCTCACCCTCAGGCACAGTGACTCTGCCTCAGGCCGGCGGCTTTGGGGTTTAGAGCCAAGAACTGCTTTTTGGCTCTGGAGGAAAAACAAAAATATCCCAGACATTCCACTGGATCACTGAGCAAATACCGTGAACTGCATTCAAGCAACATTTGCTTAAGTAAGACCCAACAAACTAACTCAGTTAAGGAAAAAGGCTGCACAGTTTCCCCTCTGCCTGTCACTGCTTCCTCACCCACACTGCCTGCCGACCAGCCAAAGCCTTCACAGCAAAAACACAAGGGTCTTTGTGGGAACCACAGGGCTCCTCAGCACACAGAAATACTAAGTAAATGCAGTAACACGGCTTACAGAAATATGTGAAGAACTTTTATTTTGGAGACAGAATTCAGAGGGAGAACAGACTAGCTGGTCAACCATTTAATGGAAAATAACCATCGATTGTGACGGCTGCCCTCTGATTTAGGAGGCAGGGAAGAAAACATCAGTAGTTAATGTTTGATTTATTCCAAGGAATCAAAGAGTGGCTCCAGAAAAACCTGGAAGCGTCAGCACCTCTTCAGCAGTTAAGTCAACAGCCAATATCTGACTCCTTTAGCGGGAATAAAGCTGAATCGAAGTCTTAAAACAATGCTAAAATTTCCCCTTGAAAACAAAAATAATAAATAAGCCCAGCAAGAAATGCATTAGACTCCTTACATCTTCAGAACTCCTCTGGAAAAACTACCGCCAGGCAGCAGCTGCTCCCCCCTCCCTCCCTCTGTCCCCACACCCCTGCTCACAGCACCCCTTCCCAGGTGCCTTTATTTTCCCATGTGTTTCTGAGCTGTGACCGTGCAGCGGATCCTGCCTTAGCTCAGTCTCAGGAAGAGTTCACCACACGAGTAACATGTAAAATGATAGTGCGGGGCAGTCACTTTGGACATAATTCAATCCTCCAACTAAATCCCTTTAAAGGACGCAAGAGCCCTGGTTTATTTTTAACCCATTGTTATTCTTCCAGGCTTTACAGCCTCCATGCTTCCAGGTAGCTCTAGCAGGTGAAGGAGTTGGAGCACTGTGAAAATATCTTTTCCTGAAACATGGTCATCCCCAGGAGAAAGAAAAACATATTACCAATTTCACTGCTGCTTCTGAACTAGCCTAGACAAGGCCTTTTAACACGGCAGCAGGAAGAGCAGATAAGTTACTCTGGTCCAGGGTGGGTGTCCTAATGTCCAGCTCCATGTCTGCCAGGGCAGCATCTCAGGCATGGGGCTTTTCTGACAGATGGCACAGCTCACCCACAAAGGACCTCTCATTGCTCAGACACTGAGCAGGACAAACGCTCCAGGGACTGTGGTCGGTGAACGTCAAGCACAGGGCACATCTCTGAGATCCTGTCCCAAGAGCACACAGACATCCCAGAGGCCCTCTTCCCAGCCAAATAAAACCCCAGTCCTCCCAGAGCAGAGCTCTGCCAGGCCTGCCACTGGTGATGCTTGAGAATGGGAGTAGAAGACAAAAACCTCTGCAGCATGCCCACAGGAGCAGAGCCCTCCTTACCCCATGTAGTTAACCCCATCAATGACACCAACTCACAATGCCTGGAGTAGACGGGGGAAAATAACATTGACATTGAGCAAGTTTAAGATTTAGTAAATAAATGTACTGTGAGAGAAAAACATTATCCTTGATGGTTTAATTTGTAAGCTCTGAGAGGAACAAAAGCAAACAAGAAAAAGCCCACTGGCTCCAGAGGCCAAGTAGCCAGTGTGGGATAAACAAGGCAGCAAGCAGAGCTCTCCTTCGGAATACACAACCCTCAGAAATGCAACAGTCTGAGCTTTTCACCTTTCATTACATCAAGCTGCTGCTCAACAAGCCTTTTTATAAACTATCCTGGGTTTTAAACTACTGTCCTCAGTTAGACCTAAGAGCACCTAACTCACATCCAGCAACCAGGAGTCTCTGCCTAATTGGCAAAATGGTTAACCAAACCCAAATACAATTTCAGCAAGAGCCAGCTCTACTCCCTGCAACCTCCTGTTAGCAACAGAAGGATTGCCTCTTGCATTTCATTTTCCACTGGACAGGAAGCTCTTTTTGTGGTTTGGCTTGCGGGGATGAGTCTGAAATGAAATCAAGTGGAACTGGCAAACTGCAACGGCAGTCAGAGACACTTGGGTCCTGGTGCGAGTGGAAGATTTACGCTGCACTATTTAAAACTCAAGAAATCAATTTAACTCTAGCTGCGATTTAAAAATGCTGTAGTGCAAGACATAACTGAATTAAAAAAATACATCAATCATACACAACCCCAGCAGGGCTGCTGGACGCCTGGCCATACAAGTGGATGATTACTTTTATTCCCAAGTATTTTCTTCATGTTGCTACTTAGATCAGTTTCCTCCTTTGTCTCCTTTCATTGCCTCACGTAACCTCCTTCCTCTGTGCCCAGTTATCACTGGGTTGAAATTAATTCTTGTATGACTTTCTATTGTCCTTCAGGAGTCTTCCCAGGGTAAGGAGGGATGTAGAAGCAGCCAGGGAAGTGAGAAGAAAATCCAACCCACACTGTAGTCACTAGTTGCAATTACTTGGAGTTTCCTTCACACAAGTCCTTCCAAAACCTCTCCTCTATCACCTCAAAACCTTCAGTTTGAGCATGTCCCTTCCGCCAGGAGAAAGTGGCATAAGTTTGTATGATCATGATCTCTCCCAAAACAGACGTCTACCTTCACGTTTATGTTCTAATTAAAAATAAAGCTTTTTTCCCCTACACATTCCTTATTTACATGAGGTCAAAACCAAGCATGGAAATTTGATTCAGCAACCCATCATGTTTCAGAAAGGTTTTCAATCCAGGTCTCCTCACAGCTGCTGTCTTGTAGCAGAGGGAAGGAGCCCATGGGCAGAGGGGGGGGAGCAGGCTGTTTGCTTTTACTTTGTTCCCCTTCCTTTCCAACCCACAGAAAGCTCACTTTGGCATCAGTCCTACAAAAACTTCTCCAATTTTACTTAATGGAGCATGCAAAGAGTGACTATGGGAATGGCTATGTAACTTGGGCCACCATTTCCACTGAGATGTGTGTATTTTACATACTCTCCAAGATTTTGGACATTGAAGTACTCCCAGAAAGCCATGCAGAGTGCACATTTTTCAGGATCTTTCATGGCTAAGAGATCTGTCTGCAAGGTTCCCTTCTTTGAGCACTCCCCATGAGATTCTTGTATTTCCCCTTTAGTTCTTCCTTTTAAAAGAAGATGCCAAGTAATAAAACTGAACAAAGCCCGTGTTACTAAGACATTCAGTTCTGGAGACCAAACATTTCAACTGCACTTGCTTCCTGGCACAACTTGACAACACCTGAAATTAAGAGCAAAAGGGAAGGGAGCCAGCTTCAGGGACCACTGAAGATGACTACAAATTGGGTTTGTATTTCAAGAGAAGTGTCAGACTTGTATCACAGGAAGAACAGAAGAAAAATAACGACAACTAAACTATTTCAGTACTTCTCTGAGTGCCGTAAGACCAGTAACATTCAAAAAAAGAAAAAATTACAAAACAAACCACAGACACAAGAGACTCCTAGAAATGGCAGCACTTACTCCTTCTGCTATCCTCCACACTCTGCAAATGAAATGCATTCCCTGAAGAGAACAGAGGAACACAGAAATATCACCCCCCCCCCTTATAAATGTAACTATACTTGCATCTGCAAAGTCTCCTATTAAGGTACTCAGTCATTAGTTTTACATCTCCTTCATGCATCACTATGTGAAATGAGTTCCATGACTTAGCAAAACCCTTAGAGATTTTTCTAGCTCTCACAAGTTATAGCGTCTCCAGGAAAAGTCTTATTTGAAGGCTTGAGAAGAAGAAATACAGTGCTTATACTGGGATGGAGCACTTACACCGCTGCAATGAGAAACAGATCTTGCATATTTCAACTTAATAAAAAGTACTAAATACATTATTAAAAGAAAATATTGTTAAACAGCTCTTTTTATTTCTAAATGAGCCCTTAGATAAATATGCCTGATTTATTATTTCTGTTTGCATTATCAAATTCTGGCTCAGGGCCACAGCAACAAAGGCTCTGCATAGACAGAAAGAATATAATGTTGCTGCCTAAGGTTTAAGACACTGTATTACAATTTAACTACAAATTTCCCACTCAACAATGCAACAGTTTGTTAGCAGACTAAACAACAGATTTTAAAAGAACAAATCTGTCCCATAGAGTATAATGATGGAAGACAATGGTACCATACGGTTTTTAATTCAGTTCCAAAGCCAGAGTTCACAGTGCCTCCAAGGTCCTATTTTCACAACGGATTTAGTGCTTGCATGTGCTTTCAAGACAGTCACTTTCTGTTTGCAGAATGTCTTTCCAACCAGTACAGAAAGATCTGAAAGCGATCCTTAGCCACTGGGAGCATCCAGTGAATTGGGCATTCATGCAGGCTATCTGGGAGTTTCTCCAGGCAAGAGCAAGAGGTCTTTTACAGTGACACAGAGAGTGTCTCCCTCCTTTTCTGACTAATTTAATCACAGCATCACCTGTGCATCTCTCAAAAAAAGCTGCATTGCTTCCAACTCATCCTCTTGGCATGTATTTCAGCTCTAAGACATGGAGACTTCTATGGTACTAATTTCAGCCAAGATGAAAGGAAAGACCAAGCCTTGGTTTGCAGAACTTGGAAGGCAGCACTCCGAAGTGGAGGACTGTCTGGAGGAAAGAAAGAGAGGGGCGCAGAGGTCCTTTTCTCCAGGGACAGCTCTACTTATCACTGCTGCAATTTACATGATCTATTACAGCTTCTTGCCCCCAGTACAATTCAGATGGCTGTAGGTCAAACCCAATCGCTCTTCATACCAGTTGTACAGCAAACTCCTAGGAGCTCCCTTCATATCCACATCTCTCTGGTATTACAGAGCTCATGATTTTAATAAAGGGCAGAAAATTCATTTTCATAGTTTCCACTGGCACTGAAATTGACTTTGCAAAGACAAAATCTATAGTGAATAGTCCTGCTGTTGGTCTGTTTGATGAAGGACAAACTGGTGCAAATTTTAGGAAATGAAGGAAAAAAAGAAACTACTTATGTTGGAAATAAATAAACCCTTCACTGTTTTTCTTGACATTTATTGTCTTTGTGCAACAATAAATACTTGCAGTTAAAAATATAATAATCAATAGCATTGCAAAAAGGCCCCATTCTTGCAGTTCTCAGCCAAGAAAAACTGCCATCTAGATTTAAAAAATTGTTCCAATTTATATTTGCAGAGGATTTCTGTATTTGTATGAATAGTAAGAAAGAAAGGATATAAAGGCACAGTAGCAAAACAGAATAGTGGGATCAATACTGATTCAGAGCAACTGCTGAACCTGCACAGCATCACATTTCTGTACTCTCCATACCTTATGTTGCTTTTGGAGAAGTTAGGGTAAAAGAAATACAACAGGAGCTCCACTCATTCATATTTTCTGTCTTCCTCTTCACAGTTTGGCAATTGGTGGGACTACACAGCCAAGCTGTAGAGAGTAGAGCACCTACTGGTTCTTTGCCACTGGAGCTCAGACTCCAGTTGCTGCTTGGCCTACCTGAGGATGGACGGTCAGTTCTAGGTAAAGCAACACTAACTCTGAAATAACTCCTCAGGGCAGGCTGCCTATGACATAATCTTTAAACAAAATACATTCATCTGATGAAGCACAGGCCATTCCATAGCATAATAAGCTCAATGAGGTCTGACCACCCAGAATATAACATGCTGCTAACTATGACTGCAATATATATCTGGTAAAAATCTCAGAAGTCCAATGATTTTTTTTCTAAATAAAGAATTATTTGAACACTTTCCATTAAAAAAGTGATTCACAGCTCTGTCACAAGTAAATACTTAGTCTTAGCCATTTATCATCATCCTATGCCTTCAATTTTCCATATAATTATTTCCATATAGCTACTAAAATCATTTAATAGAACAAGCAGATCTTTTAAAGAACTTAATAGTTCTTGATCATATCGAAGTAGGAGTCCAACCAGTGCATAATAGTTTCTCCAGCACTTTCCAGTATCAGACAGCAAAGAAAGAATAAAGAAGTACGTTCCGAACTGACAAAGCAGTGGCCAAGACTGGAATAAACTGCCCACAGGGGAAGGTTTCCCTTCCCCAGACAGCAGGAACCAAGTATTTCAAGGCATTTCAAGAAAGCCCATGGGTTTTAGAGTGCTCCCTCCCTTTGCTTTGAGATATTGACAGAGAGATCTTCAAAAGAGCACAGACGGCAACACATGTGGAGCATTTTAAGAAAAGCTGACCACTCTTTCAGTATCTAGAAACACAGAAATTTGGCAAGAGAGATTGGTGTGTGCATTAACAAATGAGGAATTACTTGTCTGTTAAAATTCTGTAGCTTTCCCCATCTAGGCTGAATCAAGCAAAGTCAAAACGTTCCTGTTCCTAGGGAGCCTGATACAACCTTGGAATGAGACAAAGTTGTACATTCATTCACAGGATTAGAGTCCTCATTAAATCTCTCCTAACAAGTCTGGTTTCCTACCAAAGCTGTTATTATTTTTTTAAATACTTTTAAATAGAAAATAACATATATTTTAGGTTTAATTGTGCATGAGCTTAAATACGACAGCACAATAGAGAAAAAACAGCATTTTGGGTAACATAGAATTTACTTTAGATTCACTTTATGCTAAAAATGTAGATATTTACTGTAAAAGCCCACACTATGTTATTTGTCCTCTATCATCTCTCTCTAGCCTCCCACTATTTTCCGCTGCTGCCACCTCATCAAAACAAGTTGGTATCTATTGTCGGGCAGAAATGAAGTAGAAGATTCTTTAATTACAGTGCAAACCCACAAATAGCATTATAGTTCGAGCCACGTACACAAAAATCAAATCTGAATAGGCCAACCTAGCTATTCTTGTGAAGGAATCTTATTTACAAGAAAAAAATCCTGCTTCTACAAGAAAATTACCAAAAAAAAAAAAACCAGAAAAAAAATCCAACAACTCCCACCCTCCCCAGTGTTTCTTACTCCAAGCAAGGCCAGCCAGCACATGATGTTTCTTTGGAGGATCATGTTTATCTTTTCTTTTCCAAGGAGAAAAAGTGAAATAGATGTTAGTCCCCCCCTGAAAAACCAAGTACTATGGCAGCCAATACAGATTATATTTTGTTTTCATGTTTTGTCATTAGCAAGGTAAGATCTTTATTTTCATTAAAAAATGTACATACAAAACAACTGCATCTCCCTTCTCACAAAAGCACCAAAGAGAGATTATAAAAATCTCCACATTTAAACAACCACAGCAAGAACAAGGCAGTCGCTCCCATGACAGCAAGATCACACAATATGTACTAGTGAATTGGAGCACAGCCCTTCTGGGAATGAACTCACTAATGCCCAGAAATGACATTAATGCATCATATGGTAATGCCTGTCACAGCCTTAGGTTCCTATGATTCCAAATTGTTCAGCAGTGTACAAAGACAGCTTCCTATCTGCACACATAAAGGGACACTATGCTGTTCTAACAGGATATGATATATACATATATGTACTACAAAATAATTCCATTGAATTATTTATGAGGGCTTTCTTCTCAAAGAAACGTTTAGCAAACTGTATCATTAAAATATGAACAGCAATTTCCTACACGTCCCTTTATACCCCAGCTCCAGTTTAGAAGAGGTGATTAATAGTATTACAGAGGGAAACTGCAAGGGCAATTTATGAGGGAGCAGTGTAATTAATGGCAATGGAAACTAGGCTGTAGCAGCCATGCTCAGTGTTACCCTTGCAAAAAGAGAGGCAGTCTTCTCATGATTGCAGCACTCGGGACACTGTTTGTCTCATTCACAGCACAGCATCATGAGGAGTGGTGTCTCCCAACAGCATGAGGGAGCGTGGCCTTTACACCACATCTGCTGCACTTCCAGTCACTTTGCAGGGCAGGTGCTGGCTACATAAACACCCAAGAACCAGCAAATACAAAGGAGAGGTGTTCATGAAGGAAGGTAACTTCACTGCTTTCTTGCCCCTGCCTTCTTTCCTGCCTGCCATTTGCTCTGCTTCCTTCCTTCCCTTCCAGGAAAGTACAATCACGGTAACAGGCAACTGCCCCACCAGCACGGCCCAGGCGATGGAAGTAGGTGTGAGCTGCATCTGCATGGGACAGAGCCCAGACAGAGTGTGGAAGCTATGAAAAGTACAGCAAGTGGGAACTTTATGTAGGGAAGACTGAAAAATTGTGGAAGAAGGAAAGTGCCGTAACATGAGCCCAAGAAAGCTCTTGCTGGATATGCAGCTGTTTCCAGGGAGGATTGCAAACCAGAATACACCCTTCACAGGGAAGTGAGTGCATGTCCCTGGATGATCCATAAGGATGCTAGGATCCTTATACCCACTCAAATGGAGTCAACCTGATCATAAACCAGTGATTAGAATGAACGCTGAAAGGTTTATCCAGACATTTTTAATTTACAATATTGGTAAATTCCTGGCATGGTCCAAAGAAAGTGCGTATCAGGGGTGGGTCATACCATAGAGGATACCAACCAGAAAGGCTAGTAAATACACAGAAGCTGTTAGATCCCAGCAGAACTGCCACCTGTGCTCTCCTGGAGGTTGTCCCAGAGGATGACGGCGCGATATCACATGCCAAAGCAAAATCTACTCTCCATTATATAAGGCTGCTGCACTTTGGAAAAATGCATAACCACTATGATTAGGTTTAACAAGCGAGAACTTGACAGGAGGCAAAAATCACTTTGGCTACTTCTTATAGATTGGGTATGACCTTGTTTATAAACAGTCTGTAAGAGACCAAGAAACCAAACAATTCTCTTTGATGTAGAGTGCAAACTGCTCTGCAGTTTCTTTTTAAAAGGAAAATAGCCTTTTTCTTTCATGCTTTAGGCAAAGGAGACATCATGTCCTTCACACTTTCCAAACACTTAGAACTCTTACACAATACAATGTTAAGTATAACTAAGATCTTGCATTTGAACTAATTAAATCAAGAACGTGATGGCAAGAACAGGTTTCATGTTGCTTGTGTTCTTCTCCAATTCGAGCAACTAAGCTGCCACCTTCAGGCACTTACTTTTTTTAAAAGTGAAAATGAAATAAACACACACACACACACTGTAAAAGAACAGAACAGAAATTTGTATCCAAGGGTGTCTAGCAAGTGTGGAAAAGGAGATAAAGCTCTGGGCTTTGCCAGATACCCCAATCATCTTGCCCTGGAAAAAATCTGCAAGAGTCAACAAAAGACTAACACAAATCGTTCCATGTAGATGGATAAAGCCACACATAGCAGCTTTCATAACACTTAAGAACCTTAACTTACATGTACATTTAACTCTCCTTGATCACTACGTAACCTGTTAGGGAATGCAAAATCTTGTAATCCAAGTTTCTTCTACTTCATATGCACTTCTCAGCAGATGATTCTCAGATGAACAATCGCACCCAAAGGACATTATCACATGCATAGCTGGAAAACAAACACCACCTACTCTGAAGACCCATGGAATTCCTAGTTAAAAGCAGCTATGACTCTTCCAAGAGATGATCAGCTTTAATTTACCAAGAAACAAATGAAGTTATTATTATTTTTATTTAAAAAGATAGACTGGTGTTCAACTCTTTGATAGCAAAGCAACAGACAGCAGGAATTCACCAAAGTCACTGAGCAAGAATGACCTTGGGCTTTTCAGTGCTCTGGGTCAGCCCACATGAATGTATCATGCATTTTGGCAGCAGAGCACAGCAGCGCTCTTCCCTGCTCCCCTCAAAGTGACTTCATGCAAAAGAGCAACAGCTGAAAGGAAAACGTGCTTTTGATACCCTTGAACAAGAAAAGGCATAAAAGCTGGTCAGAGTACCTGGGCCAGAAAGAAAACCAAGGGCAGAGCTGGGGGCCCTGGTAACATACGAGGTAACTCCTGCTAGCAAACACCACAGAAGGAAAGCAAACAGTCCTCTCCTCAGCAACAGCAGTAGTAATATTTTTCCAAAAACTTTGAGTCTATGATATGGTCTTGTTTGATCTATCATAACCAAGATAAGCTAGCCAGTAAAACAACTGGAAGAAACTGCAAAGCCCTGGCTCTGGTTCATGGCTTCAATACCAAGTTGTCACATGGACATCTATCTGAAGTATTTCATACTGCCCCACAGTTATTTCTAGCCATTGCCTAAGAGGAAGGGCTTTGTTTGGGCTTTGACCCGTTCTGCATTCGGTCAACAGCGTTTGTGAAGTGGAAGAAACAAATATGATTTTAACCTCTGGCACAGAGCACAGAAAGCAGAAACGTGGCAGCCAGCACAGTCTCTTGCACACTGATGTCTGCTATTTGAAGCAATCTGTTTTTTAATGACGAAGCCTTTTTGATGTCTATTCTTTCACCTCCTCCTTCAGCTGCATAGTCCATGGCCATTTGCGTTAAAGGACCTGGACTGAAATGCAAATCTGGAAAGCTCACAGAGACCTGACAAAAAACTAAAAAAGGCAAAAGCCTTCATAAACTGTGTTTTCAGTGTGGAAATCTGTGATTAGTACATACAACTAGATGTCTGTTACACCAGGTTTATGCATAGCGTGGTAGTACATCAATGTCATGTAGGGAAATGAGGGACTACTACAGCGTCTCCCATAACAGATGGGAGCAAAGCCGTGGTGCCATATGGTGAATGAGAACCAGGAGCCAAGATAAACACAGTGCTTGTCCTTAATGTAGCTGAGGCACCATTGTAACAGCTGTGTTGCACCAAAACTGAAACAAAGAGGGATCAAAATCCATTCTGCTGGCTTATAAAGTCTTCCGGCATGACCAAGCCTATTAGGAAGGAAAGCTTATAGTCATTCGGAGATGACACGCTTGCTTGGATGAGTTGGGTTGGTGCAGAGAAGTTGTGCTGCAAGGCACGCATGATCTCTCTAGGCTAACAGAGGAGGAGAAGGAAGGGAAAAGGACATTGTATGCTATAACAGAGAAACCAACATCATCTGGAAATCCAAAGAGGTCAGATGAAGTGCTGGCCTTCACTGTAGCATTGGTACAGCTGCAACTTTAGTGTGACCTCCTGCCCAGCTCCCACTTGTACACCACAAAACATTTCAAACTACCATGGGCTGGCCTGTTGGGGAGGATGGTGCAGGTGGGTAGCACTACCCCAGGCAGAGATGACAGCACGGAGCCCAACTTCAAACACCTCACCGTCCCTAGCACCCCATGCTGCTCCATCTTCACCCAAACTAGCTTGGAGTAAGAATAGCCCCGTAACCACCCTGTCTCCTGAGTGGTGAGCAGGGTGCTCACCCAGACAGCAAGAGACGGGATTCACACGTTGTTGTCCCATCTCCCAGCACCAGCTGGCAGAGCTCCTCAGTCACTGAGACATGGGCTGGGGCAGCATCTGCTCCTTCAGAGGTGTTTCTGGGGTCTGAGCACCTCTACCAGATCAGGGACAGGGAATCAGACCTTTTGTTTATTTTAAAAACAAAACCAAACTCTCAAAAAAAACAAAAAACAAATCCCGAGTGATCAAAGTATGTAACAGCTCAGCTTTTTATAACTGACATATGCTAAATGCCAAAACATAAATATATCCTAAAAAGTAAACATATCTCACTGTTATGTAACTATCAGATAGTACCAATAGAAACTTATGATAAAAAAGAGGAGTCCACCTGGTTGCACGGGTGGACTAAAGTTTCCCAAATGTCTGAATTAACCTCCTGAATGACTCTTTTCAACTCCTTAATCCTCACTGGAAATCAGATTCCAGAACAGAAACTAAAGAAAAATCAGTGATACATTTTCTCATGACAGTCCATTGCTACTTAGAAGGAAAATATAAAGTGTTTTCCTCATTTGTTAAGATAAAAATGAAGAATAACTTCGCATTTGAAGCTTTTAAAGGAGAAATTATTTCTGCTGCACTGCTGTTAAACCTTTTTCATAGTTCTATTACCATGAAAAAGGAACATCACACTTCCAAAATGATTGAAATTATTCAGTCACTAAGGATGCAGCTTTATATTATATTTATAATGTTATAATAATATATTAGAAATTCAGCTAATAATGATTCATTTTATCTCAATTAAACAATAACCTTCTTTGCAACTTGAATACAAACCAGAAAGCATATAAAGATTTTGTTCTTAAAGCATTTGTTTACTAATCTCTAGCATATTTAGTATCACAAGAAGACAGCCTCCATGGGTATACAGTACACAGTCACTTGTGCAATGAAGTCCTGTAACTTGAAAAGAATCAAAGATTCCTGAAAATATCAAGTCAACAGAAAATACAACTGGCATTTGCAGTCAAAAAATACTGTAAGAAAGAATTCTGAAACTCTGAAATTTCAGTCCTGGTCTGATACAGCCTCCCATCATGGGAAGTTGGCATTTAAAAGATTGTTCAGAGAAAGCTGGATGACGTCTGTGCCCAGTGCAAATCTGTAGTCACACAGATGTCAGTGAAGCTGCAGCCATTTATCCCACCCACGACTGTGTGATCACCACCATATGGGATGTGAAACAAGGAAGTGACCTGCAGTGGATGGGACAAACTTTTCCCTCTTTTTCAAAACAGTCATTAAACTTGACAATGCACTGTGACAGGCGTGCTCCAGGGGGAATCGTAATTCTTAGTTGCAGAGATATCCCAACTTCATTAGAAACTGGAGCTCTATCCAGTGCATTTACTCAGAAATATTGCTAAAGTTCCAACAGCTTCCAACAGCTGCCTTCACAGTTATATATGTAAAATAGTAGGCTGGAGTTATCCATTAATCTCACAAAAGAGAATTAGATTGATGTCACGTAGTTGGAATAGTAATTATAATATGATCTAGAAACTGTTCACAGCAATAAAAGAGCTTATAAACAATTCTAGAGCCACAGAGTATGATGGATGATTTTTATTACACTGAATAATGTTTTAAATATTGTATTGCGTAAATTCCAGCACAGAGGACCATATTCAAATTTAGGGTAACTCAAATTTGATTCACACTAGTGGTTTGCTTGACCCATAATATCTTAATTTAAAAATATGGATACAGCCAGTTGCCCACAAATGGTTTTGCCAACAAGGTCAATTAAATGTGATGTTTTATTCATATTTTGCTTAATTAAAAAACAAATATTAGGCAAGCTACTGGGAGCTTTTGGTCCTGTAAGCACAATGCAATCTCAAAGAATCAAAATAAATCTTGGAAGCAACACTAAAGCTGGATGAAAAAAATAGCACTGCCTGAACAGCAATAGGTTATATCCAGCAATAGATGCAGCAGCTTGAACATCTGCCTCCAACATCAGCACTCTTCACAATGGCACCTTCCAGGAAAGAAATATTCCAGCAACTCAACCAAATACTATTTTTCAACAGACATCTTTAAACTTTAATCCACCTTTGACAACCACCTATTTTTTACAATTCCCCCCACTTTTTCTGGAATAAAAATGATAACAACATGTTGGTTTATTTTTGTTGCTGCTTAACAGCTAATCAACTTTGATATTTATATTGTACTGAGATAATGAAATGTCAAGCTGGATATTACAAAAACATTTCTGAAGATATTAATTTAACCTTCACCAATTCAATTTGATTCAATGGCATCTACACTTGCAAATAATTGCACTTTAAATCCTTGCAACCTGATGGCAGAAATAGACCCCTCCCCTGTTAGATTGCTGGGTCTGGAGTGCCACTCGGTGGTTGTAGTAGACACCTATCTAACACCAGTCAAGTGCACATACAACTCATTATAGTCTCGTAGAGTCTTCATCTTGGGATATGCTAGATTTGGAAACAAACATTCTGCAGTTGCTTATATGACAGTCTAACACAACAAGAAACATTTTTATCACTCATAAATTCAGGTCATGGGACTCTGGTGACAGTCAACACACCTTCAGCAAACTGGAGAACCTCCAGCTCTGAAAGCCAAATCTCTCACCTCTTGTGCAAAAAAAAGCAGCTCCAGAGCCAGGCTGTAACAAGCATGTCCTCTGTGCACTGAGCAGAGACAGGGGGACGTGTAACCCATCCTCATCAGCAGGTAACTCTAGATCTTGTAACACTGGAGAGTTTGTATTTATTTATTTATTTTAACCTAAACAATCAGTTTCTTCATGTAGGCTGATACATCTATTTTAAACAGGGAATACATAAAAGATTAAGATAGGGCATGCAAACAGCATCTCATTATGGTACCACTTGTACATTGCCATCTCAGGAGAACAGATTACTATTTATTTGCTTGCAGTACTTCATAAGTCCAAGTCAGAGCTGAACTGGCATCACTCTGATCTGGCCAGTCTCAAGGACAAAGCACTCCCTGCACCTTCAGAAAACCTCTGCTTCCTCTGCCTCAGCTGCCTCATAGACACTCAGATGCAACAGGGATTTTAATGTTCCTACTTGTTTCTTCACAGAAGCAGCAGCCCCCAGCAGCACCACTCACATTCAGCACAGGCACCACACAGCATGCAGGTGGTAAAGGAAAAGACAGAGAAAATTAGTTTATGCATGACCCGCATCTTTGGTCCTTCAGAGAATAAGAAAAATTTCAAGTAACACTACAAAAATTTGATAACTTCCTTACAATCGCCTGAGTTAGCTGCATTATTCCCTTTCCTCCTGGATAGTACAATACATGCAAATGGGGAGCAGAATATTTTGGACAAAGAATCTGCACTATACAAATGTGATTTTATTATATCAAACAATGTCAAACATCCATTATTATTCATATTTTTACTATGAGCTTTCCAAATTGCTGGCCAGCCTCCCAGAACATTTTTACCTCTTATTTTCTCTCAAGGATAAATGGCTCACGGTAACAGTTAACAAATCTAATCAGAGTGCACTTTTATGATAAATATTACTATCTGAATAAATACCAATCAGATCAAATTAGCTGAATATTCATCCTTCTTCAATAACCCATCCATACTAGTTAAAGAGATGAAAAAAACCTACCTTATTATGAATTTATATGAGACCATAAACAACTGTCAAATACAACACAAGGCAAGAAAAGAAAATGAATTCTTAATTCAACAAGACATTAACTCATCTCACATCAATCCATGACACCGGGCAAGGCTCCTGCCTCGACATGACTAATACATGGGCATCGGTCTAAAGGAACAAGAATCTGCCTGTAAAGCCAGGACTTGCTGCCTGGGAGACTTGTACCCACATGGGAAAACCTCAGAGGCTCGGGACCTACAGCATGTTTAGCCTGCTGACTTCAACTGAAGCCTGAGATGCTCAAAATAATTTACAGCGATACAAAGTAAGGTCACTATAACTGTGCTTGCACTGTGACAGCACAAATGTATTTCTTTTTTTAAAAAGAAATGAAAAAAAAGGAACAAGGTAAAGTCATCAGACAAAACCCACGAGTTTTGTAAGAAATCTGGCAGCTCACTGTTCCCTATGATTTCTTTCTATGAGGGGTCACAAGAAGCAGCTCTGGAACGCAGAAGGCTCTTTGTAGCACCATTTTCTTAAACCAGAAGGTTAGAAACAGAGACAGGGCGCTGAAACCATATCATCCTTCTGCGGAGGAGGTGCTAGCAGAGCCCTGAAAGATGCCAACATTTCCACTGAATCAGCTACAAAGCCATCATCTGGTTTTGCCCTCAAGGATAGCAAAAGCAGACTATTCCAAATACCTTTAAATCCATGTGTCCTAATAAAAAATGTGGTCTGACCAAGTGAACTTCTGTAGGGAGCTGCATCTTGTGTTATTTAGCACTTGAAAATAAAATAATAAAATATAAAAGGGACATGATCTGCTGACAGCAGGTGAGCTACACACATGAGATGTGACATGTGCCACAACCACATTTCAGGGAGGTTGAAATCCAACCGGTTTCATGCTTGAGGACGGCAGTGGTTGGTTGGGACAAGCCCACAGAGCCCACTGCCATAGGGACAGAACTCTGTGCCAAACTGGTGGAGTGCCTGATGAGGAACAGCAAGCTGAGCTCACCAGCTCCTTAGACTTTTCATACAACTCCAGTGAAGTGCTTAAGCACAGGAATCTACCACATGCTTTTGTATAATAGGAAACATTCACTTTTGTGAATGATTATAAACAGAAGGCTCTTGAAAGAGCTTACTCTCCAACAGGAACCCTTAAATATTTACATTCTGCAGGCTGACATGCAGCAAGGAGTACTTTACTGCTGAGGCTGCTCTGACCATGCTGGATGGAGAGCTCGCAGACAGCACAGGGCTGTACTGCATCTGTCTCAGCAGGGGCTCAGCTTTGGAAAACAGGCTGCCACAGACCAGCTACTGCCTAAACGGCCCCTCAAGCTCATTTGCAAATAAGCCACCTGTATTACTTCCTCCCAAGACACAGCTCAGCCACCATCTCAAGTGCCTTCGAGCAGCCCAGACCAGGGACTGCAAGCAACTCAACCCTCCTTCCCCAACCAGCAGAAGTTACACACTGCAACAGATATATCTTAAGGGGGTTTTGTTTTTGGTTTTTTTTTCCTAGGAACTGAAAGTAGCTGGCAAAAGGAGCTGCTAATACAGCCCTTCCGCCCCTCCAAAATCCAATTTGTATCTTGGTAAGAGAGAAACCCAAGATGAGTGAAATTGGGGAAGGAATGAAACAGGGTCATTTGAGTCACTTCCGTGACACGAGCTTTTACTAATTGTGAAAGTGCAGAAAGCCCATTCACCAGCCTATTTTTCAGCTTTCCATTTAGAGACAGAAGCAGACATTTACCAAAAGCAAAGAAAAATCCTGAAAATTCACAATAGATGGTTTCTGTTCTGAGACAGCTCCCGTTTATAATCTTTTTCCTTTATTTCTATTTAATGACTCATATCATGCGACACTTTCCCCATTCCTAATGTCTGCTGCTGAAATCTCCTCTAGAGAGATAGCACTTGGATGCCTGAGGGAAAGTCAGAGAGAAAGATAACTACAAAAAAAATCATGGGAGTCATCATTTTCTAAGGCAGCATTGAAACAGATAAAACTTCCATTGCCAAGATTAGCTCATACGGTAAAATTTATGGGGAGATGGACAGATCTCTCTACATGGAATGATAGGATGAATCTTTCCATTAGATATATATGCAGACATATATGAAATAACTTCTTTGAAATCAGCTGAATTGCTTTGGATTCTCAGCCAGAAATCTTAGGCCTGAAATGAGCTTGCTCTGTGACTTGGCAGCTGGAAAATCCAACTGATCGTCAGAGAGAAGGTGCATCTTTTGGGATAAAGCCAAGAACTGTAGGCAGAGAAAACAAAACCAGATGTTATCATAGCATAAAGACCCATTACGTATTAACTAATTTCATGCATGATAACCTGTTAAACTTAAGCTGTAACTGTCACAAATTGGTCCTATCTCTATTTCACCATTACAGGTTATTTGATTCACCTTGGCTAAATATGAGCCATACTGCAATTACTGAACAAAGCTACCATTAAGCCCAGCTCTTCACTTCCATATATCCCGTGAAGAACACAAAGCAATCCTAAACATCTTGGTATGGGCTGGTTTATATCATAGCAACTAATATAGTTGCCTCCTGCTTGCAAAACTTTAAGTAATAAATCTCTGTTTCCAAAAATGTGTATTATCTCACTGCTGGCCAACATCCCTGACAGCACAGGTAAGTGAAGATGTTTTATACAGTACATAAAATGGAAAATCAAAGATCTATCCTGTGGAAATCAATAAAACCCACATGATTTCACAACTAGGCTTGCAAAGATTGCTCAGGGATTCCCCTGGAGAGTTACAGCTAAGAATTTAAAAACTGAGGATATTGTAAAACCAATACTAGGGTATTTTCCAAGTGGGCAGTTGACTTAATTTAGATCATAATATTGCTATGACTCAGTAAAACATACATTATAGTTAAATAACAATAGAAACTCTTTTTGAAATAAGCCTGGCTCATGCTCTTTGACCAGCTCTGCACAGCTTTTGACACCCAGACAAGAAAACTGCTATGAGCAGGTCGCATCCCCCCCTCCTGTCCACCAGCACCCACCTTGCAGCCCTGTGCCTGGGTACCTCACTGCACTGCCCTTCGATATGCGCTCTGCAGCACGACAGCCCACCTGTGTCAGCTGGATATCCACTAACCTGGCTACAGAGGACTTGCCGGTGAGTCACAGTACGGTCACATCCTCTCTGTGTTCCCCCTGCCCCATGGAATGGGGCAGAGGGGAATTACCCAGGTGGAAACCCACAGGAAAACTGGAAGGAAAGCTGCATACCAGCAATTGCATGCTGACAGAAACTCTGCAGAAAGCAGTGGAAAATGCTTTCCATGTTTTCTGTCTTCTTCATGAGACTAGAGAAGTTGCACCAAAAACCTCAGGCTCCCGCTGAGAGAAATTAACTGTGCTCAACAGATAATACCTTTAGAAAGAATTGCACAGAAATAGGAGTATATTCTGCCCTGGGCTGTGGCTGAAGCAGCAGGCTGCCAGCCTGTTCACTTGCAGGCTTGATTAACTGCTATAGGAAATGCAACGCAGAGGTGAGCCCCAGGGTTCCCCCCTCTTCTCCAGGGTGGCGTGAAGCAGTGAGGTGCTGGGATGAGTCGGCCGGCTAGGACCAGAGCCAGACCATGTGCACTGCATTCCTGATGCTCCATTCACACCTACTCCCTATGCAATATCGAAGGCAGGTTTAACATAGAAATCTGCTGAAATTAAGATTTTTCCTACACTCTACTACCTGCCAACCAAAACCTGGCTTGGCTTGACAGTAGTTAACCACCTGCTGTGGCTGCCTTGACTGCACAGAGGTAGATATGGACAGAGGTGAAAGTGTATCCCTTCCTCCTCCAAGTACCAGCTGATGCTGCCCATCCCAAGCAGCCAGTTGAAGATCTACATGCCTCTTGCCATGCAAAGCCTCCAACAGCCCAATTAAAGGATTCCCCAGCTAAGCAGGAAAGCAATTTATCCTTGCAGCTATCAGAATGTCTCACAGATCTTCCAAGTGCCCTTCAAACAGCACTGGATTCATACTGACAGAAAGAGTAATTGATTCCATTCTAGCAAAGATGGAAAATTCAGGGACATGTTAGACTGTGGTTAACAGGGGTGGTATGCCCTCAGGAAAATCCTTGGTCCTCTCTGGCTCCAGGGACAAAGCCATCAATGCTTGGATGCTAAGCTGCTGGGGATGAGCTCCTTGAGGTCTTTCATTAAGGATGCCTATTTGATAACCATCAGTCCCTAACCTAAATAACAGATTTCCATTTCAATTGACAAGCGTCATTTAGTGTGCATCAAAAGGACCTCTATTGGTAGAAGGGATTAAAGAAAACTAGGAGCTGACTCAAGAACGCTTTGAACTTTTCCCTGATTAATTTATTCTCCCAAATCTCCATCATTTGCTTATTTCCATCTCTGTAAACAATATCTTTTTACAAATACAGGTAACATATCTTTTACAAATTCAGGTAACTTTGGTAGGATCTTTGCTTAGGTGGGGAACCTGGGCCTAGGGTTAAATAATGTTTTGCCAATTTTGTAATGTCATTAAAAACCAAGGAAAACATTTGTGTTTGCCATGACTTTATTGTGAAATGCATTTAAATGAAGAAGTTTAGGCTGAGCTTGGGGCAAAATTAAAAACCCCACATGGGACACAACCACACAGGACAGCAAATTCAATAAGCTTTGCAGAAATCATTATAGCAATCCAAGCAAAAAAAACCCAAACATTCTTAACTTGCTATAAGAATGGCTAAATTACAAAGACAACAGTGAAACATTATAGTCAAAACACGTAATCATGAAAGAATTTAGGATTTTTCCTTGAGGCCACTGCAGCCCAGGCCTCTAGTGGGTCTGTGCACAGAATTTCTATTGTCTTCAGCAGGAGACTTTTGTATGGAAGAATCACTAACTAAAGGATGACCCTAATGAGGGCAATCCTTTAGTAAAAACCAATTCATTATTTTATCTACTGGTTGTAAATTACAAGGACATTTTCATTACAAATTTGACACCAAATTAATTTGAGGGGGAAAGGAGGGAGACCAAACAAACTCAGAGTAAATTTGGTAATAGAAAATTATAAGGGCTCCATAAAAGTGTTTTCATGCCATTGAAACAGGTTTCAAATGTTTATATAGAAATAGACATGTATACACAAATACACACGCACATATATATTCTCAAAAAGTCTTCAAAATCAAGCACTACAACAAATTTTCTCAACCATAAGAATCCAAAAGGGTACCTAAAATTGTTACCAAAGGAGAAATGAATTTTTTTAAAATGCAAAATAACATGTAAATATTTTTTTTAATTATTTAAAAACTTCTTCCAGAATTCAGCTCATCTGCTAAATATTCCCATTCCTAGTACCTTTTTTTCCCCCTGAATCTGTTAGAAAGAAAGATAGCCTACCTCATCTCTAAACCAGTGAACCATAAAACCATTTGGCCTTATGTTGCAACACCTACCCTGATATCAGAAACCATATTCCCCTTTGTTTTGAAATCAAATATTAAAAAAAATAAATCACCATACTTTTAGTGTGCCCTGCAGGACACCTCCTCAGACCAACAGGCCCTCCTGCAGCAGTGCTGGCAGCTGCAGCCAGCAGGGCTCAGCACAGCTGTCTCTACTTGTCGCCTCAGCAAAAGAGTGACCCAAAGAAGAGACCTGTCTGCCCCACCACTGCAAAGATCCCAGGAAGAAGCACTCATCTCAAGCCTGCACCGAAAGTGAAGAGATTTGTGGCATTCTAGTTATAGCAGTTTTGAATACGTAGATGGTTTTTGATACTTTCTGAGACTAAGGGAATGTTAAAATTAAGTATAAAATACTCTCAATATTTTGTTTAGGAACTGCTCCTTAAATAAGAGAAAATTACAGTCAAACCAAGCAGGGTTTATTACTTTGGATGACGCAACGATATCATCCCAGTGCCTTGCTTAACACAACTTGAGGAAATGAAACAAGAAAGGAGGGGAAATAAAAAAAACACAAAAGACCTCCTAAATGTGGTTGCAGTTGGTTACCATGGTCAAAACTGCATGCCAAAGAACAGAGGGAACTGACAGCTCATGGCTGCAACCTGCATTTCCCAGCAGCCAGAACATGTGGAAACAGAAATAATACAGGACATTCTAAAAGAAGATATTCTGCAGGTTTGCATTACTTTACATTCACGCAGCCTGCAAACATCACCTCTTCTAGGTATATGATGGCCATTTATCCTGCAAAGCAAAAACTCTCAGAAAGAGGAAAGAGAAGAAGAGGCCCAAGAATAGGCATGGATGTTGCTCTGTCACACAGGGCAGCCACTTCTGCCATTAGATCTCACCATGTCCACGGCGCCATGGGCATGCTCCTATCCTTGGATATACAGGAGTAACATGAAGAAAATAAGCACATACACAACACAGACCCAGACATAAAAATAGTTAGTGAAAGTCACAATTTTTCTAAAAATAGATTCACTACAAAAACAAATCCGTTTTCTTCTCAGCATTACTAAAACACAATACAGTGTAAGATAAAGCAAATTTAAACAAAATCATGGAAAGTGCAGGATCTAGAAATAGCAGCATAATTCTGTGCCAGATTTTGATTCAGTTACTGCCCTGGAATGACTCTAGGATTACAGCAGCCTGTCAGACTACAGTTTGACACCATATATGTGAAACCTCCTCTGAGTCAGTGCAAAGAAACTACAAAAAGCCTGAAGAACTCCAAGAATCTCTGTACAACAAGAGAGGTGCAAAGGGGAGTCCAAGAATCTTCAGCAAAAATATTTTGCTTCATCCAAGTATGCACATGTGGAAAAAGTGCCTCTGAAACAACTGCAGTTTGCAAAACATCAGCACACAGAAGTGCTGAAATTACCTCTCCACCCGAAAGCGAAGTGTTTGCAGCTGCTGCCGTAGCTTGTTCTGGTCGGTTGGATAACTGCGTGCTGCATTCCCTCCTCTCCTAAACCTGGAGAGGAGGGAGAAGACAGAGCCATGACCTTTCTCTTTGCTTTTGGCTCTTCAGAGTGCAGTTCACCGACTACAGTCTTTCTAAAAAACAAAGCTGCATGTCAAGAACCAAAAACTCCTAATCTTGACAACCAATTGCTTCCAGTCCGTGGCACAGCAGGCTACCTCCTACTTATTAAAGCACCTCCATAAAGCAAACTATATTTTAAGCAGCGTTTCTGCCCAGACAAGATTTTTTCCACTGAGCCCTGTTTTCTTCTAGGAGACTGTCCTGGAAGAGGTACCAAAAATGAAGTGGTTTAAAACTCGAGGTTTTCAGGACTGCAAGATATGATCTTGAAAAACCTCCTGCCTCTGGCTCGGGAGTCTGTTTGGGTGCCAGCCTTAGCAACGGCAGGGTTCGGCAGAGGGCAGGGACAGACGTGCGGACAAACAGCTCAGCTCTCCTAGCTGGCACATGCTGGGAAGAAATACCTCAAAGTTTTTAGTAAAGCCGACGGCAGCAACAGTCCTCAGCCATGGCCCAAGGACAGGCAGCCTCAGCCTCTCGGAGCTGTGTCACTACAGGATGCTCTCACCCCCTGGTAACAAAGGGCTGCATTTCTGCAATAAATGGGTGATCTCTCATATACATATAGAAGGCTACGATCTTTCTCTTGCTTGTTGGTTTGCATGTCCAGAAGCAGCAAAGCTCTACCAAGGGCACTTTTACACCTCTGCTCCCAGGGATTTCTAAACCTGAAAGTGATGCAATGGAGAAGCTCCAAAGGAGAGGGGCAAGCAAAACCTTGGTTGGCCAGCAGCCATTTTAATCAAATAAGCAGTTTTTAAGAGTATGGGGGGCAACCAAAATTCAGCATGTATGTCAGACGTAAAGGGCATATACTGCCGAGCTCCAGCTGCTTCATGCATTAGCCTAATCCATCCCATGAAAGCCAACTCGGGAAAAAAAATGAAGCAACGTGACAGTGCGGGTGCCCTTGCTGACCATCCCTTGTTATTCTGTTCATGAGAGCTATCTATAATTCAACATACCCAGATGACAGCAAATCAAGAAACACAGCACAAAAGAAAAGCAAAGGACATTTTCTGAAATAAGACAGATGTGTGTAACAACAGCAGTAACAAGAGGAGACTGTGTAAGTACTCCAGGTAAACAGACTTCTCTGTGAACTCTTTCCTGCTCCTATTTCTATTTCTGTAACACAGGAATACAAAATTACTCTGAAGGAAATAGCTATCCTAAAATGATGGTGTCCTGTCAGTTGTCACGTAGCTGCACAGCCCTTCACCTCCATGTGGGCACTCAAGAGCTTCCCTCCTTCTGTTTTGCATCATATCTAAAGCACATGCACAATAGGCTCATACTTATGTGGAAAAAATTGCTTTTTTTGGCAAAGTCTCTTGCCATGTTTTACAGTTTCCCTTGTTCCTTCACCCTTCAGACCATTGTCAACTTGGCTTTTTGCTGTGCTGCTTCAGCTAAGGCAGTGGAAGAGGGTGGAGGAGATGGGTCTGGTTTTGGCTCCAGATCACCCTTCCCAGAACAACAAGCCTGAAAATAGTTTGGGTCCTGCTGCAATACATCCTGTGGAGTTGATGCTGCAAGAGTCCTAGGAGAACAGGCTCTTTCCAGATCAGCATGGCAATTCAGTAGCAACATGCATAGTTAAAATCTCCACATCTTTCCACTTAATCAGTAGAGATGAATCTACCTGTACCATCCCCATCTTGGGTCCCATGTTAGGAAGTGTATTATTGTCTGAATGACTGGGAGCACAAAGGTGTTTTCCTCTGAATTATTTACTTTAATAGTCCTGCAGTTATTCCTGCTGCAACATACTCAAAAAACATGCAGTATTGACTGTGAAAGAGAATGAATAACACAGCGATTCCCCTGGTTCACAAGCCTTACAGAGAAACCAAGCGCTGAAGTCTGCATCCCACATCCATGAAGGATCTTCTTCCCTTGCCTAATTCCCATAGACTTCTTGAAGCTACATTAGTGAACTCGTACACCGGACAAAGAGCTACACCTGCATGTGCAAAGTAAAACCTTATTAAATCATTAGTCACACAGAGCCTTAGGACAGGGCAGAACAACATAACTAAGTTATTTGTAGCTGTTTTGTAATTGGACACTGACTGTGATCCAAAGATGACGCTTTGAGTCAATGCTGGATGGCAGATTTCTTCCATACACAACACAAGGGTCACCGCCATGCTGAACACGGCCCCGCGGCAGCACATAAGAACGGTCCTGCCACATCCTGCTCAAGGGGCTGAGACTGTCTCCCCCCCCACACCTGCCCGTACTTGGCAGGGCCATGGGGGCCAGTTGTTGTGACAGTGATTGGAGCTGAAGCCACAAGGACTGTTTTTGAACATACTTGGTATTCATGGTCAGTGTATCTTTACTTCTGTCATCTGTATGGAATTATTGCCCCTTTCAAATTTGAAACTTAGTACATTTTATTTCAAGATGACTTTACAAGTCCTTCTATGTGATACTCATTTCAACAGCACTCTAATATTGCACAACAGTCATATGATCCTGTGTGTGTGTTTTATGAGACAGACATGACACATGAAAATTAAAACCAGGTTCCTCGTCTGGAATACAGAGAGGAACTGCAGGGGAAAAAAGAAAAAAAACAATGAGAGCGCACGCCCAGAGATCAGGGTGGAGGAAAAAGGGGAGGAAAAAACAGGATGAGACATCAGAGTCATTTCATCCTGCCTAGAGTGAAAACAGCTTTCATCAGTATGAACAACAATTAATTTGCATAAATTTACTGCAGAATACAATTGAACTGTGCTGCTGCATTTCAGGACTGGCACTGGAAATGAGGATTGCTCTGCCTATGGCCCAGTCATTTATGAATAATTTACAACATTCCATTCTGTGAGCAAAACTTTTTAAATGTCCTTGCACTTCAAATGACATTTCTTGTAGATACTACATCCAAGAGGAAATACAGAGAATCAGGTTGTAAATGTATAGGATTTTATGTTTGGTTTGTTAGCCATGATTTAAACACTCAGTAAGAACCTGGAGGTATTTCCTATGGTTGACAGCATCCTTCTAAATGTTCTGCTTTAGCAGGGAGGATTTACAGGTATTTCAAATATCTTAGCCCTGATCTGAATGCACCTCTCATTCAGACTCACCCTCTAGATTGTATGACTGAACCATTTATAAGACCACCACCAGGTGCAGTCATTTTGGTCTGTTTATCTTTGAATATATTTGTATAGCCAAGCGTGCATCATATATTATAATGGTAACAGCACAGACAGAGCTGGACACCTCCACCCGAGGAGCAGTGCGTAGCAGATGTATGAGCTTTTGCAGAGGTCACAGCTGGAAAAATCACTTTTACTTTGTCTGCCCTGATGTTACTTGCTGAGACGAAGAGGCCCCCTCTTTTAACGAAGTGTGCTTCCTTGGTTAAAGGGTTATAAAATTGGGTAACTTACAAAGTTAGGTAACACAGCAGGTGTTATATTTACAGCTATGTGAGCACAAACAGAAAGACAGACCTGAGGTAATCAAATCTCATGCTTGAAGGATAAGAGGATCCACAAGATGATCACCAGCTAAGATCAGGCACAAGCTACTTCATTCCACACCCTTTTAGACACTGAACAATCATCCAGGTGCAGGCACTGTCTTCTTGTTTGCTTTTCAGTTTCTCCTTCTTCAAGGCATCCACTGCTGGCGGTCAAATAAAGACCAAGAATGGACAATCCAGGTCCATTTGTTTTACCCCATATAAGCAAGGTGCAGACGAGACACAAAATCTCAGCACATACAGATAGCGGGGAGGCAAGCCTGGACTAGCCAAAATAGTTACACTTCTCCATGTATCTCAAACACATACCACAGGATTACATGAAACTAAAACCATTCCTCCAAACATGTGAATGATCCTTCGCTTTTGCTGCCTCTCTCACTGGTAATATCCCTAGAGATACTTAGTAACATTCTTTAGTTAAACATATGTAGCTGTTGTATGGAGATAGACTGTTTCTTAAATGAGTTCACCTTTGTGGGGTTTTTTTTTTGGAACGCATAATTTTAAATTAATACCATTCACATCCATATGTGCTTCATGACAGCCTGCCTTTAAAAATATTTTTAAACATAGATGTTGATCTTATGGGGAACTGAATGCCAAGAAGCAAGTAAGTATAAAAATACATAACAAGTGAACAATAACATTTCCATATAGTGAGAAAAGCCATTGGAAACAAACTCCTAAGAAGTCACTTTTATAACTTCTGTTCTACAGACTGCTCAGGACATGCAATACACAGAACAAAGCAGGCTCTGCCTGCGTGTGCAGTTACCCCAGTTGTGGTTGCAAGGGAGTATTTCTGCCAGTAAACAACCACTACCTGCCTGTTAGGCTTCTTTGCATATGCAAATATCAAAAAATAAACAAGTACCACAAGAAGTATCTGACCACTGTGAATTTTCAAATTGTCTTTCTCTGCTTTGCAGCTTCTTCTGTTAATAGCTTTAATGAGCAAATTATCTTTTGTTTCTTCTAGTATCTGTGTATCTACAGAATGCCAAGGTCAGCATCTGCTTGTCAAAGGTGTGCAATTTAATGGATAAAAAAGAATAAAAAACACCACAGGAGTTGTAAAATGCAATAGTACCCTTCAGCCAAATATCTACTACTGATATCAAGCAAAGATTCATAATGAACTGTGAACAGGACTAAAAATTGTATCTAAAACTACAATTGAAAAAGCAGGTTCCAAACAACAGGAGAACTGACTCTATGAACAGGAAATAATATAAGTAAATTGACTTAATTTAATCTACATTCATTGATAATCAAGCTCACCACTAAACTGCTTGCTTCGTACTCTCCACTGCTGCTAGAGAAGAATATCATAAAACAACACAGCGTGTTTTTTCTCTCATCTCAGAAGAGCAATCAATGTCTATTCAATCTAAAGAAAATGACAGCAAAAAAACCGCAATAACCGATTTTCTTCATGGCACTCTGCAAGTAGAAACAAAAGGGCCTCAAGATAGTATTATTTTTATAGGTTTCAAAAGAAGAAAAAAGGAAAAGTGATCCTTATAATGTCTGTAATTTACTTACTTTGTTTAAAAAAAAAATAAAAATTGTAAAATTGCTTGTTTGAACCAATCTTTTGGAGAATTTCTTAAAGGACTGTTCATAAATGTGAAAGTAACATCTTCAGCCAAGGCTACTTGTCTAACACAAATTCATATTGTTCAGAGTCCTGCAAAACTGCCTTGATCTGCTTTGAGGCAGGTCCCCTTTTTAGTTGTCTTGAAGGATGCTAAAAATATCACATAGAAAACTGGAATTGTCCTTGTGTGCATACAACTTTGTGCATGTATATCTTACCCTGCAGGAAATATATGAAACCTGATTAAATACATGAAATCTGAAAAAAATCCTGCTTAGATGTAGGCAAAGGTAAATATAACAGTGTCTGTCTTACAAAAAAAAAAAAATTTTTTAAAAAATAGGGGGTTGGGGAAAGGGCAGTGTCCACTTCTGTCATCCCTCCATGTTGAAGTGAACCAGGTAAACCAATTTTAATTCACAGAAACTTTGGTAAAATGAAATAACTTCATTTCTCACCACAAAGAAATCATGAGGCTTTAGTCACAGTACCAGAATGTACTGCTATATATCCAGCATAACCACTCATTTTTTTGTATGGCTTTTACAAAATAATTCAGAGATGGACAGTACTACATGGCCAGGGTATGTACCCTCAGTGCAAAATCTGCAATCTAAAGTGAAGCTGTCTGTGCTTACCAAGAAGTGGTCAGGACAGAAGATTTGTTGGGACACACTTTTAATGATGAGAAACCTGAAACTACACTCATACCCATCTCCTGCCTGAATCCATTCATTGGGTGTGCAAGGCAATTAGACACAGGGACACAGAGCATTATACACAGGGATCGGGACAACAGTGGCCAATCCTATCTTTACCTTCTTTTATGTTTAGAAGGAGCAGAATGAAACACAGGATTAAGTTAATATATATTCTGGATTAAGTTGATATATATTATCTGTGAGGAATGATTGGCTTTTTTGTGGGTTTCGTTTTCTACTAAAGATCCCTGAATTTTACACTTGAGAATAGCAGCCTGAGCCGCAGCTTTTTATAGATGCTGAATAAGCATCCTAAATATCTTAGATACACATTGATTATGTCAAACTGTTCCAGACATGAAAAGACCATGGCTTATGCTATACAGCAATGGCCACAATCATTCATATGATCTGGACACTCAGCAAAAGAAATACAAAACAGATTTCACTTTGTAGAATATGAAAAATATGTCTCCTATATTACACAATATGTAGAGGGCTTTATAAGTAACACTCCTCTCATGTTGGAGGAACTTGAAACAGTTCTTTAGATTGCAGTGGTGGGATATCAGAACAATGCTACAAGTTTAGTGCAGTTGCCGTGAAGTTATACTGCCATGAAATGAAAAGGGAATTTACTTATGAATATACAGCACTGTATTAAAAACATCTTTTCATATCCATATAATCAGGCAGCACTTTCACCATTACCTCACACATGCACCCTAATACATTTCATGTTATTCAGCTTATCAACTTTGGGAGAATTAATTGGAAAGATAGCCCTGAGACGTGAACCAATACACTAGTTTAACCAAACCCGAGGGTTAAACCAGGGGCCATCTCCAGCTCATTCACAATGATGATCCTCATTTATACCATCAGTCATACCTCCTGCCAGCTGGAAATAAAGAAACACTGTTCATATCTTGAGGCTACAGTCAGGCATGACTACAGGATAATTTGTCTGTATACTGTCTGATTTCAACAGGAGCATGAGATACTAGGGCATTAGGCAGCTTTCTCTATGAATTCCCTACTCCCTTTATTAACTACCTTCCAGGGGAAAATAAAAGAAAATTAAATTAAAACTTCTCCTTACCACCATGAATCTTATGGAGAAAGGCCCCATACTTCAGGGATGACATTTCTGACACCTCCCTCTCAACTACAGCCTGCAGTCTTCCCCACCCTACATGTGTTGGGGACAGAACCCAAGCACCATAAAGTCGTAAAGCAAGGTACTGAGCTCTTATCCAAGGGTCAGATCATGTCACTGAGGAAGCACCGAGTTAACCACATAGTTGCATATTTTAATTGCACTTGGCCTTTAAAGACTACTATGGAAAATTGACTGCAGACCATTTTAAGCGGGTGCAAACTTTAAAGAAAGTAGCGAAGGATATTTGCTCATTTCACACACACGGTCAAATTTGGCACGCTTGTGTTTTTGCGTAGTCATGTTCTTAGAAGAAGAAAGCGTTTATGTAGGAAAAAAAATAAATTCCAGTATCTCTTTTTTCTTGAGAAGGCAGCAAAGCTTCCTTTCATGTACTGGGAAATGTCATTCTTTGTCTATGCAATTATCCAAGTACATCAACAATGCACTTGAAGTAGAGAAGTCAATTAATGTACAAATTACTTAATCCTTTATAGTTATCCTTCATGTAATAAACAAATCTTATTTCTATCCCATACATTGTATAAAGGCATTGCTTCATGAAGGATGTTGTAAACCATTCCACACAAACATTGCCATAACTTTTATGTTGCATTTTGGTTTTAGTTTCTGGGTGAAGGTAGTGCTGCCTTGCAAAGACAGATAGGATGGGACGGAACTGATTCACTGTGCAGCTATGGATTAGTCACTTAAACTTCCCTGATTTCCAGTCTGCCCCTGTGTATAATGGTGCAGCTCTGCACAGGAGTGTTATGAGGATTAACTGAGTAACATTAAAAGGCTTTGAGACCTGTTCAGTAAAAATTATTTCTATAAAAGTGCATATACATAAAGTGCTAATTGCTGCCAGCTGTCCTTTCTTCCTGGGCAGCAAAAAACAGCTTCTTACCACACACATCTCTTTTAGTGGGCACCAGCAGCATATTATTTTATTTCCAAATTCCTGGGGTTTGCCCTAAAACATACAAGCCATTTGATTTTCGGAACTACTACAATTAGCAGATTGATGCAGCAATGTATTTCCATGATTACCTTGATTAACCCTGCACAGGCAAGAAGTGTAAATACTGAAACTCCCTTCAAACTGAGAAATGAGCCCTATTTTCAGTGTATAGCTCTAAATTCAGCAATTTGCATCTTAGACAGTCTGCAGTGTCCTGTTCATTTCCTATACAAACCTGACAATTGAGTTACAGTAGCCTTTGAAATAAAGCAGAAAGCTGCTGTTCCTGAACTGGCCTCATATGACACAGCACCATCAAATGAAGATATAGAAGTAATTATTTTTCTTCTGATTTTCCCTCTGTGCTGCAAACGACAGTGTTTTCTGGAGCCCCTCCCTCAGCTGCAGAAACTTGGATATGCTCCACCTGCTTATGTTTGCTGATAGACGCCAGAGGAATTTTCACTTCATCTGTTTCACAGATGCTCAGACTCTTTTCTCAAGACATGTCATACAAAAATGTCTCCAAAATAATTAGCAGGATTTCAGTCGGTATGACTGTGATGGCTGCACGTAAGGTAAAGCTCAGACAGCTCTTAAGAAATTGTAGCTCTGGAATGAGTGTCTGGGACCATAACAGCACTCATTTAAATCTTCCTGCGTGACACATTTATAGTTTTCCATGTAGTCAAAAGGGCAAAGGGGTTGGTATGCAGAAAGCTGCTACAATGTGAGAAACATCATGCACTTCTATAACCTCTTGCACTCATACTGACGTGAAGGTAATTGCTAACGGAAAGCAAATGTGCAACCTATTTCAGAGGGGGGAAAAAAATCAAAGAAGGATCTCTGTAGTCATAGTCTCTATGTCTCACTCCAAAATAAATTTCACCACTATACTGAGGAGCTCATTTGAATAAAAATGATTTTATGAACTGTATTGCAAAGCAGTATTTAAATATTTAATTGAAAGATGCACATTCTTTGACCATTTGCCTTGCAGCACAAATGTCAAGCAGGGCTCTTGACCACCACAAGCCTGCCCCTGCCTCACTGCTCCTCACCCATCCCCAGCAAGGGACCCATCAGCCATGCCATACTGAGTCACACGGCAGAAAATGACAACTCAACTGCAAAATGAGGGCATGCTAATGAATTTAAAGAGACAGCAAGAGTGCCTCATGATTGTTCACAAGGCTCATGCTACAAAGTCCAGAGGCTAAATTACCTAAATTTCTCTCCTCTGGTTTCACAATAGACCTTCAGAGAGTCTTCTAGTGTCACAATGGAGGACTCAAATTGAAACTCTTTTGTCTGAAATGATAGGAATTTAATTCCCACTGCATAAATGCTTGATGAAAGTGTCTCAAATGGCCATGAGTTACCAATGTCTGATTTCAGGCCTACAGCCACACACAAGCCTCCTTGAAAGGGCCAACAAAGGGGTTCTAAGGAAAGGACTGGCTTCTCTGGTGGCTTCCCTCCACCCAAAGACACCCCCCTCAAGAGGGCTTTCTTTTGTTTCTTTTTGTGGGGGTAAGAAGGGTTTACTGCTGTTGACAAGTTATTAAGGTAGTGGACGTTGCAGAAAAGCTGCAGGTGCTTGTGCCACGGCCCTCATGCACAGGCAGCTGCCCATTTCAAAGATGGAGACACATTTTGGAGCATACATGGGAGCCTCAGGACTTCTTCTGGCATGGGCAAACCTGTGTCAGAGTGCAGAAGCCATTGCAGGTCTTTGAAGCCCAGGACAAAGCCGGACACATCCTCACTCTCCTCTGCATCCCGATGGCAGAAGGGACCACCTGGCCCTAAAAGATGGGGCCACCTGAAGGTGGAGAACACAGAAAAAACAGCCCTGCTCCACTTGACACAGCCAGCAGCCACCAAGAAACACAGAACCCCACCATAGCCCCTCCACAGCCTGAGGGAGATGCCAGCCAAGGGTCCCGGGTTCTTGGAGGGAGCAGTCCGTACTGGGCAGCCCTGATCCCTCGAGGCGGGGGAAGTGTCCCATGGATGCACACGACTTCCCACGTCTGGGGTTTGTTTGATTTCCATTTATTTAAACCCAGGCTCACTTGCCTGTGACATTGCCACACACAGAAACCTGAAAAGTTGACACAACTACAGCTGCTGAACAGGACCCAACCACAGAAATCCCACTGCATGTTTTCTTTGCCAGATTTTATTTAGTGTGTTAGCACATCCCCCTGTAAAAAAACCTCCACCAACCAGCAACATTTGCACCTTATATAAAAATGCAGGAGAGTATTCAGTCATGTAATACACCAGCATCAGACAGTGAAGGCTGGGACAGGCCTTGGCAGGAGGTTGTGCAAGCAAGTTCCTTGAGGGCTGGAATCACAGAATCATAGAATTGCCTAGGTTGGAAGGGACCTTTCACATCATCAAGTCCAACCATCAAACTAATACTGACAAAACCATCACTAAACCATGTCACTAAATCAAAGAGCCTGCCCCAAGAGGCCATGCAGCACCGCCCAGCCCCGTAGCACAGAACAGCTGCTGGGGCACAGTTCAGGCCCCTCGCCCCTCATGGTGGCCTGTCCGGGATCCATGCAACACGTCCCTGCACAGGGCAGCTGCTGCAGGACAGGACAGCCAGGACCTTCAGGGGTGGCCAGTGTCCATGCACCGCATCCTACCTCGGAGGAGTGGGATGGAGCTGTCAATAGAGACGTGCCTCCCACTCCATGCAACACTAACCCGCTCACCCTATGTTAAACCCCTTCAGAGCAATAGCTGTGCACTGGTCCCTTGCTTTGGGACAAGTTTCACCCTGGAGATGCACAGTGTCTGCGTAAAAGTGGTAACGTTAAACAAAAAACTATATGCACAGGTAAGGAAATTCTTGCAGAACACAAACCTTAGAGCAGCACACCAGTAAGTCGCTGGTAATTAAAGTCATTGAGTTTATCCTCACTGTTTCTAAGGAAGTACTGTAAACTATTCCAAACTTAAATTATATACACAATATATTTATTAGATGTATAAATTATTTCCCACTTGGGAATGCAGTCATAGAATTTGTTTGCTCTTGTATGAAGACCTTCGAATGCAACTCAAGGTAAAGCTCTGGGGCAAAAACACACCCTTCTTTAAACCATTAGCAAGCTGTTTCATAAAAATTCAAGAATATTTTTTATTAATTTCATAAAAATTCAAGAATTACTTAATATTTTTAACACTTCACCCTAATAAAAAATGACAAACAGCACTGGTTCACATATGCTGTACTCAATTACACTGATTTCATTAACAGACTGCTTTCAATCATTAGCCAATCCCAAGCCACATGTCAAGCTAAAAGCCCAGATTCTTAGGTGATATAACTTAGCATGGCACTTGAGTCAAAGGAAGTACGCCAATTTATACCACAGAAAAGCCAACCCAAAACCTGCATCCCATTAACAATGATTCCCATGGGGATTCTGGCCACTGTGGTTACAAATAGCTGACAAAGCTGAAGTGTATTATTGTACTATTTGTAAGAATCAGTCAGACATTCAGCACAGAGGAATCACTCCCCACCTACAGATAATTCAGTCAAAAAAGAAGCTTCCATAAAGAATTAGAACCAGTTTGTTTTCTGCCCATCCTGCCCCAGAGGATACTCGGAAACAACTTCAATGACATTCGCAAAATAATCACAACACACATATTATCTTACCTTATTTTGTCTTTTCCTTATCACCTCTCCCAATTTAGTACTCAACTATACCAGTCTTTACAGAGATCCTTCTCTGGTTTGGAAATACTAATTTAGATCTGTTTATGGCTTGAAGCTTGCTTTTCACCCTCCTGTTTTCTCTCTGCTACTGAAAAATAAATTGGGCGACAGGAGGGAAAACTACAACACACACTGAAACAAAACAAGTCCTTGAGGATGAAAAAAATAATCCCACCAGATAACTACTCATTGACAAATCTTTCCCAGCAAACTCTTCAATGAATCTTCAGTGAATTTTACAAAATACAGTTATAAAGACACTTTCAACTCACTTTTCTTCCAAAATTTGCTCATTTAAGTTAAAGTACTTTATTTCTACTTAAAATGTTTGTGTATAGGCACCTATTAAATATAAGGTTATCCACATCACAAATTTGTTATTATGAAGTGCAGGTCACTGCCATGCCATTTAAATCTTAAAAGCACTTTAATCAGAAGATCATGTCATCATGGTCTTACAGATGAAAAAATCCTGAAGAGCATAATGAATTAAGACCACCTTTCAGCTGATTAACTCATTATATTTTTTTCCCCAGTGTGCTATGCTCTGGCAATCAGAAAGCAACCCTAATATCTACCAGGCAAACGAACATCAGCACCCAAAAAAGGGATAGACCATATTCTCAGTGGGTATAAAACAGTATTCTGTTCTACCAGTTTTAACAGGACAGTATCAATTCAACATTAGTTTTAATTAACAAATAAAACTTGATAAACTGAATCTCGAATTTACATTGTTGTGAAATTCAGTATCTTATTTCTGTGACAAAATGTATCATTTATTAGAATCTTGCTGTGAAGTGACTAAAGGTAAACACCAGAGATTCTTGGATTAGTAGTACAAGGGAAGTTCTTAACCTAGCACTACTTACTGATTTTCCAAACCAGACTGTAAACGTTAAGAAAGGAGACAGATCAATTCTAAAGGAGGAAAAACAAGGATCATACCT
>JAOXJM010000052.1:17869067-17888354 GCA_026413425.1 Tringa solitaria | reverse complement strand
CCTCTGCTGCACTTGTTATTTCTATACAACCTAGAATCTCAGAGAAAAAAAGTGTACTGTATTACTAAAGCCTGAAGTCAAATACACTAAATTACAATAAAAGTAGTTGATCAGAATAGATAACATACATCAAGACTTAAAATTGCCCGGAGGTATTGCCTAAAAATGGTTGTTTTTATGAAGTTTTAATTAACTATGCAGAAAAATATTTTAATGAAACAAAAATAAATGTTATTAGTCTTAGACCGTGACATCCAGCCCCAGGAATGGAAAAATTTCTTTCCTCTTCCAAGCTAATGTGTTTATACAATCACACTGCATTGCAGACTATATTGCAATAGTACAAGGAGAACAGGATTACTCCTGGGACCAACAGAAACAGAGGTGGCACACACAGGACGTTCTTTTCTCTGATATCATAATATTCTTCTCGGTTGCAACATCAGTCTACATTCCGGCAGCCTGTGCATCTATGGACATGCTCAACAGTACCTCATCTACAGAATGGATCTGTAGCCTCTTTTTTTTGCCAGTGACATTTGCTTCAGTCAGAAGCTTTCAGCACACAGGATCAGCCCCAAAGTAAGAACTGATGGTTTGGGGCATAGTACAGCTGTAAGCAGAGATTACAAATTCCTGAGAAGGCTCATGTTGGCTCAAATTAGTGTGAGCAGTGGGTACCTAGTGCCAAATGCAAATTTTGCTGTATTCTAATGGAAATCAAAGAAACAATATCCGTGGCTTCAGGGGAAGAGCCACATAGAATATCTTCATGGAATAAGCCTGCAAGTCTTTGTTGCAAAAAAGCACGCCTAAAAAGATCTCTCCCAGCACGTTTCATGCTGCTGAGTGGGGAGGTGCCCACTGCAATAACGAGGGAGCAACAGCCGCAGAACCAGAAGTTCTTTGATTTTGTTAAAGCATAACTTCATATGCTATGAAGGAAAGGTGCCTTCTCCTCCTCCCGAGAGCCAACTCACAGCAGGGCCCATATGCCCTAATGGCCATGGCGAAGCACCAGCTTCCCAGTGCTCACCAGCAACACAAATCATAGCTCTGTCCTTACACTGAAACAGCCACACCAAAATGGAAATGTTGCTCAAGGACACACTAGAACAAAACAATTGACACTGACTGCAGCATCTGCTGGGCATAACCACCATAATAAATTTCAATCTCATTTTAATTTTTATACGTCAAAAGCTATTAGGTCTTAGATATCTGAACTTTAATTATTATGGAGGCAATTAGCTCCTATGACCAGAGGGATTTGCCTGAACAATTGCAATGAGCACAATATTTTCTACAGCATAAAAAATAAATATCCTAACACATCTGTAGCTCTCTAGGACCTTATAGTTGCCACTGTGCTTCACACTGGTATCTTGGCTTTGTGCCAGATTGCAAAAGATAGAACTTATTGGCATATACTATATGGCATTACATATTTATGTAATTTAAGGTTATCTCCTAAGGTACTCTGGAAATTTGGAATTTCAAATTTTAAGTATTTCCTGCTGTAGAGAGATTGAAATGGATTTAAATATTCTTTCAGAGAAAACTATTTTGGTATGCTATTTCCTACAAAGACAGCTATAATTACACAACAGCTCCAAGTACCCTGAAAAGTGGGATTTCTAGAACTGACAAAAAAGCCCCACACTTGCGGTTTGAGATACAAAAGTATTCTATGGATTTTTATTCAAAGGAATTTCATTAATATATATTGCTTTTTAGTACCTTTTTTCAATGCATTACTACATTACTAAAATGCATAGAAGTATGCATTTTAATTCTCAGCATATTTTTTTAGTTTTCCCCTAGCATGTTTGATCCGCAGTACAGGCTTCCCCCGAGCTTTGGTGAGCTGATCTGACCACAAACAGGGCTGCTCGCTGAGAATGGCAGCTGAACAGCAGGGGACAACTGAGCTGTTTTAGAAAGTGTTTGGGGATCTTTTTGGGTGAGAAATACTACAGAAGTACAAATGATACATAGTAAAGAGCTACTGAGCATTCACAAGCACACAGTGCTTGGCCTCCTTGGTACCTCACAAGTTTCTCAGTTGCTTTTACAAGCAAGAGTGAAATTCAGGAATGGCCGGTGCTCATTCTCAACCAAGTCACAGGGAACGTTTTTAATTCCTATATATTTGCATTTTACACAGTGTTCTTTGAATGTCAATCACTATGTCTTCCATAACTAATTGAAATATAAATTGTTTAGTGCCTTGTTTTACAGTAAAAGGTTCGATTTAGATTACTTCTACTGAGAAATACTAACAAATGCTAACAAAATTAAGGGCTGATGACTTCCACCTCAAGCTTTTGTTGAACCAAAGGCAACTAATAACATCAAAGCTCTGAATCCAAATGCTCGATTTCAGCCAAAGAGACCTCTGTTTATTTTAAAAACTCTTTTTTCCCAGGCTCTATATATCATGCATTGTCACCAATTTTCTTCACTGGGACTCACTGCATCCACTACAGGGACAGAACTATGGCACTGTGAAGAAATGTAAGGTACACAATGGTTGTGCAAGCAATACAAGGGAAAAGTAAAGCACAATGTGCTGATAGATGCTCTAACTTTTTATTTCCTTGCATTTTTCAAGGGGCTTTTGTTGTTTAGAGGATATTTCCTGCAGCATGCTGCCAAGGAAAATGGGCTTGAACACACAGTATATCTGAGTGACTGGCTTACCTGGTGCAACAGTTCTGCTCCAATTTCTTCATGTAAGACAAAGCACTGTCAGGACCAGGTGACTCCACACACAAAGTTATAGACCCTGGGCCTCACTCCCAGAGACAGCTGACGAAATCCCCTGCACACTAGTTGTTGGGACCGGGGGGGACCTCTCTTCGCAGGTGACTGGTCTGGGCCTGGACTGCAGGGTCCACAATAATTGGAAGCCTCCTACCCAGCCCAAGGAGTGGAAAACATAATCCTCTAGTCTTCCTGGGAGTGTGCACACAGGCACGACTATTTTCATTCCAAATCTCTTTATGAAATCCAGCTCCCTCCCTGTTTTCCTCACACTAGCTCAGCCATGAGGCCCCTCCTTCTTGAAGCAAATCCAAGGGGAACTACAGGGCGAAGCCCTGCACCCAGGGCAGTTCAAGCCCTGTGCTGGCCACCAACAGCTCCTAGAAACCCTCCTGTCCTCGCTGCTACCAGCACTCTCCTCCCAAGGTGGCAGTTTTATTCTTTTTAGGGAACTCTTTAAAATGGTTTGAGACAGACAGTCTTAATGAAAATCCAAAACTAAACAAAAATAGGCAAAATTGTTTTAATTTAATTAATATACATATATTCAGAGCAAAGTTACTCCGCTGTATGTAGAAGACAGCCATATACTTTTCTCCTATAAAGGTTGTTAGAGCAGAAGCATGAAGCTGACTGAAATACATGACCATTTTAAGATGGGATGCAAGAACTTTCTGAATAACAAGATGCCCTTTACTTGAACCATGGCTTGAAAAATGTCACCGGTGCAAATGCTAAGAAAAAAAAAAAATACCACCAACATATCTGACAGGACATAACTTCCACTGCTCTCAGAATACATTAGTCTTACAATGCCACTTTACCAGTAAGCAAATAAAATTATGCCAAAATACATCCAACAGCAAAACTGAACACTGCAGAAGGTCCTATTTAAAGCTGGCTCAGTTTAAGGTTAATTCAATTGCTTTAGCCAATTTATATTCTCCACCTAAGACTCCTGGACTTCAGGAAATGAAGCATTACAACGCTTTAACAACATCCTCCACTTGCATCTACTCTTCAAATTTCTATTAGCTCCTCTGCACGCATTTAAAGCATAAATCCTCACTGACATAAATGGGCTTTCCATGCACGTAATAAAAAAAAGAAATCATATGCAAGAGAGATCCTCTCTGAAGCTGAAAGCTGGGAGCAGCCAGTGCCAAACATCACGCAGTGTCTGCTGCCTGAAGGCAGTGCTGTCCTGCATGGCTACATCCCACCATGCTCCCAATGGAGCCCACAGAAGTGCTCTCATTAACTTCATAGGTGCAGGACAGGACTTTACCATACAGTTATGTCTGGAGAAAGAAATGAGCACATGCAACTCTCCAATTTCAATATTAGAACAAGACGCAGTCAAATTTTCTAAAGCAGACTGGGATACAGTCACATGTAGGCCTTCTGCAAGCAGTTTACTCTTCCCTAACTTCAGTATTAAGCATTCCTTTTTTTTTTTTTTTTTAAATTTCTGTAACACTACATGAAGAAAAAGTAAACAAAATGCTTTGTCTTCACATAGCATGCTTGTTAGGGCGCTAGTTGATTTGGTGCTCTTCACTTTTGGAAAACACATCATTAAAGCCTCCATCTCTTACCAATGAGCACTATATCTAACTATACTGAAGCTATTAAGATTTGCCCCACACAAGACATCACATGCGTCCTTTTCATTCATTTCATGAAGAGAGAAAGAAGCAGAAAAACAAGCCCTCAATTCACAGTACAAAGTATATAATGCTTAAAGATAACTACAGAAAGCCTTTAATGAAGCAAGAGGAAAATAAGCTCTGTGCTTCACACTCACATTAAAAACGGTGGGAAACAGTAGGCTGGGGAGCGATGGTACAGTTTGCTTGTCTTGCTTGTTTAATTTGTTTCTTTATTAAAGTTAATGGCCATCTTAATATTACAGGCTTACAAAATAGTAATGAAGACCAGGCAGCTACCTGGACTTGTATTTACGGCTAGATAAGCCTCCACTCAAAACAACCATTCCTGACCATACTATAGCTGCAAAGACAACATTTTTATTAAGCTTTATAAGGATAAAGTTTTAAGAATATGTGCAGCTTCCAACCATCTACAGTTTCAGTAGCCAAAGTAGCAATAAATGTCCAAGAGGAGTAGGGTTTTTAAATTATCTATGGAAATTTAAGTACAATGCTAGATTGTTAGCCACCCATTTATGCCATCTGGATTTCCCCATCTCAGAAAGTCTTAGGGCACATTTTCAGCCCTTTTGAGCCAACAGGGCAGTACAAACAGGAAAGAGCACCTTTGTCTCTAGGTATTAAAATGAGAGACAAAGTTCTCTTTGCATTAATTTTGACTGATTCAACACCAAGACACATAAAACCAGCCCTCACACAGTAACAGTAAGGCAGAGAGGGGACATTCACCTACTCTTCAGCTGGCCACAGCAAAAATTTGGGGTTTGGGGAGCAATGAAGGGGAAAAGGTACAAGGCTAGGGTTGCCACTACCAAAACCACGTTATGCGGGTTGCATGTAGCCAAGAATGGTTCATCATTTTGGGCTTTTTGTGAACGTTGAGGGGCCACCAGGCACAGGAGATGGGAAGAACACTCTCTCCTGAAAGCTAAAGCAATAATGTATTTTGCCATCACCATGGCTGAGCTGATTAGAATGGGATAAAAGTGACAGAGGTCGCATAGGGCAGAAATGCTGGGCAAAACAGCTTAGGGAAGTGTAATGAACAGCAGTCTAAGTTTTAGACAGTCCAAGTTTCAGAAGTGCAATGACCAACATAAGCAGCAACACAACAGGGACAAGCAGAAATTGGGTATTTTGCAAGCATGTGGAAGAGACAGTCCTGCTGCAAGGGCTTTGCAATCAAAATTAACAAGGCTAGAAAACCAAAAATAGGCAGTAATATCTGAGTAGACATTATTCCTAAATGAGTCTCTTACACAAGGAATTAGAATCAGGCCTAGCAGGGCAATTTTAAGACCGTGTTTTATTTATTTAATAAGCATCCCAATGAGAAACTTTTTATTTCTATGAATCATAGTCAGATCACAATCAATATTACTCGCTCTTCATCCTATAAACTTATTATGACTTTTTCCCCTGCAAACTAACTTCCAGTGTCTACTACACTGGTGCAAATCCTGTTGCTCAAAGCACATTGAGAGAGTTTCAAGTGCACAGAGATTTATTAGTAGGGCCCACTGTTGATGGCATGCATTGTCTCCAATGATGAAAGTTAGTTTTGGGAAAAGAAGAAAAATGGGAGAAAGACAGAGAGGTGAAAGTGAAAATGTAAACTCTTGGCAGCTGCCAGCCAGCCCAGGAGAGGGCAACAGGTTGCCCCTGTGAAAAGGCAGGGAGCTGCATCTGGAGGGTAGGCTGCAGGAATGCAGAGCCAGCCCCTTGGCACTGCACAGGTTAGAGCCCCTCGGGCACTGCCCCGCTGCTCCAGAAGGCACCTCAGGTCCAGTTAATAGGTGTAACAACCTCAGGCATCTCCCAGAGTTGAGCTCGATGGGTACGTGACAACACTGCACTGCACCAGGGAGGCCCAGTCATGGCCCTTTTCTGCTACACAGGCCCCGACTAAACCCCACCATAATCACCACCCAGCAGCAAGCTTAGTAAAGGAACAATTTTCTTTTTGCCTTGTGGCTGAAGCAATTCAGCTATTCTGAAAGACCAAGATCCATTTATTTATATTACTTCTTGGCTATTTTTTAAATCTCTATCAATATGTGCAAGATTTGATTTTAAAACATCTGTACCACTCTAACACCATTTATACACATTGCAAAACCAGACTTTCATCAATATTCAACTAAGATACACCATTACAGAAATTTCAACATCATATCTTCTACAAAGCCTGAATTAATAATGTCATCAACTCAATCCAATAAGACAGGCAAGCAACAAGTATCACGCTCATAAATGCCATAACATTAATATACTTTTTCCCATTTAATAAAAGCATATTCTTAACAATGCAATTATTTGCACTCTTTATGCTCCTCTCATCGCAGCCTCCCAGGCTGCTGAGAAAAGCTTGTCTGTTGTTGGGAAAGGGAGGAATAATAACGCCTGACCCAGGTGGATAAGAACAAGCTACCAATTATTCAGCACTGAGTACACTTTGAAGAGCCTTCTGATAAAAAAAAATAAATTTAAACCTATGACACCACTTCAAAAATCACAGGCAGCATTTTTAACCTCTGTCCTTTTGCATTACTGCAGCAGTGCCTGGAAAAGCTACAGCAGAAGAGAGAGAGAGTAATTTAAGCAGTTCCCTTCATGCCACCACCATAGCTCAAAGGGACAGAAATCAAGAAACGTTAGAATCAGTGTAAGCAGATTAGAACATTAAGGAAGAATAAAACACATAGAACTTAAACAAAATCTGTTAAAAGGCGCATAGAAAGCACATATTTCTGAGCAGAGAGCAACTTATTTTCTGGAGATACTCCAGATTTTCAGTCTCCATCTGGTGGTAGTTAGTGCTGTGATGGGGGAAAAGAAGGTTTCCAGCTGAAACACAAGAGTGCACAACATTTGACATGAAAGACCTACAAGCGGGACAGCCACGGTCTCATCAAATCCTTAGGATCTGAACAACGATGGACACTTTTTTATATACACAAATCTAAATCACACTCATGCCTGTTTACAGAAACATGCTCTATTTAAATAAGAGCAAATTAGGAACCTGTGATTGAAATTGTGGTCCAGCTAGGAAGAACTAAAGACTTATTCTCACTCTTTTTTGTCCTTCCCCAGCACAGGGTGGTTTATCTTAAGCTGAGACTTGCCATTTAGAGGTATACGATAAACCAGATGGGCTTTTTCATTCTTCAGAGCGGCTACTGACCGCAACACTTGGTACTCCTGCATTCACAAACACTTCATCTGTTTCAGGGAAGAGGCAAGATGCACACGGGTGCTCAACCGCAGCTGCCAGAGAGATGGCAGCTCTCTACAGCTCTCTACAGCCCTCTGGGCACTGTATCCCACTGCCTTGCCCCAGCGGTCTCAGCTGGAGGAGGATGAAAAGCTGTGGTTCCTCTGGGGCCAGGGACCTGCCTCTTACCTAATGTACACCATCGCTCAAACAAAAGCAAACAAACCCTCAGGAAAAAACAGAGTCCAAGTGCTTTATTGTACCCAGAAATCCTGCTCTGTTTTAGGCTGTCTGCTAAGTGGGGCTGTGACAGTGGCTGTTGCTCCCCATTTGCAAACAACACTGGTGGGGAAAGGAGGAGAAGGGGGGCAAGAAGCAGGGCAAGAAGGAGCCCCTTGGAAACTACAGCCTCTGAGTCAACTTCTGCCTCAATGACCAACTAGGAGCACAAACTCCAAAACATGCACACATAAAGCTCTGTGCTGCAAATCAACGCAAATCCCATCTATTTCTCCTGCTTGATGAAATCATCCTCACGAGTTGTGAAGGGTGAGTGCAGTGACAGCAGAGCCAGCCCAAGCAGGCAGGTGTGGACACGAAGTAACAGGAGGAACCAGTCTTAACCCTTTTGCTGTAAATAAAAAAATATATTTTAGGAAACATAAGTGCAACAAAGTTGCATCTGGAATTTGGTGGGAAAGACAAGCTCCCTGAATTTGTTCAATTATTTAACTTTCCAGATTTTGGGGGGGGGTCTCCATAGATTACTTCAAGACATTTCTCTGCTATTCTTAAAACCATCCCATTCAATTACAGAGTGAAATTGGATTTCAGCAACACTTTTGCTTCTTCAGGATTCAGCAGTTAATGCCAAATGAAAGTGAAAAGAGAAGCCCGTCTTGTGAGGAAAGGACAAGGAAAAGAGCAATCACATGAGAAAACCAATGCCCGGATCTCTGAACAGCAAAGCAATTGCATGTTTCAAGTTCCCATAACATGATGGTGCCAGCTGAGGCTTATGTTAAAACTGTGCAATAAAATTAGATGTCTGGAGTCTCTGTCAGAAAAATGATGCTATCTCATTAATGGGATTACATAGAAAAATTGGAGGGATTTCAGTCAAGAGGAATAAAACGATTAAGGATCAAAAGAGTGTGACTCATGAAAGAAAGTAAAAACTAGATGCTGTGCTCTTGCCTGAAAAGCCCATGTCTCAGAACCGGAGAGGCTCAGTGGTACCAGTGACACCACAGCATCTCTCCCTTTGCATCTGGAATAACAGCGATAGATCGGACCACACAGAGTGAAAACTTGTATTATAAAATACTGGCCTTGTTATGGCAACACTATTATCATCTCACTCAGCAAGGAACTAATAATCAGAGGGGAAAGAGAAGAGGAAGGCTAATTACCTATAAACAGCTGGAGGATAAAAGCCCCATAAGAGAATAATACATTTAGTCAGAAAAAAAAACAGAGAAGAAATAGAAAAAGATTGTGACTAGAGAGACTGGGTAAAGTTAGAGCCTTTCAGCTAATGACTGGAGAGGATTTCTTAGCCATAGGAACAACATATATGCGGAATTGTCTTCCCAAGGTGGGCATTGGAAATCACAATTGCTGACTCATCTGAAGATGGGATGGCCACCATCCCAAAGACACCACCACTGTAAGATTCCAGCACTGACAGGAGGTGAATGAGCTACAGGGGAAAGGGGAGCAGGAGAAACAGTGCAAGCAGGAAAAGGGGAGCATTATGGCAGCAGATATTCCCTAGTCACCACTACTATGTTACATTGCAGGAAAAATAAATGAATAAATAAAAGAGATCTCTAAATATAGAATGAGATCCTCTTCACTGAGGGGGTAAACATCTCACTGCAATCCATCTTTTACAGTTGAACGACTGTAGGTTAGGCGAAAAGGTTCATTTAAATTCTGCACATGCTCACAGAGATAAACTGATTTCAGAAAGTGTTATTACGTCTGAACTCTCTCTCACTAGGGGTGAAAGCCAGATACTTTGTGAACCATTTTTATGATAGCAAATATTCTCTAAAAATTCATTAGATGTCAACATAAAGGACAAAAGACACCACCGTGGAAGAGCAGATGCTACAAGCTACCATACAAAGCATATTAGGGTCACTTGCCCTGCATTCCTCCTCATCAGCACAGGGCAGCAGTGCTTCAACACCCAGCTGCAGTCTTGTTGCTTGGCTATTGTGACAGCCAAGAAGTCAAACAAAAATGATAGATCCCAAGAAAAAACTTTGCTGAGGAAGTGCCAGTCCTGGAAGTGTCCAAGCAAAACCCTTCACAGCATGCCCACAGCCCATGCCATCAGCACAATATGCCAAGAGAAGCAAGGAACACCAGGAGGCAATTTCTTCCAACTACATCTCACTCACATCAGATCCTCCAGCAAGGAAGAGTGTGTACGCACGTGTGCATCTATGCACACTGGCATGGCACGGGGTTAGGACACTTAATTGCACTTTGGACCTTATCCAGTACATGTAGCATCAGGCAACAGCTCTCCAAGAGCTGATGGCTTAAAGAGCAGTGGAGGCTGAAGCACAGTTCACCAACACCCTCAAGGGCAGGTGAATACTACTGACAATTGACAGCCTGGCTGGGCAAATGGGACTTGGCCACCAAATTCCGACTGGCAGCACAAGCCAGACTGGTCCCCAGCTGATTCCGCAAGGCTGCTCATGACTCTGCAAGGCAAGGCAAGCTCTGCAACCAAGGAAAACGGTTCCAACAGAAGGTGCAAACAGAGCAGATTTGTTTGCTATTTTTATATGGTTTCTTACCACAGAACACACTTGAAGCTCTTAAGCCATTATACTTTGAAGAAGAGCTTTTTCAGAAGCTGTGCTTTGATGAAACTGGGCAAATTCATCTTGTTGCTCAGGCAAAGGAAGACCTAGCAGTCTCCCCTCTGCTTTCTCCTCCTCCTCTTTTTTTTTTTTTTTTAAAGAATGACCTCAAGTTTTAAGCTGCAACCCTGTTTCAGTAGATATATACCTCTGTTAGTACAGATTGCTAAATGCAACTGCACAGCATTTGGCCCTTCATCTCCAATCTCAGCACTAGCATTTAGAGAAACAGTGATCATGTTTACAAGTGATATTCATTGCAGGTTGTTAGAAATTCTCCATGATCTGTATTGAGCCATATATTGAGCCATGCAGCCAAACCCTTTTTTTACTGAAGCCCAGAATTTCTGTCAGAAAGGTTCAGTGCCTTTTTTGATTTACAAACCTTATAGTAATAGGAGCAGTTAACAGGGTTTCCAGAACAACAACAGTAACCATGCTGGTTACTTTGGGCTCTTTAGAGTCCTCACACACATGGAACACATCCAGAAGAGTCTCATTCCTTAAGTTTATACTCCCAAGTACCTTGCATCCAGTGTGAGTCCGGGTCTTCATGAGGGGAGTTGTGGTGCACAGCTCAATTGCTTCTGGTTCGTGGAAGATCACTGTCGGGAGAGGTTCTTTCCGAAGAGTTAGGACATTCAACTTAGTCTTTAACATGGTCTGAAAGTGCTAAACAGAGAAAGAAAAGCAATTATCTCTAGTTGTAGTGCAGAAAAGTGAGAGTTAATAGTTGGACATGTCTGCATTTTTCACTTGCTGTTCAGTGCCTTGGAAGTTTCCATGGGGACAGTTAACAAGTTCTACAACTTAAAACTGAATATCCGTTATTACTATTAGCAATGTGGAGACTGTTTTTAATTAAAAAAAGATATACACACACAGAATGAGAGGATACATTAGAATCCATGTATGTCCCAAAAAGGATCTAAATTCAACTTCTAATCACTCTCAGGCGTATTATAAAACTATTAATAGATTAACGACGATATGAAGGGAAGAACAGAGGATCAAAGACCATTGAAAGAACTATGGATTCATCCATTCTTGTTTTCTTTCCTCTGTACTTAAATCTCATCCCATTTACCTTTGTAGGTGTTACAAAGTTCAGGTGTTACATTCAGCTCAGTTCCTACTGAGCTGAATGCCTCATCAATTAGCATGTGAATTTTAAATTCTCTTCCTTTGTAAGCAATAGTTCCTCTAGTCTCTAATGTAAATGCCACTGCTGGTACTAACCAACAGATGTCATTCAAAACTTGTCACTTGCTGTAAAGGACAAGAAATTATTCCCCATGCATAGGCGAAGAACTATCCAAGTCGACAGTAATGTTGCTGAATGAAAAATTTCTCAGCAATTGGTTAGAGCTAAGAAAGCCAATCCTTGAAAGATTTCCAAATCAATTTTTTGGAATCAGGGGAGTCAGAGACATTTTTCAACACTTGCATGTTTCTTTGAACTGACCTTCATTCGAGAAACTGAACATTTTTGCTTGCTACTATGTATCTAAGGGGGAAAATATGCAGATATGAAACAAATCAATACAGTATTCTCAGCTAGTAAAATACTGCAGCACTGTCTAAAGAAATGCACATTTCTTAAAGCTTCATAACTTGATCCTTATAAATCAGCACTTATTAGATGCATGTGCAATGACTCCAGATTACTTTTATCAAAACCAAACCATTTGTTCTGCCTTTTGATGGCAGATTCTTAACTTGTTTTGCAGTCACCCGTTTCCTCAGCCTCCCCCTCACTTCTGCAAGGCAGACAAACATTACAGGATCTGGCTTGCAGAAAGATAGATGCTAAGCGATTTCCCAGAACTGTACAAGAAATCTCTATGAGAGCTAGAAAATCAACTCAGGTCTTTGCTTTTCAGTCCTGTGCTTTAGGTGAGGAAAGTGACTATTAAATATTTTATTTATACACAGAGCATGAATCAACTATATAGATACTATACTGGTTTCATATGGATTTTTGTGGATTCAAGTATTTCATTGAAAATGTATGAGAACTTCTTGGAAATAAAATTCCTACTTAATTCATAAATACTTTATCATTAGGTAACTAAAAGCCCATTAATACACTTCTTAAATAGTTTAATCCTTAACTCATCAGTGTTTAGGTCCAATAATTGTTATGATACTGGGTCTACATCACCTTAAACACTCTCATAAGCATATTCAAGGCATAAACACTAACAGTCTGTGAAAATAGTACTTGTTTTCCTACCTCATGCGTGACGTTACAGCCTGTTACAGCAATACTTTAGGGCATCCATGCTGTTTGTGCAAGCATTCAAGTTTCCACCCCAGCAAAGAAATCTACTCATATTCTTTTTCGTCTGGCTCATTTTACACATTATCCCATTCACTCTTCCAAACACAGCTCCAGCAAAACAGAGTACTCCATTTAAGGTGACTGTACATTAAAGAATATTCTTTGATATGTGTTTCAGAAGACAACAGAGTTCTTTGCCAGACAGGATTACTAAACTCACTGAGAAAAACTATTTCACTTTACCTTTCAGTTGGGATTAACAGCCCTTTGTTTTGAGTTTCCTAGGCTTCTCTGGTGAAGTTGTTAGCAAAGGCAAAACAGCAGATAACCAGCCATGATGAGTGTAAAGCAAGCTCAAAGTTTGAGATCCTGAGTTTAAAGGAGCACTGCTGGTTACCAACCACAGTGTTGGGCTTGCTGGTCCCACTAATTGCTGTCTACTGCAAGTGTGGTTCTCTCTATTAGCTTGCCTTGCTTTTATATATAGGCTCTAGATCTGCTAACAGCTGAGGTTGGAGGAGAAAACATGCAGAAGGTACAGGACGTGCAGGTCCTGGCAATTCCCTGCCTGTGACCAGCCTCTTTTCACACACAGGGAAATGCTGGCTCCATGGTCATCTGCTGCCTTGTGTGGGCAGGGGATGGGAGAGGAAGGCAGAGGTGGAAAACTTACCTAAATATATTTTAACATGAAGTTGTACTATTTTGCTGGTGGACCAATTTTGGATTAACACCAGGTGGAAGATGACCCTATCCCAGCATTTTTCTTCTCCCTCTCTGTGTGCTGAAAGAGGTCCATTTCCACAGATCATTTATTTACAGACGTTCTCAAATAAAGAATGTTGCTTCCATTAGATACTCAATAGATGACAAAACTCTATTTAGCCCCTCTGAGTATTGAGCTTGGACCTTCAAAATGGTTGTTCTCCTCTGCTACCATCTCTATCAACTTCAGTGGGACTACTAACAGAGAGAGCAAAATCTGACCAAAATGAGGAAAGCTATCACAGCGATGTACCTTTTCTCCCCATGTTTTAACAACCACATATATGCAGTCTTGAATAAGGACAGGACTACTCTCTGTCTTACAAAGGCAATTCAATACTTGTTCGAGCAGCAAGTTGGAGTGGTTGGGTGCCAAAAACACTAGAGCACAATTGGCAGCAAACAGATAATTGGTTGCCAGAGAAGTGCAGGACGAATTGGGGGTGGACACAGAAATAGCCTTTTTCTTTGGACTGCATAGCTAACGCAGACAACGCTGCATTCCCTGCACACGGGTCATATGATGGCTGCCATAAGAAAATCAAGTCTCTGCCAGGAGACATCACGCAGTGAGCCCCCAAATAAGCAAGTTATTTAAACACATGCCTAACTTTCACTGTGTGAGCAGTCCCAGTAAAGCACACGTGGGTAGTCAATGGGATTATTCATGTGCTTTAAGCCAAGAACAGGATAAAGTGCTTCGCTGAACCCATTTCTTAGTTTCCACTCCAAACTGGCATCTCCTGCGGAAACTGCTGGCAAAGGCTGACCTATAACAGTAGCCAATGTATTTTTTGAGAAGAGGCATTGGATCTCCACTGCTGTGAACTCAGAATATTTCTTTAAAGTGCTTTAAATTCACAAAGTTCTTGAAAAGCATGACTTTGGCAATTCACTGAATAAAGGTTCAGGGAACATTATACCATTCACATTTCGTGTGCCAGAACCACTAGGTTCACTTGGTAGTTCTCATACTTAAAATCATCAAAGGAAGAGATTCTTAACTGGCATGAATATAACAACAGCTCAAAACTGCACATCATTCATCCTTTATCCATTTAGATGGTGCTACTGATACAGACTTTATGTTTGAAAGAAATGCAAGGAGCAACGTAGCAGTAATAAATTGGCAGCAAGTTTTAAAATTTCTTGAGCAAACAAAATAGCTCAATTACCAAAGAAAGGGTCAGAACTGTAATTAGCACTGTATTTTCCTACTTGCTGAACATGAAACTATTCAAAATAAAATTTAAGTAAAGCCTCTAATAACATCAGAAAATTATCTTAATACAAAACCATAGTTTCGCTTATTCAAGGACTGAAGTTCCGTCCGTTTCTTCTGCTTAGTTTACCAGTCTTGGACAGCATCCTTTCCCCCTGTAGAAGAAAGCTAAAGAGTATATAACTGGTAGCCCAAACCTTTAGCAGGCCAAGACTGTCACTACAGAGGTACAATACATACTTTCCCTCTTGGTAACCATCAAAGTGCTCCTATTTCAATGAAAACCCTGTCATCACTAACCCTTTTTGCTACAAGTTGTTCTTACAAGAATGTAAGAATCAAGAACTTCTAAATTTCTTTCAACATATACTTTGTTATCAGCTCAACAGTCACACATTAGCTCTAGAATAACTATTTCACAACATTCAATTTGCACAATTTAGGTGCTCTGTATTAAGTCCAAGCACAACTTCTGTTGCTGTTAAAACTAAAAATTGACATTATTTTGGTTTAATTTGTCAGCAAAAATACAGTGACTTCCACAGCTCAGGCCAAATGTCTTGGAGAGAACAACTGTGGCTCTACACAACTAAAGATGCCTTGGAGAAGAAAAGTATGGACTGACGATTTGCAATAATAGTAATGCTTAGTGCTTCGGTACAGCTCCTCATCTTCAGGTCCTAACTAAACAGTCACTGCTGTTCACAGTATTGAGTACTCAGCAGTCAAGCCTTGGCTAACAGATCTTTTCATTTTCATGATGGAAATAAAGACTCAAATTCAATAAATCTAAGAAAGGATTATATATTGGATGTGAATATTAAAGAAAAGTCAAGAAAGAGGGGACTGTAACTCATTGTAATCTGTGATCCAACAATAGCAGATGAGCAGAATGAACATGGTTTACAATCTAATTGGATTGCAACACAATGAATGTAAGTAAGAAAGTCTTCAGCACCTTAGCTGTCAGCACCCATTATCTCTAAACATCAGGATTACAACCAACACATGACTCCAGAAACTGGCATCAAATTTCCAAATGACCTGTATTTGGCCAAATTTTGCCAAAGACACACATTGAGTGCAAACCCCAAAACGATAGATGTTAATTTGTGAAAAAGAGTTATTCTAAAAGTTCAAAGCTTCTGAAAGAGTGTTTTTCCAGAATGAAAAGCCATCCTCTGTGCAGCTCATGCTACAGCACTTACAAAGGAATTTCCACATGAAAACCATGTTTGAGCATCAGCAAAAGATCAGGGAAATTCAAAAATAACCTCTATAATTTACTACTTCAGTTCAAGTACTTCCTCTACCTTTCAGATCTATTTAGTTCTGGAATGAAATCAAAATTTTTCAATATCATCCCATAGCAAGACACAGCATCCTAGGAGAGGAAAGACACAGCCAAGTGCAACAAACGATGAGAGAATTTTGGAAAGTCCAAATGTCTCTTTTCACCTATTCCCAGTGGAATTTGACTATCGGTGTACGCAGTCTCCACTCTCTTACTCATGGTCAGAGGAGATGACAACATTGTAGTCCTTCAACACTATGGTTACACCACCAGTGACATGAGCACAGCTGTGATCTAAGGACCACTCTACACCAAGCCTCTGGCTTTTCAACAAGAAAAGAATTCTGATACTGTTCATACAAGAACTGTTCCATTTCAAGTCTCTGTTCTGTTTAAAGCAAATACCACCCAGTACAGATGAAAGTCACATCTGATCCATTTCTTGCTAAACAAATATTAGTAACACAGTTTAAATACTTTCCCCTTCCCCATATTAAACTTTATCATGCTGTATTTATTTATCCTTTAGTAGCAGTTCATATAAACATTGTACTGAACACTACAATAAAACCTACTACAGAGGGGATGGAAGCACTTATCAAAGTCAGAAATCACCCCATCAGCAGCCTGCTCTGTAACACAAAACTGACTGGCATGCACAAATCCAAGATCATGTCACAAGTCTTCATACTCAAGCAGATCCAGCTCGAGTACTCTTCTTGAAACCAATCCAACTCCAGAAATCTGGTTATTAAAAGCCTATCTCAACTAGCATGTCGAAAGCTCTATTTTGCCAGCCTATCAAATTAAATCCATTCAATCTCTTTCAGGTACCAGATGTCACTTAGGTGAAAAAGCAGGTAACTATGTCTGAATGTACATCTCTCAATTGCAAAGAAATGGCAAGGGGCACGAGGGGACGACAGACTTGCCTGCAGGTGCCCTGTAACACATTTTGGAGGTAGAGGAGTTTGGGCAGGCCCACAGCACAATTCAGCATGGCCACACCAAGGGCATGGCACCCCCAGGGATCTTGGGCGCAAAGAATCTGGGAAACATCATGCCACAAATGAACAAAAAGACCTTCACCACCCCACCACGTGCCACCCTGCGTGGTTGGGCATTAGAAACTGAACCAGTGCCTGACACTGCTTTCCCCCCTCGTGTCCCCTGGCTCCCACCAGATAGTGCAGAAGAGAGACGGGGGCAGCGGGAAGTGTTTGGCACAGAAAAAAGTAATCTGCATTTACCAAGATAAACTCAAATCTGTATGATAAAAAAAAACCAAATCCATACGATAAGACACTGAGCAGAAGGCAGCATCAAAGCAAGGCCTGGGACTGGAGAAAGGAAAGCACCAGGAGAGGCAGCACCCAGCACGCTGCAACCAATGCTCCCTGCTGCCAGGCAGAGACCCTCTTGGACTCCTCCTGCCATTACTGAACCTACGGAAGTCAAGGCTAAAGCTCTGATAGAAAAACCTATAACACAGAAAAAACAGATGAAGGGAAGGGGGGCACAGGAGTGCAGATAGAAAGGCAGGATGAGGACACAGGGAACCGTTTTCGGATGGCACGCGCAGCTGCAGTGTATGGTAGAGGGGAAACCAAAATCAGTCGAGTGTCAAAAGGCCTTTCAGCAAAGACGCTACTGGATCTTTGTGTGCAAGCACCAAGGGTTATTCCATCTTGCTCTAATACCAGTTTCTTGGGAAATATTCTTCTTTCTGCGGTGATAAGACACAGCTCTAAAAAACACACAACTATCAAGATTTCATAAACAAAACTCGCACACCCTATCGATAGCCCTGATCACCCAGCTGCCTGTGTGATGAGGCTCACATTGCCTTGTTTTCTTACAAGTTTAAAGAATTTCTATTTCCTCACAATTTAATTCATGTGAAACGTTTTGTTCTCAGACTCTGTGTACTTTGAGTTTGCTCTGGCTGGATGCCTCCATTCTGTTGCCAAGCTTATGCGATTCCAATCAGCAGGATTGCTGCCCAAACAAAACACAATCCCAGATACAAACACCCTCCAAACTGCAGGGAACTTCAGAGCCAGATGAGAATTTCATGACTGATCCTCTAACATCTCTCTACACTTGGCCAAACTAACCCCCCAGACCCAAGCAAATCTAAATATACAGGATATTCAGAGACTAAATTCCCAGTTTAGCTGTAATTTCTCAAAACCCGAAGTCCCACTAATAGAGATCCACATCAGAGTAGGAAGGAGTCAATATTTCAGGACACTCATAATCACAAAAATAAAATGAGACCTCCTGAAACCATCAGTGGAGGAGGTAAAAAGTCACAGTACTACAAAAAGGAGTTCTTTGATTAATCTATATTACAGTACCTAAATTCCTAGTTCATTATTTCAGTGGAAATTAGGCATGTTAGAAATTAGGATGGAAGATGGATATCTAAATATGTACATCTGAATTTGGACTTCTACGGTTTATTATTTACTGATGACTGTTACACATATTTTGAAATGAGTTGTGGTTTCCAATGCCTGGTGTTCATGGCACATATTTTATACCAGAACAACATTATTTTAGTATCAATAAAATAGCATTTTAGTATTATGACTTTCACCAATGTATCAACTGAGCTGGTCTCATAAGTAACTGCTTCACAAACTTTTGGCCTCAAATCACTGTTAACTCTCAAATTTTAAGTACTTTTTTTACGACTGAACTAGCTCTCCTTCCATCCAAGCCCGATTAACAGATAGCTGTGTTGTGTATTTTATTAAATGCAACCATTGTAAAAAAACATTACACTTGCAGTAAAACCTCTGCCTTTTTCTTCCATCCAAATCCTGATTACATTGGTCTTCAAACTACATTCAGAAGTCCAGCAAAAAAAGCTAGCCTGGGAAGCATAGCTCCATTACACAGCACTGAAGGAAAATAAAGTCATGCCCATTATCTGCTGTTCATCCTCTTATCACCAGAGCAGCAGTACCTCCACAAAAGCAGCACGTGTTTGTGCAAACCTGGAATGTTAAGCTAGATGACAGTTTCAAAAGTATCAGTATGCCAGAATTCCTCTGTGCAAGCACAAATATCTATCAGCCTCATCATTTTTCAGGACAAATGGCAGCCAGAACACAAGGCCAAGAATAGACAAATTTAAAAAAAGAAAAAGAAAAAGAAAAAGAAAAAGAAAAAG
>JAOXJM010000052.1:17842630-17868967 GCA_026413425.1 Tringa solitaria | reverse complement strand
AAAGAAAAAGAAAAAGAAAAAGAAAAAGAAAAAGAAAAAGAAAAAGAAAAAGAAGTGTGGAAATAAATGAGGAGCTAGGAGCTGACAAGAGAAAGAACAAAATAGGACATGCAGCAGCATAGATATGTCAAGTTCATTCACTTTGATTTTGAGCTGACCTCTTAGCTGTTTTCCAACATATTTTTTCCCCAACATGAGTTTCCAGTAGATGTATTATTTGGTATAGTTGGCCCAATATTAAAACAATGGAATCCTGCAGCATGAAGGCGGTTGTTGCTTTTTCAATTTGCTCTTGGAGGCTTTCCAATAATTTCTGTGTCAGAGGATGCTTTAAAAAGTTCTTTCTCCTCACTCTGTGCCTGGCAGAGCAAGCCCATCTCGTACAATACCTGCCAGACAGTCACTGCATTCCCCAACTCAGCCCTTTCAAAACCAGGATTTCTCTCTCTCACTCTTCTCCTTCATTTTTTGCAATAAATCAATAATGTGTTAAGCAGTTTTGTAGTTCAGTGACCTCTCTCTTGTCGTTCTAAGACTTGTTCACTTAGACAGGGATACAGACTAGATGACACAGATGCCTACTACAAACAGGGAGTTTGCCCCAATTATTTGCTACAGGAAACATTGTGCCTAATACTATGCAGAAACAAAGAGCACAAACTCTTGCCAAAAATGCTTACGTATTGCTTAAATACAAACCAAATGAACTTTTGGGATAAGTCTAATGAATTCTTGTATTTACAACTACAAGATGATGAGAATCCACTCCTTTCTCCAAAGCTGTCCTTTTTATCACTGATTCCTTTGATGCTACTTTACAGCACTGCCTTTTGCAGGTCTGAAACAGCCCCAGGATTAAAGCCTGGCATACTTGAGGGTTTCTGAGAGGGGGTACCCTTACTTCCCATAGACAAAAGCCATCTCCAAGCAAACAGACCTGCTTCTTCAGCAAGTCAGCCTTTTCAGAAAGCCTCCATCAGGGTGCATTTGCCCAAGCCTTGCAGAGGGCAAAGAAAGCAGCCTGGTGGCTTCAGCCTTCCTTCTCTCCCCACATCACCCTGTGCACCATCAGTGCATGCTCCAGAGAATGTCTGGCCAGCACTGCTCTCCTATCACATGCACCTTCCCAAGGAGACCTCCCCAACTCCAGCAACATTCACAGGTATTTCATCTCCTGAAATATTACTCCCTTTGTGCCTCCACCAGCAAATTATTCATCACAGGGGAAATCTGATCAGATTTATGGCTATACAAACCTTCAAGCAGATGATGTAGAATACAGACAAAATCTGGGTCCCATGACAGTGCAAATGCATAACCCCTGTTCTCAGGGGGACTTCACACAGTACGTCTTCCCACTTCTTAAAGTCATGAGTAAGAGCAGCACACCAGAGAGCCTACATCAGAAATAAGGGATTCTATAGAAAGTGATCAAAAATTGCATTATACAAAGTGTCTCATTATTTCAGCTAAGACTGAGGTTTGGATAATTGACAGGCTTTGCACCAAGAAACCTTTACAAAAGAAAATCAAACCAACTTATTTACATTCCTGTTTCTCCTGCAACTACCTTTTTACCTTTTTGATTAAACTGAGCCCAAACAACCAGATGCAAAATTATTCTGCTTTTCCAGTGCAGAAAAGTGAAGCGGCTGAGGATGGTACTGCCCTTTGCTGGGGTGAACCTATGGCACCTGTGGACAAGACAGCCCTCTCATATCCATGTCATCCAGATATAAAGGTTGAATCTGCAAGGTGTTTTCAAGGTTTTTCAAAAGTAATTAATCTTTTTTGATGCTTCCATTTTTGTGATTTTCAAAGGACAAGTCCTTAGTACTTGACGAGAAGGGATATTAAGCTACCAACTTCTCACGATTTAAGCACCCAGACCCAGAGATATTCAGAAACTCCAGCTTCTCTGTAAAATCTGTTTCTTCTTCTTTACTCGTCAAAGTTCACATAATTTTGCAGAAAGCTTCTCTGTAAAATCTGTTTCTTCTTCTTTACTCGTCAAAGTTCACATAATTTTGCAGAAGCCTAACTAATCCCTGAGCTGAGCATTAAGTTTCAAAATCCTAGTGATTATACACACATTACAGTTCTTAGAACAAAACAAAACAAAAAAAGCAAATCCCTCCAGAAGAGAAATAAAATATGCACCAGGAGATTCAACCAGACGCCCTTATCCCCCCAAGGCATGGTTAATATACTATCTGCCAGTACATATGGGACCAATTAAAAAGAGCTAACTCCTTACACAGGCGCTGCAGTGTCACTCTGGAGGAATCCACAATTGATTAAACAAACTCAAGTAATTCCATTCTGGAAACACGTGCTCATTCATACTCAAATCCCAGTCCTTAGGAATCCCACATGGCATGGAAAAAAATAAAAAAAAGAAATTCCTGCTTCCACAGAAATCTGTGGCAAAACAAATCTGAAGTTCAACAGGAATAGAACTAGTCCCCATAGTCGCTGCTGCTTTCCATGTGCTATTACATGCACCTATGTGAAGAATTATTACTACTTTCTAGAGTAGTAACTAAATTGCTATTTTAGTCTTATAAGTCAACATCGTCAATGAAATGAAGACCATTGAATGACAGAAATATTAAATTGTTTAACTAAAGAAAACAGAAGAGCTCAAAACCATTCATCATTCCCTTCCAGGAATACCAGCAGAACCAGAATACTTTAGGCCTGTAAAAGGATCATCATTCAACCTCTTGATGTTGTGAAGGCTACTTTCTTTTTCCAGTAATTATACTCTTGCTTTTGCCCAATCTGCTCCAAACTTTGTTTGACACAGCAGTGACTTGCAAGTTTTCAACACAGTAAACAACTGCAGAATAAACAACCCCACAGAGCAACAAACAAAGGGGAACATCTTTATTCTTAGTGCAGCTTTAACTTTCTTCCCTGCTCCACTGATGCTGACCACCTTAAACACCGCCATTCTAGTCACATTACAACTTAAACAATGTTGCATTGAAAAAAGACAGTCAATTTTGAATCTGGAACTTTGGGCTAAACTTCAAGAAATGAAGTTGCAGAAGAAACAGGAATGTAAATGAGAGGTGGTTTTTTTTATTAAATGTTCTTGGTGCAAAGTCTATCAATTATTGCAAACCATATTTTAACATATTTCAGGCTTAAGAGAAATGAAATAATATAGAACATCAACATCCAGGGAAAAGGGCCTGGGCTGTTAAAGCCCTGAGCTTCTCTGCATGCAGATCTAACACATATTCCTGTAATACAACACGATGGAAGTATTCTGAATACTCATGACATTTACAGTCTCTAGTGTACCTGTGTCAGGCAGTTAGTTAAATAGATGTGAAAGAACCAACAAAATTAAAATAAATTAACTGCCTGCCCAGCATTTCCCCACTGCCTTCTTCCTTTGCCCCATTCAATTTAAGGCAGGAATATTACTGATGTAGTTATTCCAGCATCCCTCAAAGCACACAGAGCTGTAATTCTACAGGAGGCGTTAACAAAGTGGCTTTTATCAAACTTGATGCATCTGAAATCTAAATTATTTACCCTGAAAGAGAAGGGAGTGAAAGAATTTAGGGGCCTCTGATAAAATATTAAAGTATTGAATCTTGTGAATACCAATTAGTCATTCCTCTGGGCAAAAAGAGTTTCAAGACAAATATTTCTTTTAATCATAAGAGGCATGTATTTGGCTGAAAAACCCACATAACTGCGATGCAAAATGTTTGAGCAGCTTTACACATTCAGTCCTCTATAATTATAACAAGACTGCTAAAAATTCCACTTTCACAACCACCACAAATAAAAAATTAGAAATCCAGTAGATTACCATGCAAAAATGTGTCCTCTACAGCTTAATCTTGCGATAATGCTTTTTATAGCACGTCTCTCTGCCCAGACTTGCAGCTTTTGTTTGCGTTCTGGCCACTAAGCAGAAGGGTTATCAACCTTATTCTTTCTTTAATACTTGAAATTTTTCATGCTGCAGTCCTACCGATGGCTTATCTAAGCTTAACTACGCTTATCTAAACTATTTGCATATATAATGGCCGTACAGTTCTTTCAAAAAATCTCCAAGCTAAAGTATGTTACGTCAATGACAGTAATCTGGCCTAAAGAAAAAAAGAGGGGGGGGTTGGGGGGAAAGCCTGATTCTGAGCATTTACTGATACAGCAGTAACCAGGTAGACTGCAAGATGATGCTGACGGATGCATGCACACAGGGATTCATTACAGCTGCTGACATCCTCAAGGCTGCCCACTGCAAAGCTTCACTGCCTACACACTGGTCAAGAGCATTCAGCACAAAACATCCCACATGGGCACAAAATAAGGCTTTGCCTCTAGGTCTCCACGTTGAACTCAGAGGGCGGTCAGAGCCAAAGGCTCAAAATGGACATTTGCTTTCTTTGGGTTGACTCTGAGCTAGGTGACAGGGGGCTCTTCTCCTGCTTTCCAAGTGTTAGCATTATTTCAAAGAAAGTCTGTGTAAATGGTTGTACTCTTGGTAAATTACTTGGAAGACCACCACAACTAAATTATTTTCATTTAAAAAAAAAAAAAAAAGTATGTCATTTCAGTCTGGAAGCAAAGCTTGAAAGAGATAACCTAAAAAGTGGAAAGTCGGGCAAGCTGTTAACTGAAGGCATGGATTTTGAGAGAGAACTTTAAATCCATGTCAATTAATCACCACTAGTTTACCTACAATATACTGACCTTTAATCCAACTACACTATTTTCAGTCTTGGGTGGCTTTAGGAGCAGAAGGTATCCTTGTTTGATTCTTATTCAGTTTTGGATCCCAGGTTCTCTACATGGAACATATTTTCAGATGACAGTAGAAAAGCCTCTGAAATAACAGCAGTCAAGTTTTGCATGCACAGCTATTTACACAAGCCAAATCTACAGTTTTACAAGACAATCGGCTAGATAAACATCTGTCTGCTCCATTCTGAGCATAGGAGACCTTTGATCATTCAACAAAGCCTGTTCCCTCCTGGGTGACATCCAACAACCACCATAATTGAATTGCTCCAAGTTTTGCTTTTTCCTGTCTTTAATCGCTGCTTGGGTATCATGTGCATTTCAGTGTCACCCACAACACAATGAGGACAACAGAGAAAATCAGAGGTTGAGGAGCTACAGCATCTCCCTGCAGAAACAGGAACACAAATTAGCAGCATTTTCTGCTGTTAAAGCCAGTCAAGTGTATGCAGTAGTTACCCATAAAGGACGGCAATGAGTTTTGACTGTGGCACAATGAAAAACTATACAACAAGTGCATCTACTTAAAAACCGATTTTAAAAAAAAATTTGTAGAAATAAAAATTAGTAATCATTTGAAAACCATGATATTCCATGCAGTACTCCAACACCAGTATAGATATTAAAAGTGAACCAGCTTCAACCTGCACATGAAACAGGGCTGTGGTTATAATCTATTTTCCCTGTAGCACATGTAGAAAAGTGATTAATTCCAACTTATGCCCTACAACATGAGCAATTCCACTTTCATGTTTTATCACCATTATAGGTTGAAATAAGCACACTCTGGTGGCTATCACTGATATTCCCAACTCAGCAGAGTAAAGCCGTTCCTGAAGCAGATTTGGGATTGTTTTTTCTGCTTACACAGTAAACAAATCACAAATGCAGTTTACTGTGCAGCTGCCAATATTTAATAGTGTTTAATGGTGCAGTACATCTCTGAGTGGGAAAAAGGCTCAAGCATCTATATAGAGAAAAAATTAGTTCATGAACTCCAGTATGGCTTCCCTCCTTGCCTTCCTCCCTGAATGTGTGCTGCTGTGTTTAAGAACAGGAGTAACATGCAGCTTGTGGGCTAGGTATTTGCTGAAATATCATCTCAGATGAGACAAACCTGGGGAAGAAACAGGAGACAATTCTGATAACAGCATAAGCAACAAACCTACCACACAACAAACACACATAGGATGCAGGGGTAAGTCTCAGTGGTAATTTGGCAGAGCAGCCTACAGCAGCCCATGCCACTTGCCCTAGGTTGTATAAAGCATTCCTGGAGCGTTGCTGCCCCATAGTTGCTTAGACTGCAGCTAGCCCAACTGTGCCCCGCAGCCACCATCATCATCACCATTAATTCATAGAATTATAGAATCATAGAATGGTTAGAGTTGGAAGGGACCTTAAAGATCATCTAGTTCCAACTCCCCTGCCATGGGCAGGGACACCTCTCACTAGACAGAGGCGTGACAATTGTCACAGAGGGTGGCAGTCTTTCCATTTATTTAGCTCTACATATGCATACACAGCAGAAGGACAAGAAATACAAGGCTCATTTTTCCCCAGCCCATTCAATTTGGAAGAGATTCTTCTCCAGTTTGGTGCATGAAGTGCTCTGGCTCCAGCCTCTTTGGCACACAATCAAACAGCACTTAGAGGAAATCCAAGTCTTCTATAAAAGTTGCATCTCAATAAATTGTGTCCTACCTCTCTTCCCTATCCACGTTCAAAGAGAGAGAACATTGCACAGCTTCCAAAGCCATTCCCATTTCAGCATTACTTTCCATCTGTACATGTTTCAACTTTCAAAACCATGCTTAGTATGAAAAAAAAGCACAGCAAAAAGGCAAGGTTGTCTTACCACATTATATTCACTTAATAATCATAAGCAATTTCTCAGAGAAGTCCTTCAGGCACAGTTTTAATGTTAAAGCAATTCTTGCTTCATTTTACCCATCCACTGATGCAGAGCTGATAGCCCAGCTCATTAAAAAGTACAAGGCACCATTTCAAAAAATGCCATAATTTATCGGGCAGAGTTTAGTCACGCTCCACGCAGCAGCCTGGATGCACAACACCAACTGCCTCTGACACCTCCCAAATCCAGCACCGAAGTCCCTTGATTTTGGGCTCAGATGCCCAAACCTCAGATGGTGTATGAAGTCACGTGGCAAAGCTTCTTGCTGCAGTTTTTCAAGAGGCTTTGCTGCATTTCAAAAAGCATGAATCCCACTTGAGTGACAACCCTTTCTTCATGTTAAGCATTGGCACCCATTTAACCAGGTATAAAACTCATTACAGGAAGGATGAGTGGAGAGAGGATAAATATTGCAATCATTTTTTTGACACTATGATATTTACATAGCACAAAAATCCACACATCAGTTTGATTAAGGACTGGAGTACAAAACAGTGACAGAGCTCTCACTGTGTCCTGCTGGACATCAGCTGTTGGTTAGTTGATTTGATATCCCAGTGGTTAGATCCCACACCTGGACCATGCAAATTATAACAGGCAAAGCAAAGAATCATTTCCTGGGATGAGATTCAATCTAGTCCTCAATTTATTCTTTTGAGGACCTGTGCTTCACTTCTCACAATTACTCCCCAACACACAGAGGATATCAGCCTTTGGACTCACGTAAGATGGGAATGAACCACCTCTCCTATCAATAGGCATCCTTCCAAGAAAACAGGGATCAGAAGAAAGTAGTAAACCCTTCCAAAGCTCTCATTAGGAAGGTGTGCATTCGGGACCATTCAACAAATAGCAGCCAAGTAATAATTCCATCAGGAAACTCAAGTGGCAGCTCTGCTAAACTAGGTGCTACACCTGAGAGAGACACTGCAAATCAAAAGTACCTTCCTGATCTCTCTACACAGTCTCTGCAAACATCACATTGCTCTGCTTAAAGCTTCATGTTGCTTTCTGGAAGAAAACCTTGTATTTAAAATAAAGCCCACTAGAAGGAGATAAACTGCCCTTAAAAAATACTTAACAACCTCTTTGCTTGTTATCGAGTGGCCCATACATATGCCAGATGAGCGTTGTAGACAATGATAATGCGTTAAATAAACACTTCTGTTTAAAATCCATAAGCCTACTTATGACTAGTTTGAGACATCCGAATATCTACAGCTTATTCAGTTCAAGAATCCTCTGCTCTTAAAATGTCCATTCAGCATGCGTGCCAGATACTGTTTCACAATACTACAGGCTCACTTATTCATAAACAAATCATTAACATTCTTGACATAAATCCATAGTGTACAACAAATCCCAGCTATGATAGTGTTTTACTACATTTGCTGTGCCCATCATGAATGGGACTTCTGTTTTCACCAAAAAACACCCTCAACAAATAAAAGGCAAATTATCCTCTGCAAGAAAACCACCAGGATGAAACGCCTATGCACAGATTACAAACTAATTATCAAGTTCATTTAGTAATAAACCTGGCGTTCAGTTAGTGAAATGGGCCGTCACAACTTATGGAAGAAATTTGCTTGTGAGAACTCTAATAATATAAGAAACTCTGATTGTTAGATATGTCATTACAGACTTTTAACATTTCCTCAGCTACAAGGGAAACCTTTTACACATCCCCACTTTTCCACACACGGACACAGGATTGATCATCTGAAAAGACCCTTCTAAAGCCCTTTGGCATTCAGTCCCTGCCAGGGGTTTATTTACAGCCCTGGATCACAGGGTTTCAGAAAGCCCCCATATGATCAAGGCCCATTTTTACACACATACATCACAGCTTAAATTGGACTAATTAAAATGAACAGAATAGTTTAACAAACACATCAGGACCAGGCTGCTTATTCTCTCTGAATATACTCTACATAGATGGCAGCACAGAGCAGCAGTTTCAATCAGGGTTTCCCCAAAGAACACAGTCCACATGTAAAACCTCTGCAAGTGCCCCAAAAAGACTCCAGCACATGCCAGCACCCCTACACCGAGGGGAATGGGGAGATGGCGGGTTGGGATTTGGGATTCCCTGCCTGGAGCTGGTCTGCAGTGGAGGGGACGTTCCCACAGCACCTCCCAGGACAGATCACGCATCGGCACACAGCAGCCAGCCACCAGCACTGGCTGGCCACTAGAAAAGCTTCGGAAATCATGGGGTTAAACCCTCTACCCTTCACTAACGCCTTCCTCGCCATATTTAAAGAATTAAATGCTTCCCTGAATGGCCAGATTTAAGTAATTAAAAAAAAAAAAAAGAGTGGAAGATAGTTAAACTTTCTATTGATGCTCTTGGCAGATGAGAAATGCACTCACAAGAGCTGGACTTCTCCCTGGATTGATAAACATAAAGCAGACTGTCTTCTGTGCCGGCTGCCAGCTCAGCCCAGGGAATAAAAGCTGTTTTCAATTCTGCAAAAGACACATGTGCATTGAAACAGTGAATGCTTTGCAAGGCCTCAGTCCTGCAAGAAATCAGACCCTTACTCACCGTGCAGCACACAGGCCTGTGGGCACTGGTGGCTGCTCACAGTAGGTAAAAATACACATATGGCTGAAGCTTTGCAGAAATGAGAGCTTTGTTACTGTAAATACCTGCCCGCTTTTATAACAATTACACTACAGAATTTGTTAGAGGCAAGCCTCCTCTTTTTATTATCTTGATTGGCATGGATTTTCCATTTACAGCTTGCTTTAGTTCCAGTTTTATGATAATTTCACTGCAGTATACTCATGTATGAACATATACAGCATGAATAGTCTTTAGGCAGTCTTTAGGTCTGACCTACTAAGGATGTTCTACAGCTCAGAAGGGCAAGTTTACAGAATGTATTTACAGTTTGTCTCTGTACCCAGACTTCAAAAACATTTCAAACCTATTTTTGCCAAAGAACACAGCTACCAAAGAACCACTGGGGTTGTCTGGCCTGGCTTTTGGTACCACAGAGGTCACCACCCCGAACAGTTCTTGCTTTTACCCCTGTTCTCCCAAAGTTGTAACACATCTGTTAGTACAGAAACCATCACAACTGAAAGAGTGCAAGGGATGAATAAATTTAGATCTCATTTGCCTTCAGGTTTTCTGACCATCTCAGAATCACGGTTTTAGATGTTGTCTGTGACAGTAACGGATAAAAACCAACTCAAAAAATGCAGCAACAATTTAAGGCAGAAAATCACAGATAATCATACGTCTATAGAAAATAAGGCACTATAGAAATCCCAGGCTATGAGGGTCAGGCTCAAGTGATATGGGATTTGAAAGAAGGCAAACACGTCTCTGTCAGGAATCAGCAAGGAAAATCAGACAAGTTAGGCAGTCATTTGCTGTATGATACAACAGCAAAATGACACTGAACCCTTAGTGTGAGGACACTTGAGAAGATGGCCATGCTGTGGAGATGCCCAGCAGCACCCGTTTAGGAAACACACACAGCACAGCTTTGCTGAGCGATGGCCGGGAGAGGGCAGGAGTGAAAACAACAAAGTAAGCCAAAGAAAAGTCCAAGGGGAAAGGGTATACACTATTTGGAATAACTTCATCCTGCTGACTTACAGGTAGCTTGGGGCACACGCAGGGCAGCTTGCTAAGAGCGAGCGATGCTGCAGGAAACCCTGCCCTGCAAAACAGCAGAAGCCCCTACGCTTGCCCATGGAGAAACGCAACTGGCACAGCCAGAAGACAACAGCAAAAACCCTGCATTAACAGGGAGGCTGAGCAGAAATTGTGAGGACATACATGATTGCCACCTTTGATTTCTCATTTTCTGGAAACACCATATTGCCAACCCCAACTTTACTTTGCTGACTGGTGACAGCATGAAAAATATCTGCTAAGCTGTGCAAACCACCAGCTCCACACCACCTGGTACTGCTAACAGTTATTCACTAACCTGGTTTAGAAGCTGAAATAAACACTACACTTTTGCTTCTGAAGGCAAAAGCTGGTCATCAAAATCTGTCTGTCGGTGGCTGTGCTCCAAAACACATCTCATGGCAAACTCCCATTTGTGCCTGCACAACTGTGTGGCATCTCAGCAGGAACACCAACCTCACCCCCTTACCTCCTGCGATACACTAATGATGTGTTTTGCCCACTGATTTAGTTCTTAAAAAAAAAAAAAAAAAGAAGAAAAAAACCTCAAGGCACAACCCTCAGGCTCCTGATCCAGCAGCAGTTGTCAGTATTTTAATAGTGATTTCCAATAGAAGCCAAGCCAAGCCTGAATCCTCAGATTATCCTCTGCAAAATCCCAGCATTGGTGTTACCAAAGAAAAGATCAAACAGATCAGCTCAGATGGATTGTTATTTCTGTACCTATGTTTATTAACACTTAGGTACATAAAACTAAGAAACACTGAAGAGGTGCTAGAAAAAACACAGTGATGTTAACCACAATGGCAAACTAAAAGTATGTACCGATCCTTTCCTTTGGCCAGGAAATATTTTCAAGCTGTTTCTTTTACAGCTAGTCACTGGGTAGGAAATGCTTTTTAGACAGAAAAATATTTTCTTTTCCAGCAGACTCCATAAAATCCATGCACAGAGCACAGTGTATATTTTGATGAGAATTAATTACTTGTTTACTGTGGTAGTTCAACAGACAGCTAATCCCCACACATTGTCTAAACAACTTATTTCCTTCAGTAAGTGAAGAACGGTCAACAGAAACAAAACAGTTTTATTTTTAAATATGCAGAGGCAGGGCATTGACAAAATATCTATAGACTGTAAAAAGCTGAAGAGCGATATTAGAGGATACAGGAGGATGTCTTTTATGTACCTTCCTGTTTTTTCTAAGTGAAGGTATTCCAGAATAAAACATTCCCAAATATAATGGAAATGAGATGTTCTAATATATGAAAATAATGTCCTAAGCCCAGAGCTATTAATTCCTAAGAGCTGTGGGCTGTAGCTTATCATTATCATCTAGAAGTGAAGGATGGCTGTAACAGTCGATTCCATTTCTCCCCAGTGACTAAATCATGTACTAGCTAAATCATTTATTAATGTCAAAGACTGACATTTTTCAATTAAGATAATGAGATTCTGGAGGCTCTGGCCATCTGAACCCTGTTTGTGCATACACTTTTGCCAATTAAAAATAAAGAAAACAAAACACAAAAGGAAGCAACCTAACAAACTAAAAGTACTAAAAATTTAGCATTAATCCTACCACATATCTGTAGCTACATTCCAAACATAAATATTTATACAAATAATCACATAGTGTTATGGGTTAACACAGGGTTAACAAGATAATAATCAAAACATGCACATTAGAAACTGAAATCATCTCACTCCCCATTTTAACTCTTCATTTCCTCAGGTGAGGACCCAGCCTTTGTCCATCCAGTTTCTCAGCAGATGGACACACAGAGTCTGAGGTCTGGCTTCTCTGGCAGGAGAGGAAAGGGCAAAACAGCCAATAGAGGAAAACAAGGAAATGCTCACTCACTCTGCAGGGACATGGGCAGCCTCCCCACCATCCAAAGTGCCCTGCTGATCCTGTGCCAGGTCCAAAGGACACATCCCTCCAGCACCAAATACTGCCCAGGAATGGAAATACAATCCAGATCTTTGTCAGCACGACCCCTGTAAGTGAGCATCCTGCCCATTAGAACCTTCACTGTTAACTTCCAGTGGAGTATCTATAATGTAAATGCTGGTAGCAACTCCCATTATTTTTTTAAACCTCACATTGACCCACTGGCTGGGGGGGGGGAGAAAAAAAAGACACCACCGACACCACCAAATCAGACCACACAGTAAAAGTTAAGGCAAGCTACACAGGCTAAAACTTCAAAATCCCACAAAAGTTCAGTAAAATCAGGTCAGAGAAATAACACAGCATTGGACTAGTTGGATCAGACATTACTAAGGAGCTGGTCAGTTTCCACACACTTTCTTTTTGTTTTGTTTTACTTACAATTAGTTTGCAACAGATGGTGATTAGCTAGAAGAAACACATTTGCTTTTGACCTCCAGGTATACAAAACAGAAAGAGCAAACCTTGGATCTGTACACAGGGTACAGTAAACCACCACGTGGGATAACCAGCCCCAGCAGTAAATCACAGCACAGCATTTACAGCACAAACTCTCGTTATGGAGCCCATTCACTCCTGGTCAGACCTATCAAGGCAGGCAAGCAACTGGAGGTGCTGAGTAACACAGCAGCCTCGGGCAGGTGCCTGCCTCTAAACTCTCGCCCCAAAGCCTTGTTCAAAGGCTGGACCCCTACAAACCACCACATTAATGAGAATTTTACAAAGCACAAGATTACAGCCCAATTCTCTATGATGGTGCATGTTGCCAGCCCAAACTCCCTGCTCTGCTGGAGATCTGGACTTTAGCATCTCTGTACCCTGTTCTTGCCCATACACAGGAAGGATTAGAAGGGCCAAAGACATGACTGTGACTGCCAAGTATTGTGAATCAACTGGGCAAAGCAAGGGGCGTTATTCTGGCATCAACAGCATCACACCCTCTGTTCACCAGGGAAACGTCACTGCACAGCACAGAGGATCTAGTGCATAACATCACCTCAGCGTTACTCGCACTGCAATCACCTTCTTTCAGGAGGAAAAATTACATTAAGGAGGCAACAACGTGGTTGAAAGTCTTTCCTCCAGATCCAAGGAAGAATAATAGATAGGTGTGCTGTGTCAGTTTGTTCTCATTGCAAAACAATTGCCGAGTCTCCTGGAGTGGTCCTGACATCCCCACTCCCACCCTGGCCAGCTCATCCCGCTGGTTGGATACGAGGTGGCATTGCGAAGGGAGCCTTTACCTGCTCCTTTAGCTGGAAAGCCCTAATATAAAAAGGGCTTTAAGAAAACACTATCTTAAATAAAACTGTACTGCTGTATGTTGACACCTTCTAGCTGGGATGCTACAAAGACTGTAATTTTTCTGAAAACTGCATTACACAACCATAATCACTTTGCATTCACAGCTCTGCAGCACAGTTCCAAGGATCAACAATGACTAACTTTGTTATCCAACTCCTCAAACTCACAACATCATTTTACTATCTATATGGGAAGTCACGTATGGCAGGGCAAGGACTAAGTCATTTTTAAAGCAAATCACAAAATCACAGAAACACCTAGGTTTCACCTAGTCTGATTTTATGCAGGTGTATACCAAGCTGTAGAAGTCAGTAAGGAGATCAGATTGAAAAACCTCCCAGAAAGCTGTTTAATAAACAAATAAAAACATCACCAGGTAGATTTTGGGGTAACAGGGAAGAATATGATAGCACTTTCCTATTGTCCCACGTATGGATTTGAGATTAAGAAAATGTTGGGAACAATATTGTTTTTCCCAGGATGAGGCAAACTGCTCTCTAACTTCAGATCTGTAATAAAGTCTGCAGGGTAAGAAACACTTTTTTTTTCTTGAGAAATTCAAGGTGGGGGGGAGGGGAAGAGTGGAGCAGGCATTTTAAACCCTTTGAAGAAGCAAATAATAAGTTTTCATGAGACAATATGAAAATAAGACAAGTTCTCAGAAACAGACTGGATTCGCAAATGAGAAATACAGTTTTATCTGAAAACTTAAAATATTTGCTGAAGCTGGGTGCAGGCTGCATACTGTGCTGGGAGGCAGCTGCGGGCACTGTGGGGCCAACAGCCAGCGATGCTCTGAGCCTGCTGCTGGATCCTGTGTCGGATCCATAGCAGCCCCTTATACAAACAGCATTAGGGCCCGGTGTAGAATGACTTCAATAACACATGCTTTCCAAAAAGAGTAATACAGAAATGTCCAGTTCAGCTCTCTTAGACATTAAATCTTTACACATGCAACTACTCACTCTTAAAAAGAAAAAAAAAAAAAAAGTAATAAGAAGAAAATCAGATAACATTTGGACTCTTAAAAACACATGAAGTAAAAGAAACACAGAGTAACTCCACTGGCATTAGCAATGGCACTTAGATTTACACCATTATCAATATTTGAATTTGAACCCAAAAAAAAGATCCACATACAGACTGAGGCAAAGTTTAGCCCCAAGTGAACAAAATGACATCTCTTTAGACATTAATGGCTTCTGAAATTCTCTAGCTTGATACAACATTAGTGATTTAAATGCCAAACCACATTTGCTTCATTTATCTTGGAAAGCTCCACATCCACATAAGAACACCCTCAGACCATAACAGAGGAATGAAAGGTCAGGCTCTTATTTCCAGAACCACCACAGTAAACTTCGGAACAAACAAGGTACAAGCATTTCCCTGGTCAGTGCTGCCCACTGCACATGGCTATTTTTCTAATATCGTGTAAGCAGCATGAATAACTTCTGATGTTGAGAAATAAAAATCCTAACCTGAAAAAACAATATAAATGCCCTCTGAAAATAATTTAAGCTAACCAGAAGTGAGCTGTTTCAGTGCAAGGTTTCTGCAGATGGGGCTCTGAGGCTGTGCCTGACTCCAGGCTGCTAACATACCTCACTGGTCCCCAGCTGCCGACCTGATCCTCCAACCCCCAGAAGCTCTACATCTATACAAAGCATTTTATATTAGTCCGAAGCCTCCTTAGATTCTTTGGAATCTAAGGATTCCAAAGACCATCCCCAGATCCTCTCACCTATACAGACCTCGCTGCCCCACACAGCTGGACTCCTGCCGGAGCCCGTTCCAGGCACAGAAAACCAGCGGGAGCTTCTCCGACTGCAGGGGCGAAATCCCTAGGCTGCAGCTCTGGAATGTCTCTTTGCAGGTGAAAATCTTGCCGTAACTCATTTCAGCTAGCACTTGCAGCTCAAGATCTCTCCAATTGTGACTCTCCTTAGGGAAGATGAGCTCCACCGCTTCTGCAGCCTGGAGCTCACCAGCATTTTTAACATGAAAAGGACATGGGAGAGTTGCTTCAGGGAAGGGACAATTGAGCAGTGACTAACTAGAAGTTCAGTGAATATTTTTCACTGTCCTGAAGTGCGAGGGTTTTTCATCACCCTTGATCATGAAAGGTAGTTGTCTCATTCATTTAGAGGCAGTGCAGACCCTGCAGCAAGCCCAAGATTCCTGGTGAGGCTATTCCCTACAGCAGGCAGCCCCAGCCCCTACTGAACACCCCCAAGGAAATGACCTGGACTCCATCCATGCTAGCTGTTGAGGAAAACAAAATCCCAAGTCTTTGCAGTGGGGTAACTCCTTGGAAGTGCACATCCCATTACCCAACCAGAAGCTGCAGGACTGTGAAGGGGAAGCACAAGGAGTCACACACACCCTCAAATCTACAAGAAAGAAAAAAGGACCAAATATTGCGACACTGATCTATGGGGAAAAGCCAGACCTACCTGGGCTTCCGTCATCTTTCAAACTGTGCAACTCTTACTTCTACAGCAACTCTGTATTTCAGAGGTACAAGATTAAAACCTTGCCCTTTGAAAATGTTACACATCCTAGCACCAGGCTTCAGGCTCTTCAATAAAAAAAGAGCCTCGAAACACCAGATCAAAACAAAACAGTCACTCACAGACAACTGCTTCCTAACATTCCTTATAAACCACTGCAAAGTTATATTGCCATCTCAAATGGCAAGATAAAAGTTAATGGATTCAAAGGGAGAGAGATAAGACTGCATTCGTAAATCCGAGTGATTTAACACACATTCATCAAAGCGAACTGTCCAATCTCATAGAAAGTAACATCCCTTCTGCAGACCTCAGCACTGATGCTCCACCAACAAGAATGTGACAGAGAGGGTTCCACTTTCTCCATCATCCCAACCACGTTTCCCAGCAGGCAGCTTTGCTGGTGGCCATGCTGGTGGCCGGGCTACTCAGCCTGGGGGAAGCCAGGAGAACAAACCCACTGTTCCCAGGACAGCCCAGCTGTGAAGGGGGCAGGTTCAGAGCTGGGGACAACCCCTGTGGCTTGTCCTCATCTGGAGGATTACCAGGCCTTGGGTGTCTCAAGAATCACTGTTGGGTTCACTTTCCATTGGCTATCAGAAAAATTAACTACCCATCACTCTTTAACAGCCTCGCTCACCTCTCCAGCATTTCATATCAGCAGGAGGCACCAAAGCTGTCTTTACTATCAGGACTTTCAATAGCTCAATAAGCCCTTTCAGCCAAACTATTGAGAGGACCAGCATAAAACTTTCAAAATATCCTTCCTTCTGAGTCTAATCCAAACAACAGAGCACAGCTGTGAAAACTGAAGGCTGTGCAGATCTGTGCTGTACAGGCTCTCTCTTAAAAGCACTGGGACAAGATTCAAGCTTCTACATTTTCTGATTCAAATTTACGGTCAGGCAAAGAAAATTCCCGTGGACTAAGGAAAAAAAGAAAGAAAGAAAAAAAAATCAACAAACCACAGAGCAAAAAGAACACCCCACATTAAAACTGGTTTAATATCATTCAGCAATGCGGGAACTGGCAGCACAGAAAGCAATATGGACACTATGGAATAAGCAAGCCAGCCACAGAAATATCTCACTTCATCCTCTGCACACACATGCAAATGCTTCTAGGTATGGGTTTACATCTGTCTTAAAATCTGTTAAATTGCCTGTTTCTGTACCTGGAAGTAATGCTTCCTCAGTCCCCTTGAAAGCAATCCCATGAAAAACATCACTCAGCCCATCAGACAATTTGAAATCCTCAGCTGCAAAGCAACACACAGCCAAAATCCTCTCTCCAATCTTTGTATTGATTTGTTCCTGATAATCTAATGCTTACTATCACAATTTTCTGGAAGATGAAAGAAATTCACTGCTGCCTTCTGCAGACACACAACGTGGCAAGCCAGGACAGAGGTACACACTATGCCCTGACACCCAGACAGGTCAGGGAGCTGCAGCTTAGTGTTTGCTCAAGTTCAAAAAGTTACTTTTCTGATCAAAAATTGGAAAAAAATAATAAATTACAGATGGAAAAGCTAAAAATGGGCAAAAGGATCTGTTAAATAAATAGTCTCAAAACCTGGGGGGGGGGGGGGGGGATTAAAACCCTGTTTTTGAAACCCGATGTATTTTTTTTTCCTAATAGTTTTGCTGTTTATCTTTACACTCTCCAGCTCCAAGCTGAAGTCAGAAGAACTAGCACTCCTTGACACAACTCTTCTCGTGGTGTTCCTCTCCCCAGCAGAAGGAAATACTAGAAAACTGAGGACAAGATTTCTTAACATAACACTAGAAACCAAGTTCAGCATATTAATTTGGCCTGGGTAGTTTTAATAAATAATAACAGAGTTTTTGTTTGCCTGCTTTTTCAACCAGAATGACTGGAGGGAGAGGTATTTCTCCCGCCCTAAGAACTTATACCGTTTTCAGGTCAGTATCATCATCATCGGCTCAGAAAACACAGATTAATCCTGACAGCAGGAAAGCTCGTCCCCAGCTAAAGGAAAGCCTCAGAGCAGCTGAGATTCTTTCCGGAGAGCCTCCCCCTGCAGCCATACAGAGAGGAAACACTGAGTCCGCCCATCTCTCCTGTATCTCAGCACCCAGGCTTGGGGAGGGAACGGAGAGCTAGAAACTTGCAGGTTCAGATGATGCATTTAATGTTCCCACTATCACCACAGAAGTCCCATGCCCTTGGTCCCCTGCAGACCCCAAATTCATCTGCCCTGGCTTCCAGCCAGCAGACACTTTCAGGAAGAAACTCCATAGAATGGGGAAATGTTTGTTTTAAATAAGACTATACAAACTTTCTGTATCTCCTGTAACAGCTCAATGGGCAGGATTGCTGCTCTACTCCACAGTCCAGCTCAAGGTTGGTACTGACCACAGTGGAGCCTGGACCAAATCCCACTACAAGATCTTCAGGGCAGCTACTCTACCCGTGGGACCAGACTCTGAACATCACTTCTCCTCTCCAGGCACTGAATAAGTGGGCAAGTTTTGAGAAAAGCTCAGTCCAGCAGGTAAAACACTCTCTGGAAAAGTCTGGCCCTAAACAGAGGCTCTGAATACTTGGAAACGTACTCCGGGGTCATTCTGAAAGCTTTACATGAAATGTATGGAATAACCATCTCTCAAACCCAGAGGGAACCTGGCACGGGAAGAAAGAGATGGCCACAGATCTGCACTTCAGGACATTTAATTAACTTTCTATCTGCTCTCAGTGCTTTTGGCAGTTCCCATCAAATATATCTGGAGAAAATTTTTTCACATGAAGAGGCATTTGAAAGTTCTCTGGAGTGACACAGAACCAATGCCACAAAGGGGTACGGCACAAGAGCACTGACTGTGCCCGTGCTACGGGACGGAGATCCCAAACCAAACAGCACTGCACTGGCAGCACAGCTCAGACAGCAAAACTTTTTAGTAGTAACTCAGGTGAGAAATATAATTGTTAACATTGCCTGGAAGCACAACCAGTCATTATGTTGTGAGAGGGGAGTGAAACGGCATAAAAAAAAAGGCCCCCGACCTGCTCCAGACCTCTCATCCCCTCCCTTGAAGCTCAGCATGAGGGAGCAGGGGAAGCCTGTGAGGGAACAGATGCAAACAGCTGGAATGGTAACACTTTTACATTTCCAAATTGACATTGGAATTATTACCACTGATAATCATTTTGTCAGAAAAGTGGTTATTATTTAAATACTCCCAATGAAAGCATGTATGTTCTTCAAGAAGACACACACTTCAGAAGCCATCACCAAACTGCTAAGGAAAGGGTCACTGCAACAAGATCCATGTAATCATTCTGAGGCTGCATATTATTGGGTTGAAGGGCTATCATCAAAAGAATATCAAATACCAGAAACACATAACTTTTTTTTTTTTTTCTCTTAACACTCTGTGCATCAAAGATTTATATTTGCCACTCCATATTTTCCGTTTTTCAGCAGAGAAAGAAAATCATGAAAAGTCATATTAGGTCTTCTCAGGACACATTTACAACCCACCCACATTTAAAATGTTTGGTTGAAAACTTCTGACACACTTATTCAGAAACAGCCCAGAAGACAAGCGCTACTGTAACCTGTAGTTCTTCAAGCTATTGTTTGAAGTGCAAATAAGTTCAATTATTATACATGAAAGCACTGTGGAAAAAAAAAAAAGAAAGAAAAAAAAAAAGAAAAAAAAGCAAGCACTAAACATTGCTTGAAGGGACTTTTCATCTACGCATTTTCACATCTCTAGGCCAGACTCTCATCTTGCTTGCACCAAGAGCCACATCGCAAACTAAGTCAGGGCCGTACCAAGGTATGTGAGAGGACACTAGCACAAAGCCTAGCACATCTCCCATTCCCCAGCCAAAGGTCTGCCCGCTGCAAGCACAACTGCGCTCGGAAGGAAATGGCAACGCTCCGTACACACCACTGCTGACTGTCCTGCTGGCTGCCACCAGAGGTAAAGAGAAAATAAGAAACAGGCAGTTAAAATTCTGAACTACTTAGACTGAATGCTTTAGTTTGTCTTACTTCAAGGAAATCACTGGGGTTTTTTTTATTTTTTATTTTTCTTGGTCACCAAACAGGCTGTCAGTTTCATAAACAGAAACTAGTAGTACACTATAAATGAACCCTTAAGATCATTTCCCAGGGGGCTTTCCACAAGGCAGTCACTGATTTTGATTCTTTTGGTCATAGAATGCTTCCCAAAATTAGCATTTTTCCAGAGCCATTCATTTTCTACAAAGAATAAATAACGTAGAAAAAAGGAACTGCCCAAGCTAAGTGGTGCCAGATGAGCTTGCTGGAATCACAGAGCTTTGTTTTAAAGATTCTGACTGCTGCAAAGTCATAGCAGAAAACTAGTGCAAAAACTTTGATGCCTTGAAAGATATCCTGAAGCTATATAGTGCCAAAACACTGGGCTGTAAGACTTCCTGGACGTTTGTATCCACATGACTCAAGCTTAAATTTCAAATGCTTTTCACTTTTTCCTTCTGACATAATATTTAATAAAACCAGAGCTCAGTGGTAGCACCAGTCCCACTATATGTCTTGCAGCGGTTTCTGCCCAGACAGCTGTTTGCGCGCTTTACACTTACAACCTGTTCGTGTTTGGTTTAAATAAGAGTTCTTCCATATTATTTTAAAAAATGGAAAACTGTAATTTTGACTGACTGCACGCTACATTTTTCAATAAATGCAAGCATCTGAACACCAGGGATATAATAGAAAGACAGGAAGTTCATTTTAAATGTAACAAAAGCACCTAAAACCACATTACATCCAAACAGGCACAAACAAACATTGTCATAAAACCACTGTGCCCGTGGTTACCTCAAAGCCACCACACACGGGTAACACTGCCCACAGCTGATTTCTCTTTAGTGAAGAGTTTCAACATTACGCATGTAATATGCAATAGAGTCTACCATCCCCAAACCTAACAGTATCAGTAGATTCAAAATGCAGTGTTACAGGGTACAGTAACAAAACCCAGCAGAACAAGCGATGTGTTTATGAAGTCTCAGAGGGCAGTACTGGCAGGTAGTCCAGAAAGTGAGCAGCAACACCCCCAGTACTGCTGCTTTCACTTTTCTCACTTCCATTAATACCTGCACTGTGGTTTTACTGCTGTATCTTAATGATGCGGAGGTAAATTACACCAGCAACTCAAAGACTATGGTAAAGTGACCTTACAAAACCATATCCCCGATGCTCTTCACAGGGGCTGCACAAATTACATGATGGCAAAATTAAACCTCCAGGTTCAAGAAATAAAACTTGCCCCAGTAAAGAAGGATCTGAAGCTTCCTGTGCTCCACCACCCATTTTGCTTTATCTCGCCCATGTGCAGCTCTCCCCCACAGTACTTCACAGCACACTAGAAAAGATGTGGAACTGTAATTAAAGAAAAAAATAAATTCCAGACATATGACAGTTCACCACAACCATCCACTATTAAATCTTTGCCCAGAAACGGACCCAGATTTGGGGGTATTGGTAACAGTATCAAATTTCCAGATGAGTAGACAGAGAATGACTGAAGTCTTACCCTGAACACTTCTGCATGTCCTTATAAAGCCACTTCACCAAACAATGTCCAGCCCTGAAGCACAGAGGTGGCTGGCTGGGCTGGGAGGCAGCAATGCCCTCCATTGGTATGGGGCAAGAACAGATGATGGCAGAAACCAAGTGAACACTTGGCAAGAGGCAACCACATGCTCAAGAAAAGCATCTGAAACAGCAGCGTTTTCCCACCTGGACCTGCAAGCTGGGGCAGGACAGGGGATGGGCTCCACAACACAGCACTCCTGTCTGCTCCCCACAATCTGGCTGCTGCTTGTGCAAGCCCATGGCCATACCACCTCCAGAGGAGAAGCCAGAGCTTCTCCAGAGCAAGGGCTCATGGACACGGCTCAGCTCAGGGACACTCGGCATTACAGCACGAAGCCAGGCAGCACCAGCACCGCCGCATCTCCTGCTGCAAGGGAACATGTATGTGGACATGACGACCACCATTACCCACACGTGTTAAGGGAAGCAGGAAAACTTTCATGAAGGGCTTATAAACAGCCTGACCTCAGAAACTATGCACCCACTGGGATTTATTATCTAGAAACAATGCCTGGCATCAAGCTTCCAGGAAAATTTAGGTTTCCAAGCAAATAGCAGTCATCTCTCAGACAGGCACACGAAACTGCACGAAGACCTTGTTTTCAAAAATCACTTCAGAGTTCTCACGGCAGCATCGCTGAGGCCAGCAGCTCCAAAACCCCAGCTGCAGCACCAAGGGCTCCTGACCCTTGTGTCCCGAACCAGGCACAAAGGGCACATTTGGAAATAATTTTAAAGAAAAATTTCAGATTTTTGGCATCACTTCAACCAGTGCCGCTGCCACAAACACTGAGCCAAAAATCAGAGTACACTGCTTTTAACCATCAATAAGCTCTGCTGCAAACACATATAAAAACTATATCCAGAAGGTACAGCAAGCCCCAGTCCCCCCGGCAGGTAGGACCACCCTTAAATACCTGAAGCACCCCCTGGTTACTACTCCAGCAGAGGAGAAAAGGAGGCACACACGTGTGTGGTACGTTCACCCACACTTTACTGAATATAAATCAGGAATCCTGTCACAGAAATTAGAGGGGAAGAAGTCTTCAAAAAAGACACAGCCCCAGATCATCTCTTTTATATTAAGCGTGAATAATGCTAATGGCCATATTACCTGCAAAATCATAACTTCTTGAGTACCACACCAATAACTTGCTGATCGCTATGGTATATTCCTGCAATGTCCCAGCTGTGCCGTTTCCCATGAAACTGACTGTTCTGTGAACTTTGGAGAAAATATAGGTAACTGTGACATCACTATAGGTGAAAGAATTACAAAAACAGGAAAGGAACAGCAGAAGAAAAAGCAGGCTTCACTGTATTTTCAAGGAAATTCGAGAAACCTACATATTTACTTTTTTCTAGCTTATTCCTCTAACCCATTGAATTCAATTCAACATATCTTCCAGAAACAGCGAGGTTTCTTCAGAATAACAGGAAAAGCTTCCATCAGAGAGGAGTGGAGTGGAGAACTGAGCGACCTGGGAAAAAAAAAAACTAAAACCAGAAAAAAAAAAAAAAAAAAAAAAGATCATGGCTTATTCCAGCAAAGCCAGAAACCAGTGCCCCCAAAAGGGGGATGCACTTCAGCAGCAAGTAGCCATGACAGTAGTGGGGAGATGTCCAGCTCATGCCCCAGCTCACCGTGGTTTTGTGATCCAGCTGCTGATCACGCTTCATCCCTATTGCGTATGCGTGAGCTCTGCTGCTGACCTCACTACTGGAATTGTACCCATTTAGTCAACGCCAAAAATTTCAGCACAAATTGTGAAACTTGACAGGATCGAGCATATTTGGAACAAAATTTGCTTTTACATGAATGGCCACAGACCAGGAACACGCATCCTTGTTACACACTGCACACACACACTACACACACTGGGAAAGGAAACTTGCAAGCCACAGATGACCATGTCAGAAAGTGACCGGAGTCTTCACACCCATTTAACTGAAACATACGCAGCTCCCCTTAGCAATGAGGGCAGGACTCACCTACACCAACAGGCAGTAACTTCCAAAGCTGGTTCATACTTTCCCTTACTGAACCAGGCCAAAAGAAATACTCTGAAAGATGAAAATATTTTCACTGCCCTTTCACTTAGGACGGAGCTGTACTTCACCACAGCTGGATATTAATGCAAGATGCATCTGGTTCAAAATTATGCCACAGACAACTCACACATGAAAACATGAAGAAAACTGTGCCAGCTCCATAATTTCTGCAAACATATATCAGCTTGAAGGAGAAACTATAGAAGACGGGGCTGGACCAGCCACTATACATCCCCCAAATATCCTGCAGTAGTGACTTGGCATAACCTGTAATCGCAGACCACATGAATACAGACCACAAGACATCATCTACTCTACCCAGTGACCAAATACCCCGCTGCTACAACCAAAATCCCATTCTCAGGGCCCTCTCAACATACTCTTGCCAGCCAGGGACAAGCAAAGGGCCCCCCTTCAACACCCCAATAACACCAAGATTTATTTCACAGCAGCTGGATGCCAGGAGAGAGGGAACTTGGGACAAAGAGAACAATGTGGGACACCTGAAACTGAATTAAGATGTTGAGGGGGAGAAAGAAGGAAAAAAATCAAGTATTTACTGCCTTGCTTAAGCTCTCCTCAGGGGGACCAGGCAGCACTGCCAGCAGCTCTGGCCAGGCTGGTGATGCACAACACGTAATTCTTGGGGATGGAAGGGGAGATCAGGCTACTTGAAGTGACCAGGTTTCAAAGTTATTTTGGAGAAAACAACATTCAAAGGGCTTGGGAGTATTAGATAACCTATTGCCCACACAACTCTGGCTTGCGTGTATATGTATTAGGAACCAGCTCTCAATTACATCCTGGTTACTCCCAGCATCCTTCCACTCACTGCACTGATTTTATGTACTGTTCACTATGTTGTTATTTAAACTCTTGCATGGACATAGCATTATTAGTCCAAAGCACTGTTTAATTCTGCAATTTTGGATCCCTGACACTTGTTTTTTAGAGCACCTACAGCTCTTCATATCCCCAGCAACTCCTCTTGACAGGAAGCACAATTATGGGCACTTAGCATTTTGGGAGGACTCTGGATGCTCAGAGTCTCCAGCTACAGGTGACCAACAGTAGATTGTACAAAATCAGTGGCCACTGCTGAGAACTTAGGTGCTCGTGGCTTCCCTCCAGCAACAGGGAGGAGCTCAGGCTCCCCTCTCTACAAGCCTGTGTCGTGCCACACAAGTAAGCAAGAGGCCCAGCAAGCATCTCCCTCCAGGCAGCCCTGGTCCTTCCTCTGCAGCAGCATCTCCTGAGGGGACATCCTGCTCCAGAGCACAGGTGATACAGGTGCTGCTTGTGTTCAGTATGGAGAGGTTTCCAGCTAACACAGGGAAACAAGTAAATAATAACATGCTGACATAGTTTTTACCCTAGAATCCATAAACTATGGATGTGGCAGGTCATTCCTATCCACTAAAAATCAAGTCTCGTTTTAGAGAAAAGTAGGTCTTTTTAAGAGCAGGAATTATTCCCATTACTGGCTACTAGAGATTAAAGCTCATGGATCTGCTTGGCTTTACTATCAACTGAAATAAAAATGCTGAATTTCCTGCTTGATGATATCAAAGCAAATTCTCCATTTGGATTGCAACAGCAATAATAACCTTTTCTTGTCATCAGCTAAGACCATTGATCCTTACTTAAAACGTCCAGTTCTCTCTCACTAGATACTTGCTCTGGAAAACTGTATGAAGTCAACACAGTGGAACTACGAAGTGAGTTTTATTTCATCTTGCTCTCTGCCTGTCTCAGATTTCATCCTGAACATGAAATATGCATAAAAACATACATTTTAAAAACATAGAGCCCGGGGCTAGCAAAGCGCGACCTGCTGCAAGAGGGTGCGGGCCACCCGGCGGGGCGCAGAGAGGCGGCGCGGGGGTGGGGGGGGGGACCCCGGTTCCCCGGACCTGCAGATTTGGGGGTGGCAAACGGCTCCCGCGGGATACCGTGTTCCCCCCGCCCCGCTCCGCGGGTCCCGCGCAGCTGCGTGGGGGACCCGTCCCACACCGCACCACGGATGCGGGCGGCGGCCGGGCCGGCGGGGCTCCCCCTCACCTGCGGGGTGCTCGGGGAGAAGCCCCCAAACGGCGCTTCCCTCGCCGAAACCCCACCGAGTCGCGCCGCCTCCCGGGGCCAGGGTAGCCGCAGACGCGCCGCCCCAGCCCGCCGGCACCGCCGCCGGCACCGAAGCCCCGCCGGGCAGCGGCAGCCGGGACCCCGGATGCCTCTGGGGCAGCGCCTCCCTCCCTCGGCACCGTGTGTATGTCCCCTGTCCCCCCACCCCGCACACCCACCCTGCGCGGAGGCGGGGGAAGAAGTTGCAACAAACTCCCGGTACCGGAGCGGGGAGGGGGGGGTGATGCTCCGCCGTCCCCGCTCCCACCGCCACAGACCCCGCCGCCCTCCCCGGGCAGCTCGGCGGGCTCAGCCTCCCCCCCCCCCGCCCCGGGCCGCGCCGGACCGGACCGGATCCCCACCCGCCCCTACCTGCAGCCGTTCCGTGGCCGGCTGCCACATGGTGCCGGGGCGGCGGGAGGCGCTGCCGAGGGGGCGCCGAGC
>JAOXJM010000052.1:17818458-17842469 GCA_026413425.1 Tringa solitaria | reverse complement strand
GCCCCGCCCACGCGTGTCCACGGCGGGGGCGGGGGACCGGGGCCACGCGCGAACCCACGCACCGGCAGCCGGTGCGGCGCCGCCGTGGCAAAGCATCCCCCCCGCCGGGTGGCCGCCACCTGCAGCCGCTCCCCCGGGGGCAGGCGCAGGGGTCCCCGGCTGCCGGCACAACCCCGTCCTTTCCCCCCCCCCTCCCCCCGCGGAGGGGCTCTCTGCGGGACGAGGTGCCAAAATCCCCGCTTGCCTTCGCTGTGCGCTGCCCGGGGGGCTGGAGGGAGCCCTCCCCAGAGGCCGCCTTCCTCGCAGCAGCTGAAACTTTTTCCTTCTGTTCTGCGGGAGGTTTAACCCGCTGCCGAGGCGGCAGGACGCTGCCCTGCTCCCTAAGGGACTGCCCGTGCGCGAGCTGCTGCTGGCACCGAAGGGGCACGGAGCGCAGGGAGACACGGGGTGGGGTTCAGGATGCCTCCTGTCCTCTCAGTCCCCGGAGTGGCCAAGAGGCCAGCACCACACTAGCGACGAGGCCCTGCTCAACTGTGTCGCAGTGCCCAGCGTCAGCAACTCCAGCGGGACAAGCACAGGCTTTGGGATCTGCCGCCTTCTGCTGCGGGGTGGAAAAATACCCTGTGGAGCCTCTCAGATGCCTTTCCCCAAAACCAGCCTGAGCCTCTGGTGTTACATTTGGGGTGCAGATGGAGAAGCGGGGTCACAGCGCTGTGGGGAGCTGCCCCGGCCCTGCTGAAGCTACAGCCATGGCATTCCGCGAGCCCTTGCCTCAGAGCCCAGCCCAGGCCCCAGCTGCAATTCCGGCTCCTCCTGTCCCCCACCCTGCGCGAGGCCAGAGCCGTGGGAGTGACAGAAATACAACCAATTCCACCCCCGAAGTCTGGCAGAGTTGGGAGCAGCAGATTAAAGCATAGCACTTGCAGTCAACAGATTTGTTTCCAAACACCGAGGTGCAAAAACTCATCTCCGGTCCCACAGCACGCACCCACCCGCCTCCCCCCGAAACCTGCCAGGATACACCCGCACCCAAGCCACACCACGGCGGCAGCACCGGTCTCCGCTCCAGCTGCCACACAGACGTATAAGGAAAACTGTTGTCAGTGTTATTAAAATAACGTATGAATCGCAACGTTCACGTCACCCTTACAATTATCTGACTTGATGTTTCCATCTCCTTAGAGGGATCTGCTCCACGGCGCCTGCCAGGCAGGGGGGTGATGCTGTTACTGGCCCCAAATGAGCTGTCAGCTAATGGTGTTCCGCAGCGGCACAGGACATCCCTTTAAGCAGTAAAAGGCAAGAAACCAGACCTGAGCCTCTTTTGCTATCCAGGAAGTTAAAGGCAAAACCTCCAGAAATACTTCAGTTACTCTGGTGCTTGGGCCATGTCTTAAGACATGGGGGAGCCACATCCTGGCTGCCACACACAATAGAGGGAGCAGTGCCAGCAGCGCCATTCAGCCACCAACCCTGAGGGGCTGCACACCCCAGTGCTCACAAGGACACGCGCACGTTCTGCCCCCAGCTTGTGCAGGGACATGCAGGCATTGCCCTTCCCCGGGGAGATCAGAAACGCCACAGAAAAGGGAAAGGCTCCGCAGGCTCCTGAACTGCACCAAAGAACATTTTTCCCAGGCACAAAAGCCGCCTCTGGCCCTCCCTGCTGACCTGGGGCTGCCTGGGCAGCACCTCACCCTTGCGTGCTGGGAAGATTCATTACAAAAGCAGAGGAGCATGTGTCATGCTTGACCCAATAATCAACACCACACCCCGCAGCCTGCAAGCCAGGCTCCCAAACCCGCTCTGGGTGCACAAGTCCGAGGTGCAAGTGTGATATCATTTCGGTGCCGGTGCTTTAAATAGCAAAGCAAAGCAGTACTGAAGGGCGTCTTCTCAACAAGCCAGGCATCAGGTTCACCTGCAAAGAAATCACGACCCTCAGAGGGCGGCTCTGCTTCAAGGCCAGTCTTGAGGACCAACACCCTGAGAGGCATTGCAGGACCCGGGCAGGGCTGCATCCGGTCATAGTGAGGCCTTGATGAATGTGAACTTTTAAATTGTTTCTGAAAATACTTCACCAGAATATCCCTTAGCGGTGATGGCCTAATTAAAGTGATTCAAGTCTTGCAGCTTCATTTATGAACACATCACCCTCCTTTCTCCAGGAAGGGAAGCACTAATCCTGCACCAGCTCCTGACCAAGATGCCCACCAGAGCTCTCCCCTTCCCACTCACCAAGCAAACACTCTGTCCCTGTCACCTTCTTGTTTCTTCTGCCTGACGTTTACACCCCTGCACAAGGGCATTTTCTAAAAGCCTTGCTCTTCCTCAAGTGAACTCTGGAGCAGTTTCGCCGATCCTTCTCATCCGGGTAAACCCACCCACCATCACTCCTTGAACCAGCTGGGAGCAGGCACGACCCGGGCTGTCAGCAGCAGCGGCACACAAAGGAAGTTTGGGATCTGCAATTAGCAGAAAGAGACCAAACCTCCAGCTGGAGGCTGCATCTCTCTTAGTTTACACAACTTTTATACAAACTTAAACAATTGGGGGGGAAATCTGTGTTTACTGCAAAATGGGTGGCATGCTATTAGAACAAACAAGCAGAAACAGTCGCTTACTCAGTTTCCAAAAGGATATGAAAACAGAGAAAATGAATACTGTAGTCTTCAGACTCAGGTTGTATGAGAGGAAGGTAGGAATGTGCTTATGGGTGGAGAGAAGCAGCCCGACTGCAAATTTCTGAAATCAAACTCGTTGATTAAAAAGCAATCTGTGACCCCACCCCGAGCCCCAACAGTATCCTCTGCAAGCCTTAACCCTCACCAAGACAGCGGACAGCACTGAGTGTTTAGTCTTCAGGAATACTCGAGCATCACATGGATTATGGCCGTGTCAGGAAATCCAGCCCTGCTTTTGGCCTTTCGGCCCTGCCCTGTAACATCCCTGCTGGAATCTCACAGGAATTTCGACTCGATTGGGTGCTGCTGGAGTGGCCAGGGCACCAGACAGAGCCCAGCTCAGGAAACAATCAATTAAACTCGGGTGACTTCATGTCACAGTCTCACTAAGATCAGGTCATTTTTACCTAGACTTTCTAATATTTTAATCCAAGCATCATTTTTTATTGGTTATCTAAGCTGTTCTGTATTAGGTAAGTCCTGATCCCAGCCAGTCAGAAATCTTTTGCTTAAATAGTGTTAATTCATATTTCCAGGATGTACTGTGTTTCAGAATGTGCCTGTAAGGAGATACAGACTTTTTCCTATTAATTTTCCTTTTACTGTGCCAAATTGTGGAGCTTCTCTTCTTGTAATAAGTTAATATTAAGACGATTCTTTCCAAAGACTGCAATACATTATACAGGTTGGTCCAACTTCTCTCGGTCTCCTTCACTTCTGTGTTCACAGGACAGAAATACTGGAGCCAGGGGAGTTCTTGTATTTCAAAAGGGAATATTTGATGCAATAGGACCTGTTTCACTTTTATTCACATAGTAAATTTGAAGCATTTCCAGTGACTCCAGGATATTTCTCTCTTTTAATGGCTCCTAGTTATTTAATTTTTCTTCCTTTTGCAACATCTCATACCCTAAAGTAAGGTGTTTATAGCAGCATGGCTCCTCTGTGTTTGAAAACAAAAATCAACTACATTATTTTTTTTTAACTTTAGATATTGCCTTTTTAATTAACTAAAATTGTCTAATTGCCAATTTCACTGAATTATTGAACTTCACAAGCTCCATTAGCTTTAGGAGCACTATTACGTCTCACTGAAACATGACTAGAAGAATCATTCAGTTATTTAAATGCTGCTTTCCCAAATATTGTGCAGACTTCGCAAGTCCTGTTTCCAAGATCCTCTTTCTGATTATGCAAGTTTACAAAGCGTACACAAGTCATTAAACACATCTTTTTTTTCCCCTTAAGAATCTGGTTTACCTTGGATTTGTTTTTGCAGAGTAAGAGTTTCCCTAGTGAGCAAATTTAATGTTCTGTAAAGTGCTGTAATTAATAACATACTTCCAAAATCTAAATACACTTGTTACTCTTAAAGATATTATTAACTCACACGAAGCAAATGCAGCATCCTTGCATAGATGAAGGACACCAGATAAATTGTATGAGTTTTCTAATACCTTTCTAAAACAAAATGGTTTGTGCCTAAACAACCCAAAATAGACTATCCAAGTAATTCAAAATTAATGTTTTCTTTGACAACTATCCTATTTTAACATTCAAGTTAACAATAAATATGTCTTTATGTAGAACTTAATCTTTTGCAGATGGCAAAACTAGGTAGGATGGCATGTTCTCAACTTTATGTCATATCAATATGGCAAATATCCAAGTTGGCAATTTCCAGCTCCCATGGCAGGGTGTGGGCTTTGGAGACTTGGTGCAGGGGAGCCATTGCGTGGGCGTTGCTCGCGGAGGACATGGCCAGGCTGGGCCACCAGCAACACGTCCAGCCATGGGATGGAAGCAAGAGGTAGCTCCAGGCAGTGTGAGAGCTCTGGTTTGCAAATGCTGACAACAGAAACATGGATTTTGAGGGGACCAAATCATCTGCAGTGTTCAGGAGCTATGGAGAAGCAACTTAAATTACGGTTACATCTAAATGGCAGATATACAGCAGTATCTAAAGATATGGTTCTGCCTTCCTTATCTGGAAGTTGCCTAAAGCATGGTTGCTGTTGAAATAGGAGCAATTCACCAGCAAAGATGTTTCATTCAAATACTGGCAAAATACAGACCACATATCTCCAAGGGTCCTTCATTTCCTTTCAATATTGTGTTTTGGTAAATTGAAAGGGAAATTTATTTACATATTTGCTTACTGTATAACCCCAGTGGTGCAGTACCATTATTTAGGTAGTCATTTTGTTCTGATTGTGTAGGTGCAGTGGCATGATTGCACAGATGCGGGAGTGCAGCTCCACCAAAGGTGGTTCAGCTGAGGCCACGTCTGCTCGCAGTGCATCTGGCTCATTATCCCCTTTGCAAGTATTGGTGTCAGGAGATGCTGTGAACCTGAAGCAATGCGGTGTTAATGATTTGTGAAATTGAGGCAGCAGTAAGTATCCCAGGGAAGGGAGATAATTCCAGTTTGGATACACCCATCCAGGCTGGGCTTGCTGGGTATAATGAAGTCCTGATTTCCAATTTGTTTGAGAAGCTTTTGCTGGGGTTCCCATAGCAACCAGGTGTCTTTAATGACCTGTGTTGGTGTCAAAAGAGGTTGTGTTTCTGATTACCTCTTCCGCTGTAACTACCCCACCACGTTCCCCGAGTACCAGGACAGCTATTTCTCTTCCTTGACCAAAAATAACTCAGAGGATGATTTTAAAGGGGTCTAGACTATATAAATGTGTGCAATGCACAGGTAGTGACATATTCGGCCATATTTATGTGATATCCCCATTTTCTTCTCACCTTTTGGCCTCATCTTTAGCAAGGTAGGAATTTGGTCTCACTTCTCCTCCACATTACCAGTGTACTGGTACTACTCACAGCAGCAGTGGAAATAAACCACCAAAGCCATGGTAGGTCAACAAGTGCAGAAGGGAGGTTGTTGCAAAGGTCTTGCATGGATTTAAAAGGCCACATCAGTCCTGCACAGGACAAAATACATGATAGCAAAGGGGCAAGCAAGTCTTAGTATTCTCTGTCCCCTCTGCCGGGCAGCACCCCAATGGCAGCCAGCAGGAGCCCCCGGGGAGCGAGGGAAGCAAGGCCATCAGCCTCCCAGCCGACACAAAGCCCATCTTCCAGAGCTGCCAACCCCCTCATTTCGGTACCCACCATGCCCCTTATTTTCCTTACCAGCCTCAGGAAAGAAATCTGCGGACTTTGGCAGCAGCTGGGCTGTGGGGGAGGGCTGGGGGGCCGCGGCTGCACCAGTTCCCCAGGCAAAGGCGGCCTCCTGGCTCCATGCCCCACCGGCCTCATGCCAGCCGGCAGGAAGCAGTGAGCCGAGGGAATTCAGGCCATCCAAACGATCTGGGCCACGGAGGCGACGAGAAAAGCACCTGGGGGAAGCAGGAGGAGGCGGATGCAGGTCAGAGGCTGCGGGCCGGGCACCAGTCCCTCAGTGGGAGGTGGGGGGACATGCAGGCTGTGGGGATGGGGAAAGGCAGGGCAGGTGCAGGGAGCCATTTTGGCAGTCATCCATCTCCAGCTGCAGGGCACAGGGGTCCAAGTGCGGGACGTGTGTGTCCCAAGGAATCCCCGCAGAGGAAGCAGGACTGGGAGGAAGGAAGCAGTGAGGATGAGAAAGGGGAAAAGCCAGAGGCTCAGAGCCTGAGGAAGCCAGAGGACTGAGGGTCTTGGGGACGGTGATGACATGCCAGGGGGCAGACGAAAGACAAGGGAGATGGGATGGGAGAAGTCCTCACCTCCCCAGGGAGTGCTCCCACCACAGTGCCAGTGACACAGCTGGTGGCCAGACACCTCCTTGCAGGGACAATGGCATTTCCCAGGCAGCCTCTAGCAGCAAATCTTGCATTAACATGCCCAAAGAAGCTCAAGTCCCACTCGTAATGCACCAATTAATCTTGTAAACAGCAGAAAACAACTAGCACAAAATCTTTGGGTTGACTCATGCCACATACTTACATCTTCGGTCTCTCCTAGGTCCAGGAGAGCTTGAAACAAGATCAGTTAATACTCCTGTCAGCTCTGTGCACCTTTGACTGTATTGTTTTCATTTGTGAATTACCGTTGATGATTATTAAATACTTACTTGTCTGTGATAAAGAGAAATATGTACCTCCAAAACCATGTACAGAGAACGTGATCTAAGCACTAAGCTAAATCCGTGACTTCTTGTAGCTCCTGCCCATGACTCTTCTCTGAGTTGCACAAATGAGACCTTGTGAATTTAATTTGATTCACTCCTCATTTTTAACAACATATCAAAGAGGACAACCATGTCTATAGAGAGAGCACTGAAGACAATGGAATTATAAAAAGGAATAAAGAATCATAGGTGATAAATAAATATTGGGTTGATTTTATATGTAATGGATATTCCCTCAGAGTAAGAAAAATTACCAAGAAAAGGGATTTTTGACAGTCTACACTCAAAGTTTTTGTTTGTAGAGCATCACTATAGCAATAAAAAGGTTTGGCAATCTGCCATCTAGATTTCACAATTTCCAACTACTCAAATTTATCCGTAAAAATAGGAAGTTTACTAGAAGGCACACTTCCTATTTCAGTGACACATACCCACTAGTTAGGCATAAGGAGACTGGTTGACTATGTGGCAATCTGGGAGATGTTTCTCTTCCCCAACTTAAGCACAGAGATATAGAGTGTCACTGTTACAACAACCCAGATTCTCCTAGAAACATTTATGCATGCAAAGGTTCTCTCACAGCTAAAACTAGATAATTTTCATGTTAGACTGCTGAGATGTTTATGGCAGAGGGTTAGTAGGATATGTAATAGCAACAGTGTCATTTGTTTAACATAACTTCATTGTCTTCCATGATCAGCAACTGGTTCTGAGAAAACACTAGTGTCTGACTATGTCAAAGCACATAAAGGGGCAGAAAACCAAAAGCATTGTAGGACAAGGGACACCATATTCCCTGCTCTGCAGTGTTCTAGACTATAAAATGTGTGAGACAGGAAAGAGAGCAGAGTTCAAGGATGAATTCATGCTCCAATTCACCCAAACCCTAATTAAGAAAAGACAGATGGGTAAATGGGCTGTAGAGGGCACTGTACTGATTGTTGGGAAGATTTTTAACACATAGGCTGCTGAGTGGATGTGGACCAATTTGCTGGCAAACACCTGCAGAGGTTGTAAATATAGATTTACAAATCATTCAGAGAAGCCCAAGAATCACCCTCTTGTGTACAATAATTTAGTGGGTCTGAAGTCCCTTCTAAGTTTTTGGGAACCAGAGTGAATGCAGAGCCCTCTCTGAAGGCGTAAGACCGATGCCATCAACATTTCCCACAAGATTCTACCAAGCTTTGCAACTCAAAGAAAAACTCTATAAACATGTAACATGTCTTCAACCCTAGAAGAAGCAAAAATACATAATAGAAAATTAACAAACCTCAAAAGCCCTTCATTAAGCTCATGCTTACCTTTCAGCATGAGTAGTCCCTAGTACAGCAACGCAGCTGGACTCGAATGCTTTGCTCGGCACTGTCTGGGAATTTGTTTCAAGCTAAAAGCAAGACATGGGTTAAACAGACTGACCTGTGGCAGTCAGAAGGGCCCAATGGATCCATCACACAAAACACCAGTACCATGTAGCCAGAGCAGGTTTTGTACAAGTAAAATATCTATGTGTAATTATGAGATGGGTTATTATGAGATGGGATTTGCTTTTTTTTTCCTTTCAAAAAGCTTATTAAGCATTGTCTTTTTAAATAAATTTAAGGGATGTGTGCCTCTTTGGCTTGTAACAAAGAGGAATACAACCCCATGCTGAGGGAAGGGATTTGCCAACTATTGCTGCAGAATATTACGCAGAAAATTGCACTCGTAAATCACCCTGACACTGAAGTTTGAAGAAGAGGGATGTAAGTCAGAAACAACACATAAACGAAAAAGAGGGAGAGAGACAATGAATTCTAAGAAATCTCAAAGCTGAGCTGCTTTTGAATGAAGAGCACATTTAACTGTTAATTTGAAGTCTGATATTATTTCTCTGCCCGCAATTTCTGCCTTTCTTGAGAGGTGCTGCCAGATGGAAAAAAAAATATGACTACATTGTTTATGCAAAATCAAACCTTCTTGAAAAACAATTGAAAAAACATGGGTAGGGCCAGCCCTACTGCCAGGGTAGGGTCATAGTTTTGTTGGGATATTTTGCTTTTCAAGTCCCCTGAAGGGTAGCAAAATTAGAAAATATTAACCAATTTGTACAGAAATTTTGTACTGTGTTGCATGAAACTTTAAAATGCTATCAAAGCATCACCACATTTACCATTCAATAATCTATTCCAAATGATATCTTTCAAAATTCAGCAACATAAATCACTAAGTAAATCACAACTGTGAGACATTTTGATTTAAATCTAAAGTGTCTGTCAATACTGCTAGCTTACTACCAGATTCTAAATCTTGCATGTATTAAAACAAAATAACTCTTCAAAGCTATCAGAAATAAAGGCATCTTCATGGAATTGTAAAATAGTCTCTCTGTGGGAATGAAATGGGTGAAGGGCAGAAGAAAACCAATAAACTCCACAACTAATTCAGCGCTCTCAAAATCTCCTCCAGGCTTTGTCCTTATCGCACGCAGGACAACACAGGGCATGGGGAAAGACGGGAAGCAGCGTGCTGAGCACTGGAGATAAAAATAACTGGTCATAATCTTTTATTTGTAGAAAAATCTCAATTTCAAATTCACATAAGATGAAAGTGGAATGGCATAATAGGCACATGTGAAAGCAGGTCCTTTCTTATTTACATGATGTTTTGCCAGTTTTGTTTTGACAGACCATTCCAGCAAATGTCATACAAAGGGAAAACAACTGAAATATGTGTCCAAATTAAACTAATAGGAGGTACTGGTGTCACGTACAGACCACAAGACATTATGGACAGCATATCTTAGATACAAAATTCCTGAAAGAAATTATTCTGCACCATGACAGTTATTGCCTGGTTGCCCTCTTCACATGACAGATGCAATATCACAAGTCAAACAACTACAGGATGCTCTGTTGAAGAAATACCAATGCCATGTAATAGGATCTACAAACATGAACTTTTCAGCAAGTTAATATGGATTTCAGCTCTCTGTAACCTACCCATGTCTTGCTCTGTCCTCCTGGAGAAAGAATCAGAACTAGAACCTGTCATATGTGGTCTCTCATATCTGTCCTATACTGTCTCAGTACAGTATAGGAAATAAGCTGACTTCTAGGAAACTGAGAAACCATATATTTGAGCCATTATTTTTCCAAAGAGAAGCTAAAGCCAACTTTCTGGAAACTGGCTGGGGTAAACAGAACTTTATCATGCATGAAATTGCCCTAATATTTATTACCAAACCATTATCTTGAAGCTTGTATTGGTCAGACATGCAGATGAAAGGGAGTAAGAATTGAGATTCTATACCTTGATTTCATAGGCTTGAGGGCATAAGACATAATTCTGAGAAATATATTGAAGGTAAATATTGTATTTAAATTCTTTTAATACAAGAATGTATGCTAAACCATCAGATGGGATAGCTATTCTTAAGCAGCCTTTCTGATAGTATTTTGACAAATTGCCGGTTGCCAAAGGTAAATGCACTAAGCAAAGAGTATATGAGAGTCGGCAGTGAAGGTCTGTCATAAATATTGTTTCCAGATTCAACAAGGCATTCAAAATATTTTTCAACCTGGCTGAGATTTTATTTGTTAGAGTTTATACAGATTCATAAATTTCACATGTACTGAAACACAGTGCAACTCATTAACTAAATGGGAAGTTTTGGGAAACTTTTTTTTAGAAGCATGGATATATGAAAGCCTTTCATGAAAATATCTTGGAACATTTCAGGGACATTCATTAGCTCTCCTAGTGCATAGTAGATGAATTTAATTACATGCAATGTGAATTTAAATAAACCACTACCCTGTGAGTTTAAGGGCTGTGCTGATAGTCAGTAGGAGATTCACGGTCAGAACCCATGAGTCTCTTGTGGTCTGCTCCCACTTGCAGCTGCAGGTCAGCCCTCACAATGCCACTACTGCATTTGCAAAGGCTTTTACTCAAACCTTGGAAGTGTCCCAAGCCACCAGCCTGAGGAGCAAGGCTAGGCTTCTTCTTTTCTTATGGATACGTTCACAGGTCATATCCATATGGTCTCACTGTCATCAGAAGCGTCTTGTGCTGATATTTTGAAATAAACATGTCCTATGTTTTTTTTATTAGAAGTTGTAGATACTTTCCTCTCAGATTTCCACATAATCTTGACTTTGGTTTTTTTAAGTTGAACACCCCAAAAGGGGCAAAAATGCGACTATGCCAAAATGCTAAGTCTTTGAAACAAGGGAAACAATACGAAGCCATTGCTTGAGGATAAAAAAGGGCATTTGCACAGGCTACAGACCACCACTTCAATGCATTTAGGCACTAAACACTACAGTCCTGGTTGAGCAATGTCATGCTGAAATATTGCTGTCCTGATGCAATACCGGATGCAGTCTTTCATTAACCAAAGCATTTATGGGGAGGGAGGAAGATGAGATTTAACCAACCAAAGACTTACAGAGAGAGATGAGTCGAGAGAGTGTCATAGGTTCATCCTGGTCTGGCTTGCCAGAGATATTCATAGCCAAGAACTCTTCATTGACCAATTTTCACCTTTTTTTCTTTCTTGTCTTCACCTAGGATGCCAATAGTTAAATTTCTCCATAAGATGCTAATGCCCTAGGGTGGCAAGGCAGAAAACAAAGCACAGCAAAGGGAGAAAGCAAAGGATGATGAGATACCTTTCAGCAATGATCAGCCCTCAAACCATCACAACTGGGAGTGAGAACTAAGTCTTCTGCTGACAAACTAATCGTACTTGCAGCTGCTACAGGCCAAAATCATCTAAATTGCATTAGGCCATTTACTCTTTCCACAGCAGCTACATAAATTTTTGTTAACTTATACAACTTGTATCTAGCATATAGGCTCAGATTCCAGGCAGATTTACTTCAGATTAGTTCAAATCCACGTAAATCAATAAAAATCTATGATGAAATCAGAACAGTCGCACTCTGATTTCTTTGAGCAGTGGTGGACTGGCATCCATGTACAATCACATGCAAACGCAACATGAATAGAGTCCAAAGTTTAATACACTGCAAATTCAGTTTATTGTCCTTGCATGTACTACTCCCAGGAGATGGAAGAGAAGTCACAGCTGGCTTCATAAGAGATCTCTGTTCTGTTGCAAGGAGCTACCTCTGAAAGGAAATAGACCACTCCACAGGAAAAGAAACAAATCAAAAATCTAGGCTGGAGGGCATCTCCTTGAGGAGACAGCATTGCTTCCAGACTGATAAACATGATCTCTCCTGATCTGTGGGACTCTAGCTTGCTGACCCTGGGCTTTTTGCTAGAGTAGATTGTTTCTTAGACTATTGCTAGTCTGTTATTGAAGCAAGCACAGCAGACCAGCTTATTTTCCTAAATGATTAACTTTGCTGCCTTTTCTGCTCAGCACATCAGATAAAGAAGTTTATTCAGTTAGCTTATTTATTTACATTCCTTTGTCAAAGATCTCACCAAACAAAGCCTATTTGATGATTTATTCTTTGCTAAAGGGGAAGCTTATTTACAATAGCCATCTTATCATAAACTTCTTAAAAGGAGGATTTGAAACTGGAATTCATAATAACAGAGAAATCTGACTTTTCCAGAAAGATCATTTTTGTTATCCATTCTGCACTGTAGAAGGAATGAAGCCAACTGAGCCCAGATGGGGCTGAATATGGCATAACCACTTTGAAGTTTTGTTTGTTTTCACTGGTTTACCTACTTCCCATCAGAAGGAATCACCTTCACCTAATTGGAGCTCTTCCAAAGTATGAGGGGGAAAAAGGGTATAAAGGATTCAGATGCTGGGTTCCACAGTGGGTGCTGCACAGGAGTTGCACAGGAGGGATCACCTCTAGCGTAAGCAGAGAGGAAAGAGTGAAGAAGTACAAAGATGACTTTTGAGCAAGCTTCCTCCAGTGACCAACATGTCCAACTGAGAAGGAGCTAATTTAGAGCTGAAAGCATATTGCAGTCTGCCCATCTTTGTAACAATCTCCAGCTATTTCATGCAGCAACAGTATTCTGATTGCTCTGATTTCAGATTCGGGCTGGTCCCATCTGCCTGATGAGACACTTAAGATTGATATAAAGGTGGCTCAGAGTCAAATTTGCCTTATGCCATCTTTCCTGACCCCACACAACTATAGTGTTTTGGTGGATGCTCAGCCAAAATTTCAGGGAATGGAGAACAAACTTGCAAAGACAAGATAAAGCAGATCAGCTCCATACCTCTCATTTGGCACTGGCTAAGTGCTTTGCCCTTCTCTCACTCTCATCTGCTTGTGCAGAGCATTTCACAGGGTTCATAGACTCCAAGAGATAAAACGTATTTTAAACAAACAAACAAACAAACAATCCCTCACACTCATTTTTTGGTCATAAAATACAAGATACCTGAAAGCCATAACCCAGTGCATCTCTCACAGCAGCCAGCAGGTTTGAGGAGGTGGTTTGGGCATGCATTGGACTGCCCTGGGCTTCTCATTTCTTATTTAGGAACACGTCTGAACTCATTTGTTCTTTGATAATACACTCATTATTTTAACTATCCATAGCAGAGAATGGCCTGAGAGACTAAACCTTTTCCTGAATTAAACTGGTTTTCATCTGCCCCCCCATGTTCAAGCAGGAAGAAGAGGTCCATGGGAGGCCCGTACTTCTGCACTCTCTCCGAGGTCAGGAACATGAGAGCAGAGTAACACACAAATAGCAGATTTCAGCCCAGGCAGCACAGAGTAGCAAGTGAAGCTTGGAAACATGACAGCAGGAAAAGCAGCAGCAGTTCCCAAAGCTGGCCATGCAGCAAACAGCATGCGCAGAAACCGGGCACCTGAAGGGACAAGGGGCTGGATTTTCTCCCTGTAAAGATGGGTCACAGCTCTGTCTGATACAGTGTACCAGTCCACACTGCAAAAGCTGAGTGGTTGTGAGCAAAAAGAGAATGGAATTTCAGAGAAATCTTGGTTACAGAAGGATTTAGCCCCATGAAGGGGCAAAGGAGTTCCCCGTAAGCCTAACTCTGGCAACATAAGTGAGGAGGGGCTGTGTCATTCCTCTGAGCCATTCACAACACAGAATAATATTCAGAGGCATTGAGTTTATTTCTCATCAGGTGTCTCTTTCTATCAAAAGAGAAACTATACATCTTCAGGAATGTCATATCTGCTCAGGCATTTCTCAACAAAGCCCTGCTGGAGAAAAGCCAAGCCGTTTCCAGAAATAAAGCTAAGCTAGAAGGAAAATATCGGTGCTGTGATTGAAGTTCCACTGCATGAGACTTCACTGAAGCAAGCAATGTTTGCTGTAGTACTGTATACACCTATGGTCAGATTTTTTTAATATTTTTAGATGCAGAGAGACACCAAACCAGTTTCCCCCAAAATGCACAAATACCATCCTCAAACTCCCATTGTTTTCAAAGGAATTAAGCATGTAGAGACTTTTGCCATTCCAAGACACCCCTTACTGAGCTTAAATCTCTTCTCAGTTCTCCTTTCCCTCACACCAGTCTACCAGTTGACTACACTTGCAGTGGAGGGAGTAACAGCAAAATCAGATCATGGGTTTCAGTGCTGAATGTTCCCCAGGCTGGACTGACAATGCACAGGATTAATCACGGCAGGGGGTGCCTCAGGTCTCCTTCCAGCTCCTCATAGACCACCTGCACCTCCCCCAGCTCTCCGGCTCTCCCCACTGTTTGACTGATCTCCTAATGCAAGAGGGTAAGCTGGGAAGAGATAGAGTTCTTGCAGGCTTGCACCGGCTGCTTCCCTATGTTTGGCTGGGTCAGGACCATGTCCCCAAACCTTTCATCCTCTGTCGCACCAGAATAGCAGGAGGGTGAGACCTAAGGGGCTGACAGCTATGACCCAGGGAATGACAGTGCCACTGCCTGCTCCCAGCCTCTGCTGCCGCCTGCCCGGCCCGGACTGTCACTGCATGCCCAGCACAGGGACACATCAGGGGGTTTAAAATGGATCTCCAAAGCAGGAGGATGGCTCTGCACTTGGCGGCAGAAGGGCCAGGTCCCCTCACCCAAGGAGCAGCACACCACAACACAGCGCACTGCAATGAGCCCCTGTGATGGGGACACAGACCTTCTCACTGATGGGGAAATCCTGCCTCCTTCATGAGCTACCTGCCCCCCTCAACAACATTTTTCGTCATGTATTTGGAAGAAAATGAAGTGTGTTAGAGCTTAAGGAGCATGGAGATTGAGCTTCTTCCCAAGTACAAGGTCTACTAATGAAAACTGGTCCTGGTGGGGGACCAAGGCACGGTCACCCAAGGGCTCAGCTACATCCTCACCTCTGGAGCCCACACAGGTGGCATGAAAAGGCCCAAAGCACCTCCTAGAGACAAGAAGCAAAGAGAGGCTGAAGCCATGAAAATTGTCTAATTTTTCTCAACTAAAGTTAGGGCTGCATCTGTAGGTTTTAATAGGGATAATTTTATGGTTTTAGTCAACCTGTGTTTTCTACCTGTTGCACTCAACTGTTCCCTTGGGCCTTGCATTTAAATCATATTGCAATTAGCCCATCCACATGGTCAAGGACACTGTCTTCATCATTTCAGGCTAACTTCATCCAGAATCCATGTAAATCATGACATTTTCCTGTTAGCATATACGTCACAACTCTGAGCTGTAATGGCAAGTTTCACACCATCCCAAGAAGCGCGTAAGAATAGATGTCCATGCTGCTGGGGAAAAAAACACTCGGGGAGGCTCACTTATTTCCAGAGGGAAGAGGAAAAAAACAGGGCCAGACCTGGGGAACGCACAAGTACTGGAGGTTAATGACAAGCCCGGAGAGCTGTCCCCGTCTGCAGGAGGAGCTGGAGGGTGTTAGCCCATTGCCAGGGGAAAGAGCACATACAATCACCCCTCTCTGCATCTGGATGATTTATAGCAAAACCCCCATATGTAGTATATTAACAGCAGGTGGTATTTGCTATACACCTATATTTGTTCTCTATACAGAACAAACCCCCGCTGGTTTTGGAAAAGGATATGGAATAACCAGTGTCCTTTGTCCGCATTCACGTATATCTTCAGAAACCTATGATCTGGCACGTAAAGCCAGCAACCGACTTGTTCTAGCAGCTTCGGAGCTTGGATAAAAACCCAGGATGGGTTTGTACCCTCCAGCTCTGAGGGCTGCTCCATCTGGCAGGCAGTGCAGCGCCTCACAAGTACCTCAGAAGTGCATGGATACAGGCATAGTACATGCATAACATGCCATCAGAGTTCAATAAAATAAATTGGAAGGAGCAAAAGTAATTTTCAAAGCACAATTCACAGGAAGCACAGGATGATTTACAGAAGCTAGAGGCTGCAAGCTGACAGGAAAATAGCTCCTCACAAATTACTTATCTTTCAGGTCAGTCACTTGAGAGAAATATAGGATGGTCAAGAATCACTACCAAGGTGTGATTTGTATGCAGAAGAGCTGCTGCTCATTGCAACATCTCCTCTGTAAAATACGGACTATGAATATGTATGTTCCCTAGAACAGGGTCACTTGTTTCTATGCTTTATAGAGGTTCACAGATCTTCAAAGATAAACCAATATTTTACCACCGAAAAGGCCAAAAACTCTGAAGAATGAGTATTAACATGATTAACAAATTGACTATAAGACCAAAGTATTTGCCCCTGTTCCACACAAGTTACAAAAAATATCTGGGCGTATAGCTTCTTCCTGGCCCCTCTTTCTAAGAGGTTCTTAAAACATTCCTGAAAGTCACCATAAACAAAAGTTTCCATACCTGGGGCAAAGCAGCAGCATCATCGAACTGTACCGATGAAAAAAGCTCTAGTTCTTTATTTGTCTGACTTTTGAGAAATTACCTTGTTAGTAAGGCTATTTTTTACTTTTCAAATTGACAGCTGGAATATCTTCTTTTGGCATTATTTATACGCCTCACTTTTGTCTCACTTTTGAGAGATTACCTTGTTAATAAAGTCCATTTTTTCCTTTTGAAAGTAACAGCTGGAATATCTTTTTTCAGCATTATTTATATGCTTACGTCCTTTCAAATTTGTGTAAAACATTGCACTTTCAAATGAAGAAAAACAAAAGAAACAGCTGCAATCTCCACTTGATAACATTTATTCAATATTTTCTGAAATAAGCAAGAATTTTAAGAAGCCCATAAGCAATCAAATACAGCCACAAAACCCCCATACTGATCCTAAATAAGAAGCACTATGAGAAATACACAATATTTCATGAAACAATACTGTACATCAACAACCTTTAGGAAACATACAACCCAAACCATATGCTTAGTTTACTCACAATATAAAAAACTTTAACCTTTAAAGAAAAATATAGATTCAGTCCAATTGTAGGATCCAATCCCCTGCCCACTGAAGTCAATGGAAGTTCTCTCATTGATTTCAATGTTTAAAGGATCATGCCCTTACTTTGCCTCAAGAGGCACTTTAATTATTATACAAGGCCTAGCCTGAATACTATTACAAAAATGTCAAACATCAACTCAAGAGTATGTTTCAGCAACTTTCAGGAAATAATGGAGAAATAGGTTATCTATTCATGCATGGAATAAGGCAAAAGCTAATTCATTCAGATTAGGTATAATAATTTTTACTAGTTTCTTTTTCACAACACAAACATTTTAGACTTTTTTAATTAATGGATATATTATATATCATATTATGCTTCACATTTTTCCTACCTCTACTGAGAAAGCTGGCACTGACATGTCATAAAGAACTCCTCATTAATTATTGTTTTCTGCTCTGTAACAACCACAAGAAACTCATCTGGGTTTAGTAATAGTGTCTACCAAGAAAAAAGCACACACTATCATAAGCTTATAGTTCATAGAGCTCAAGGTACATTAAAATGTAATTAATGAAGTTCACAAATTCTGTTTTAAAATACTTTTCCAAACTAAAAGCTGCAGAAAATTGGTTCTTAAATATTCTACAGAAAATTCTGAAGCATCTAATGGTTTAAATTACTTATGCTTTCTTCTTAAAAATATTTAAATTAGGTTAGTAGCCCATCCTTTTGAAAAATAATCCAAAAAAAGATACACTAGATTACAAATCTTTTGTCTTAATCAGTGTAACCAAAGGTTTGTCATCTGGGCTGTAATCTTCATAAGCGATGGGAGTTGCATCATACATTGCAGGTCGGGATTTCTTGCCAAACCTGGAAACAAAAGAAAGCTTTTGGTGACAAACAGAAGTGTGAATGAGTTCATGGCAACAACCCGCTGAGTTATAGTACGCAGTCAGAAACAAACCCAGAGAGCCTAGATAAAGTCTAAATTGTATTGCAACATGCCAGAAGGACAGAAGTTTAAATATCTGAACTGTGACTTTTGAAATATAGGTATCAAATACATTTTAAAAAATCTTCTTGCAAACAAGAAACGGATTCCATATCAAAGGCTACAGGAATTCTGCTATGGAATTCAGCTGTATCAGAATATGGGAAGACTATGGAAGGCGAGAGTGAAACTGATAGTTTCAGAGAGACCAGAATTATATTTTAGAGCCTTCTCTAACAACCAACATTAAGGTCAGGGTGTGGATATTTACAAATAATAAACAAACAACAGACAACTATGTTACATTTGTGTTTGTAAATACAACAGTTGTGCACTGAATTGAGTTGCAAGCAGTGGACAAAGCATTTTAAAAATTAACTTGAAGTTGAACTTTGCTCAACTGACATCCAGTTGAGAAGCACATTTAAATTACCAACATGCTGCACGCTATTTGAAACACTGGCAAAATTAATGGCAGTTAGGCTATTGCAATGCCATATAAACATACTAATCTAGCAAAGGTTCACAAGCAACAGAATCACGTCAACAACGTGCTCCTCCTGGGCAACCACCACTGCTAAGAACCAGGCTGACCCTGCCTGCGCAGAGAACCCCTGCGCCTGTATCATTGTGGCCCCAGCACTGGCACATCCAGAACTCCTTTAGGTGCCTTTGCCTTGCATAGATAGCCTATCACCCTTCCAAACAAAAATAGTGCTAAAAATGCAGCTTGAAAGCAGAAAAATTACTGAAGTGTTCTGACTACAATTGCAGGAGCTTTAAATAACAAAAAGGATCACAGAAAAATGAGGCCAAAAAGTGTCAAGTCTGTTTTCCTTATGGCCCTGACGTAGAGAAAATATTAACCCAGAAAGACTTATTTATGTATTGATCCACACTAAGGATTCTTTTTATCCCCTTCTTATGTATCATATTAAGTCTATATTAATTTAAGTTGTGCACACTGGAAGGTGAGATTCAGAACATTAAGAATTTGAGGATAATATTTAGACCAAATCAAAATTAACTTGATTTTTTTTCAAGCTTTTTATGCAGCTTCCTGACTGTCCCAATATCATTCTTGGCTGTTTTCAGTGATTCAGTGATTGTTGATGTATCTGAAATGGCTGGAAGCATTATAATCTATATGGTGGAAATTTTATTTTTCCCAAGTACTTCAGCTGTCAATAAGGACACACTAGATACATTTCCATGCATTAATGTCTGCTTTCTTCTATAGTTTACTTTAATAAACATAGACAGGCCACATCCACTCCTCAGCATCACGATGGATAAACCTCATTTTCTGTAGATGAGATAAAATTCCAATAATTGAATGAAGGAATCAAGTTATGGCATCTTACTAAGTCAGAGACAGGAATTAATTCTGAGTCACCCTTTTTCTGCATCAATAAAATTCTCAAGGCTTTAAAGGAAATAGAGTTTTGCATCAAAACAAATGATGATAAACATTCTCCAATGATTTAAGTCAAATTTTGACCTTTCTGACAGGTAGAGAACACAGAGATCGTTGCACACCCTGAAACAGTACAAAATCTTTTCTTTTGTGTAGGTCAGGGCTGACATGTGCCCCTAATTAGAAAACGCTGAGAAAAGACCACAGCACATGTGCTAGCTGTTTGTGGCCTGGCTGAACCATCTAGCTGCTAGACCACATTGCTTTGATCAGGCAGTTCAGAAGCCAGTTCCTGCTCATAACGTTAAACAGAGTTAACACAAACCTTGGAGGACTGAAAACAGAATTGTTAAGCGGGACTTCTTAATTCAATGGGCGTGCAGCTAGTAGGATTGCACAAGGATACTATTTTATCACTTTGTTGATGACGTAAAAGAAAACAAACCAATTACCAGTACAATCTGCAAAAGACAGCCATTCAGTGGCATAGGAATCATCATAAAGTCAAATAAATGACATGGGAATTAGAAAATATACTTTGTGATGAAACACAAGAGTAACCTGTGTAACTTGTCAAAGAGAGACCACAGGTTCCGTGACAGTCTTGAGGACAGTGTATATTCAATGTAGGAATTCTTCTTGGCACAGGCAGCTCCGTGTGTGTGTATATATGTATCTGGGAGAGAGACTGCAAATTCTGCTTCATCTGTGGAACAGAGTTGCCCCTCCACTTCCTTAGAAGGACATTTCTAAAGATGGCTAACCATAGAGAGTCCTTAACCTCAACAATTCCATTCAAGTAGAAGACTTTAGAGAACACTGGACAGCAGAACTCTGAGGAGACGGTATCCTCCAACTTCTGTGGGATAGACTGGAGTTTGGAGTTTTCCCAGAAGCAGAATAAAGAAACCACGTGTTACCACTCTGTTCAAAAACAGCAACTGGTATAAGAAATCCACAAAAAAAGTTTAAATAAAAGAAGGGCAAGAGAGAGACCAGAGTTTTATTTAAAAAAAAAAAAAGGCGCGCCCACAGGAGGAAGAGATTTTTGCCTCCACAGGAGGTGAATAATAAGAAGAATAATTTCCTCTGCATTATTCAGAGAAAAGGCCATGTGTGCAAGTGGTATTTTGCATTCCTGAGTATAATTGAAGTGTAATCCTGAAGTTCCCCGAAAGTTGAGACTCTGACAGAGGACCAAGCAATTGGCACATGCAGTAGAGATCAGAGCAGTTGTGCACGTGATCACACTTTCAAAAAGAGATAGCTGACTGAAACACATCACTGAAACCTATGTCAGGAAATGGTAAGAAGTGAGCACATGCTGAAGCTCTTCAGATTGAGGAAGTTGAGGACGTTGCAGCCTAACACAGCTGAGTGAAACACAGGAACGTGGAGAATGTACGGTGGAGAGAAGCTTACCCTGCTGTGATAAAACGACTTAATCAGAGTCTGATGAACCAGACTCCTCAACTCACAGAGAGAGAGAACACGAGTCAGCACATGAAAGTTAAAATTAAAGAAACTACACTGTAAGTAATGCATGAAGTCTATTGCTAATGATATCTAGTCATACAAAAAATTTACAGTCTCTGTAAGCAGATATTTTATGAATTCAGTGTGGAAGCTTTTCTAAAGTGAACAACCAAGATCATTTCAACAACAGATTCTGGTTCCAGTTCAATGAAGTCTTATGGTTGCAGTAGCCAGTGGTCAACTATTTCATTACAGTCTTCTCTTTAAAATGTGTAAGCTTTAACATACAAGGAATATTTATTTACTTGCTGCATAATGAATACTAAAGAGAGCTGTGCATCACCTTGTCAGAAAACAGTCTAGTTCTGATCTGCTAATTCAGGAACATTCACAAAAATGGACATGTATTAGTAGTGATCCCCAAGCACATTCATTTTCTCTTACAGCAAGTACCTTGATTAGCAAAGATCAAATTATAAAAAGCTATCAAGAAAAAGACCTACTAAGAAACATGAAAAAATAATTTTAAAGTCATTTATTGAATATACAACAGGCATCCACATTCCCTGGACACCTACTGACTGTAACATAAACCTTATATTTAAAGAAAATAATCTACTCACTTTTCCTTAGGCGTCCTTTTTTCCAAAATTACTAATTGGTTTAAGTATCTAACTCAAAAAGGGAATGATTTTCAGAAAATGCTGAGAATCTATTGTTTGATGGTAGGGCTCCTAAATACAGCAATTCTGAAAATTCAGACCTTGGTATTTTAATATGAAGATTTAAAAGTTTATGCAAAAATAAATATAAAAGTTGTGCTCTTTTTCCAGGATTGAAATGACCAAACCTGTGGTTTATATCTTCCTGAAACCAGAATAAACACAATAATCTTCACATTAAACCTCTATGAATTACCCAACCTGGCAGTTCTATCTTGGGTTTTTATAAGGCATCTATTCTCTGAGAGGCACAGAGAATTACTTGGAATGAAAACATTTATTTTCATTTGCATTAAGTAGAAACACCTTTCCCAAGATAGGGAAACCCTTTACTGACGAGTTCCAATAATGTAATTTTTCAACTGCATAATATGGAACTGAAAAATCATCATTAATACATCCAAATCTAAGAACTTCTTTGGAGGCTATTTAACTGATGAAAACTTGTTTTTCTATACTTCTGCTTTTAGTAATAAACAGGGGTTCATTCAGAGTAACCCAGACAGTAGCAATAAAGACCTGAATTATCCCAGCTTCCGAGATTTCAAAAGTTTCATACAGGAAGTCTTTTACCATTTCCATTACCTGCCTGTGAGACTGTAAAAGACAGGGAAAATTAAATTAAAAAGATGCTGCCTTGCTGATACACTTTTCCTTGGTGCCCTGAGATAAAAAGCTGCCAAACTTGCTTTAAGAAATAAGTAAGAAAACCTAGGTGTTTCACACTGTTCCTCAGAAGACGAATTCTAGTCCCTGGGGAAGTGCAGAGTACCACTTCAGTGAGCAGTAACTGAACAGGATTGACACATTCATCACTGCTGCAGAGGTAGGGGGGAAGTGTTTAATTTGAAAGATTAAGAGTATCATTTTGCAATTTGCTCTCCGCTCTTGGAGATGTATAGTACATAATAGTAGACACTCAAAAGGCCAAATAATAAAAAACTACAAAGCTTTTTATGGGTCATAAAGCAATTCCCTCCTGTCCCACTACACTACTAAAGGAAAAAAGAGTTCTCCTGATGTGTATGGTGTGGAGATGTTGAGCTCCTACCGGAAGAGATGTGAGGTTAAGCGGCAAAGACTTCAAGGGAGGACTTAAAAGAACACTGATTTTGTTGCTATACTAAATCACCTCTACACATCTTTCTTTTTAAAATATTTACTGACTAATATAATTTGACAATGAACAAATGTTTTGTTTTACATCTAGTTGGAACAGTTAAAAGAGCTACTGCCCAAAGCTGCAATATGATTAACTGAGTCTGTGGGAATTCCTCATCCATTTCAGATAACTTTGACGACTTCAGTGGTGGTACAAATTAATTTACTTAATTTAATTTAAACAGAACTGGAGTATTCAGAAAATGAATTACCAGCAATCCCTGATCAATATGCCTGCATTTCTTCATGTCAGTGCACAGAAATGTGTCTCCCTCCATTCTTTTACAAGCATTTTAATGGTAACATACATGAACACTTTAGTTGGAATTTGAAGTAATCTTGACAAATTGAAGAAATGGGAAAAAGAAACAATAAAAATGAAAGTTCTACCCTATTAAGAGAGATGACAAATACAGCAAACCCAATACGGACTAGGAAGCAAAATGGCACAAAGGATCTTGGGGGATCTTGAGGAAAAGGTCTAATAGCTCAAAAAATTAAATCGTCAGCCACTAGTGTAGTGCAAACTACATTTAAAAAAAAAAAGCAAGCAGGTTTCATTTTCAGATGTATGAACAGGAATGCCATAAATAGGTACATGAGGTGATTACTCAGTTCTTTTGATACAGGTAAACCTTCAGCTGGAGAACTATTTCCAGTTGGAGACCAGCTTTCAAAAAAAAAAGACAATCTGGAGTGTGTCCCAGAGAGACAATAAAGGAGCTGATGTGATCCAGAGGAGGTACTAAAAGAATATGTTAGTTTAGTCTAGGGAAGAAAAAGGTTGTTTTTATTATAAAAAAGGTGGGGGATGAAACGATGACACATGGACAGATGACATCTGAGGCACATGATTGTTATAAAGGGAACAGTGATAAATTATGCTTCATGACAACCTGAAGAGCAGTAAGAAACAAGTGGCCTGATTCATAGTAAAGAAAATCTAGGCTGGATTTTAGGAAAGCCCTTTCTAACTCTCTCCAACTCCTTTGGAGATTTTTGAAAACAAATGTCGGCAGGAAGCCAGGTATATGGCAGGAAGTTAGGTATCATTAATGCTGTATTAGTGCAATAGGTTACACTTGAGCTCTTGAACCTCAGACATTGAGGTGCTGGAGCAGGTCCAGAGAAGGGCAACAAAGCTGGTGAGGGGT
>JAOXJM010000052.1:17759230-17775603 GCA_026413425.1 Tringa solitaria | reverse complement strand
TCGGGAGGTGATCGTCCCCCTGTACTCGGCACTGGTGAGGCCCCACCTCGAGTGCCGTATCCAGTTTTGGGCCCCCTACCACAAAAAAAACATTGAGGTGCTGGAGCGGGCAACGAAGCTGGTGAGGGGTCTGAAGCACAGGTCTCATGAGGACAGGCTGAGGCAGCTGGGGTTGTTCAGCCTAGAGAAGAGGAGACTGAGAGGAGACCTTATTGATCTCTACAACTACCTGAAAGAAGGGTGTAGAGAGGCGGGGTTCAGTCTCTTCTCCAAAGTCACAGGCGACAGGAGTAGAGGAGATGGCCTCAAGTTGTGCCAGGGGACGTTCAGGTTGGATATTAGGAAAAATTTTTTCACTGAAAGGGTGAAGCATTGGAACAGGCTGCCCAGGGAAATGTTGAGGCACCATCCCTGGAGGTGTTCAAAAGACGGGTTAACATGGTGCCGGGGGCCATGGTTAAGTGATGGGGTTTTTGTCAGTGTTAGGTTGATGGCTGGACTAGATGATCTTGAAGGTCCCTTCCAACCTAGATGATTCTATGATTCTATATATATGTGAAAGTACTTATATTGTGATGATGTAAAGAACAGCATTACCCTTCTGACACATTCCCACTTGCCTTGTGAAAGAAAGGCAGGCATGGCAGCAAAGCATGGGTACACAGCTCATGCAAAGGAAGGAAAAGGCATCACTTTGACTCAGCATCACCTCACTTCACAGAACTTTGTTCAAAGTGGTTCATTCCTTTCAAAAGCAACAACAAATGAAAAAGAAATTCTGCCTTTAAAAGCTTTCCATTTCATACCCACACACTATAAAAAGCTGAGTACAAGCTAAGTTGTGTATCAGTAAGGAACGAGTAAAAGCTTGCCAAGACTTCCAGGTTAGACCAGAATTCATTTGTTTATAGTCTTATGCACTCCATAGATAGCAGTATGCCACTGCACTTATACCACTGCAGATTGTTAATTACATTCACCTTTCCCATTAAGCAGATGTGTTACTGCATTCTTTTACATTAAAATAAACTTGGAATAAAACTATGAAGTACATAAAAACACAAAGACAATCATTAATCTTCTTGGCACTGGAAGCAATGACTATAGCCAGCAGAGCTCTTTGCATAAAAGGCCTAATACCATGAATAAGCTTTCTTCTTAGAAGTTGCTTTGCATCCTGCAAGACTAGATTGTGCAAACCAGAACGAATTATAGATAAAAACAAACAGCAAATCAAAAAGGGCATGTTGTAAACCTAAAGAAAATTAAAGTTCCAGTTCTGCAAAAAGAACTGCAGATGTGTCTTATGGGAAACAGACACAATGATTGGTACATGTCAAGCACGTAATCTTGGCAGTTGTTTGCTCCATCGTTAGGGAAATCACTAAGACATTTTAGAGCTTATCTCATCTAAAATGAGTTAAATAACAGCACAAACACTCTGCTTAATGAATTACGCACCTTCTATTTTTACCTGTGTTGCTTATGCTGGCCTTGACTCAATTCTACTGTGTAACTAATAAGCCAAAGAGTAGGGAAAGCTGACAGATTTTAAAAACAGACAATGTGACATATTTATGAACAATCCTAAATCTTTCTATTAATTTTTCAGGGAAAGCAACACGCTACATGTGCATGAGCAGAGGTCATTTATCACTAACAGTTCTGATTTTAACATATAAAACTTTCAATGTCAAGATTAAAGATGGGGATGTACAGGTACTGATTTATATTTTCTGAGGGAAAATATAGCTCCTCTATCTTGCCATGAAGTCAATCTGTCTTTCTTTTTAAAGATAATTTTATTTTACTTGCCATGTCTCAAAGATTTACAAAACTTGGATAAATATTAAAGGCCATATATGCACTTTCCTTAATACAGAAAAGCACTGATGCTTCTGCATAGATATAGGAAATAGTTTATTTTTATTTTGTGACAAGTGACATATGACATGCAACAAGAGAAAGAAATTAGAGTCATAAAAATAGGCAAATGAAAAAACAGAAAATAAGATTGTTTATCAAAGGGTTTAACTCGCAACTTTACAAAAAATGGAAAAAGACAACATTTTGATATGCTGTTATATATAGTAAATATGAATATATTTATATAAATCAAATTCAAGATCCTGACTTTACAAAATAAATATGTTAAATATAGTAAAGCAGAAAAACTGAACTGGACTATGCAATAGGACACTGTACCTGAATGAATGATTTACTTGGAAACCAGCCAGCTGATGAGGTAGAGTAGCACTTACTTCTAAACGCATCTCACAATATCCATGTTCACACATTACCTCAAGAATTTTAAAATTCCATATTTGAGAATTAAAGTAGATTTTTAATTCTTCCAGATGATAGGACTTCCATGCATATATAGATTACTATAGGAATTTAATTATTGTTGTTAAAATTTAAAACATTTTTTTTCTATCAAACATGCTTATTGAAAATATAGATCAGAAAATGGTAGCAGATGAACTAACAGTGAATTCCCTAAATATGCCAAATTTTCTATGCTCACACCAGGCTCACAGCTGTTAATATTTACTCAACAGTTACTATTGCTTTTATATCCCAAATGAATATTAATAAAACCAAAGATTAACTGTGCATATTTGTGCTGTAAATGACTTTTAATCCATGAAATTAAATAAGCACGTATAGAAGGTAACAGAGAATACAGGATCTCATTCACAGAAGGCCAGTCTGGTTTTGTAAAAGCAGTACACATACTGCAAATTTGACACATTTGGTTCTAATTTTCTCATGTTACTAAATTGCAAAAATAATTCACAGTGGCCAGTGGAATTGTGTCACTGTTGTAATCTCTCAATGCAGTATCATGTAAAGGAGAAAGACATATAGGAAAACTTCCAAACATTACCAAATTACTCCATTCTGTTTCTTCTCATAATTATGCTCAGACAATTCCATTGCACAGATTAGTGATTTCTAAGTGAACAACTATTGAGACATGGAGAGACAAGTACTAGATTAAATCAGACCTAAAACCAAAAGAAGGTTGAAGACTTCACAAACTGGAACACACCGGTCTGGAGACTGGGGATCCCAAGTGCCCACCACGTGCTCCTCATCTCACAAAAAAATATTTTTGTATAGTGACAGTAAGATGCACTACGCATTACCTTATACTAAATTTGAATAATTGTTTTTATTTCCCAGGCAGAGTATCTTTGTACCTCATATCAGTCATTTTCTTACTTGATTTCTTGGAATAGCAAATAAATACATTGTTATTATTTAGTAATATCTGAGCTTTTGAAGCCTAATACACAGCAATGAGTTATGCACACAGAGGAGCAACTACAATTTACCCTGCGTTTATATTATCATGGAATTTTCACACTACAGGAAGGTCTTAATAAATTCACCTTACCTCATCTGGTTTGGTGACACATTTTCCTTTTCCCGAACACTGGAAGTTATCTGAATGGCTTCCCACGGGCATGCAGGTACTGATTTTCACTACCACAGTCAAACGCAGAGCCACAATGCATTTAGTAACCGAATCATTCAAAAAACCTTAAAAAAACCCAAAACATTATTCTTACTACATGAGAAAATAGACTAATACATATTAATACTCTATTGCTAGATAAATAAATAAAACTGATTTGAAATAAATTGTCAACTAAGAACATCACTGGTCATATTTCATACACACCTATCTAAATTTAATGCATGTAAATACAAATTAGAATATAGTTTGGAAAATAACACGCATCATATTGATTAACAAAAGAAAGGAAGGCTGTTGAAATAGATCTACCTCCAGAATTCTAATCTGCTATCATATTTTAGGTCTCTAATACTCAAAAGCTTTTCCCTGCTATCTTCTTGATAAGTTAAAGACATAATTTTTAAGTTTTTTAATGACAAGGAATATTAAAATCAAATTCAGTGGATTGTTCCACCACAGTGATTAGATTCCTGGGTTCCAGCTCTTCAGTGTGTGGCATCAGTCAGCTGTTTTGTTCTGGGAGCTTGTAGCAGAATAGATGTGCAGTGACGTAAGCGTGGGTTTGGTATAGGCTATATACTGCATGCAGAATATATGCATAAAGAAACCCAAAGATCCTTCCGTAAATAGTCAAACTTAAATTTTACTTCACTGTCCTTAACATAGGTAGACTTCTAAGGGTGTAAAACTGCTTGTAGTATCAGTATGGAAAGTTACAGACACAGAACAATTGCAGGGTTATACTTTTCTTTAGAAATTAGTAGAGACATAATTCAAGTCCGAATTTACGCTTTTTTTAAACCTAAATATCCTTAATTTTAAAAAGAATGACAGTAAATTGATGCAGGAAGTGTATGACAATGTTTTTTCTAATATTTTCAACTTTAAATTCTAGAATCCATTCACAGCCTAAATCTCAAAGGAACACCAAAGATTCTATGACACCATCTAGTTTCTTGCATTATAGACTGGAGATAGCATAATTTTAGTCAAGCAGAAAAAAAAATAGTACAAAATATTTATAATGAATAGTAATAAGCCAAAGTTACATGAAACATTCTGAACTTCAGGTGAATTCTCTTTCCAGAACAGCTGCTAAACATTACTTACATTCTGCATATGAAAGTGTCGAGCATGGCTAATTCTACAAATTCCATAGAAAATCATATGGAAGATTTCCATTCTTTGCCCTTAATTTTTAGATTTTATTTTTAAAAATGCTGCATCCTTTGAACAATTAGTTGCCTATGCTAGAAACAATGATCCCTAAACTATATCTTCAAAGCAGGAGAATCTCGTGTCTGATACAGATGTCATCAGCTTGAGTTTAGCATCTGCAAGTTAGCTGAATATTCTAAAAGATCAGACATAAGAAAAAAATATATTGGGTATGGTTCCAAATGTCTAGTGGTCTGTTTTGGCTAACGAAGATTATTGTAATCCTCTGACCTCTTCAAAGCAAAGCCAATTTATTCTGGCCTTAATAAGGACTCCATTTTTACGCATCTGTTCAAAGATGCAGCCAGAATTATTTCCTTTAACAATTGAATGCTATTGTCACTGACAGTCATGCAATTATATGTGAATTCTTGGAAGAATGTGGTATTTAGAATATGTCTTTGGGTTCACATTTGCTTGTCTGAAGCAGATAGTTACATATTCTTCAGGACAGTTCCCTAAAGGAATATCAAATCAACCTTCTTTGTACTTCAAGTCTTGTTACTATTTTAGTATCAAAAGCCCTCAGGCAAACCACTGAAAAAAAAAATCATTGTTCTCACTGGAATGACACATATTTCCCTGTAATTTCCAATTATCTCACCTGATTTCCAAAGACTAGAAACATAAAAACACAGCTATTTATTTTCACTCTATATAAGTTGCATACAACTTTCTGAGATCTCTAGGTTTTAAGGCTAAAGGAAGCGTTTCTGATCATCTAGATATGACTCCCTGCTTAACTCGGGTCATAACACTTCAATTAATTTCTTCTCCAATTCCCATAACAGCAATGGAACTAGAATGAGTTTTAAGTTCTATTTTTAACTTCTAGGTAGGAGACTAATTTCAGAAGCATGTTTACATCCCTTCACCTAAGGTCTGGAGAAAAACATTACAGCTGCTTAAAGCAAAAGGTAATTGTGTTCTTGCTGGTTTTCTAAAGTTATTTAAAACACAGTGACATCAGAGCATTTTAAGTTGAAGAATTCAGGGTTACACTGTTTACACTAATATTATGGAAATAATTTTAAAATACAACAAATCGTAATATGATGTGAGTAGTCATTTAGAATGAAGGGAGATATTTTCCAGCTTTATGCACACTCAGTTGGTAGTCTGAGAAATGCCTGCATGATTTCATTGTCAGTGTGTGTGGTACAATACACTACAGCTCATTCCACCCTGGTAGCTTCACCAATCTAGGTGAGCCTTTATGCCTAGGAGTGCAAAGTATGTATGCTCCTATTTCTCTCACATCAAGAAAGTTAAGAATGAAAAATAAAGAATAAAGTCAAATAAAAGATGAGATGTGTCATCATTGTGTCCAGGTGCTTTCAGCAAAATCACATCATGCCATTTAGACTACCACTACTCATACATCGACTGTAGATTTTCCAGACTACACAAACCAATTTGCTTCCCTTGCAAGACCCATTTCTGAACAATACTTTCTCTTAGTGGAAGTGCCACTTCCAAGTGGACTGCCAAAATAAGGAAGACTGAATCTAATAAGCCACCAACTCAGAACATCATCTTATTGCATATCATGCTAACAGCAGGCATAAGACAACTACAAATCACAACTAACTCTTAGCGCGCACCCAGTGCTATTACACATGCCAACACTCACCTGCTGCAATTGCCTCCAACACATTTCTCTGTATTCCAATATTAACATATATTCAGCTACAGTTGAAACGATAATCATTTTACAGCAGAAACACACTAATAGATCCCTACATTAAAGTTCCAATTCACTAAAGTATAGGTCTTCAAGCCAACCTAAGTGTTTCTTGGATAAGAGAGAACGACTGTCAAGGAGTTTGGGCACTCACTCACAATGAAGCTCAGTCCCCAAGTTTTCAACTTATTTTTAGCCTGGTTTCCCAAGGAAATGAGACAGCAGTGGGATGTCTATCAGTTTCCATCTGTTCTCTTTTTCTCTCTCAACACTTTCCCACACCAAAAGCTTTTGGGGTCAGTAGCCAACTTCAACATCTTGCAAAGCAGTGGAGTTCTCAAAGACACTAAGTGCCTAGAGCTTCACTGCACAGCATATAACCCTGGCACTAATGGGAAGGAAAACAAAAATAAGAACAAAAAACCCAGAATAAGGTGATGTAATTTCTCCACCCCATTCCCAGTGTACAGTACAGTCAGTTACTCATTATGTAGAAAATGGGAAACTGGGAAATATAAAAATGGAAGAGAACCAGATAGTATCAGTCCTTGAGGAGCAAAGCAGTGTGTTACTGGATGTGCCTGCACCACATCTTCAGTTCATTACATGCAGTAACATAATGAAGCTATTGTATTTCCAGACCCGATTTCAGTCTCCAGAAAAAATACAGCTGCTACCAGAGCATACTGCAGCATAGTTTATAAGCCTAAGGTTCATTACTGAACCATAGTTTATAACCCAGAATAGAAGCTACCTAAGTATGTCTGCTAGTTCGTTCACAGATAGTGGAAAGTTATAGAATTAACCTAAAGTGTAAAAGAGACAAGCTAAATTTTCTCTTTGATCACATCTCTTATCATATTATCCAGCAAGCTAAACCTTTTCTTTTGTGGCCATTGAACTTTGCAGACTTAAGAATAATTTAAAGAAAGGAAGCTGGGAGGAGCCGGGGGGGAGAGAGAGGAAAAACAGAACTAAATTTTGATTACAGTACTCACCAGAAAAAGTACAAAGGGAGACTTGATTTCTAGTCCTTTCTCCTAAAATTGTGTCCAGATTTTATCCAGATGTTATTTCCTGTTGATAGCACTCCACTGTTCATGTTTGATACGGTATACCTAACATTCAAGACTATGAAGACCACCACCGGCATCTAACCACCACCATGCAAAAGTGCCTTTTTTGATCTAAGCATAAAGTTGTAAATTCAGTTTGACTATACAAGCCAATTTACTTCACTTATGGCACTGTATAGTGCAAATAATGGTTATTCATCTAGCAAATCTAAGAGAGCTCAATCCTTCCACTCATTCATGGAAGTTATGTTCAACTCATTTTAGGGACCTAAAAAATGAAGGAGCATAACAAGATGCTCTGACAATGCATTTGATTGTGAAAATTTACTTTTACATGTTGAAATAATAGAGGCATGCTTTTGATTTATAAATAGACAATCATTTATTACCTTTTCCATGATCCTCATGGGCAGGGTCATTAATTCCTGTCAATACCCTCAGGGCCCTGATACTAATACTGTTCTACAGCATTTGAAAGAAAATGGGTCAGGAATCTTTTCCTAGTTTGCCTTAGGATGCTCATCATACATAAGCAGAAAACAAGAAGTGAGAAACAGGTAGTCAATGACATTCGCAATCTTTGATGCAGTACTTCCGTGCCACCAGTACCATAGGATACTCGTACAGAACATCTGAGATCATTCTCTAATGATACTGCCAGGCAACACAGCATATAAAAATACAGCTGCAATAACAAAAGTGCTATTTTGCTCGCAAATAGAACTATTTATAAGTCATACAACTCTCCCAAATTCTATATAGATCAGCATTCTTACTGTGCTTTTCACAGTAGCCTTGGTCAGATACTGCTTTTGAAAGTATATATAAATTTTATTGCAAATCATTTCAAGAACTGTTTCAAATACTTTGTTTTTCAAAAATTCACATGAAACAGCAATTTAAAGATTTTTGTTGTTGTTGTTAAGTGACTAAAACTTCTCATTGTATTTTTTTTCTTCTCCAAATTGATATCATAGTCACATTAAAATTTTAAAAATAGATGTCCTTTACCTCCTTCACTGCTGACACTGAAAAATCATCCTGGGCTCTGAAAATCAAACAATTACTTTCTTCTCAGACATAATCACCATTACAGTGATAAAGGTAAATGTGCTGCTGGTCAAGTTGCTCAGTAAGATTATTGCAATTCTATCAGAGGCAGGTTCACAATGATAGCGTTACACAGGTGTAACAAAAAGCAAAATTTGGGTGCAAGAAAATTTTTATCAAAACTTTGGGAAGAAATAGGCCAGAGCTTGATTTCCAAGCTGGAGCTCAGTTTTGCAGGACTGACAGTTAAAATATATTTATATTTACGAACTGAGGAAACCAGTTGGATTCACTTAGCATCAAAAAATCCCAAATTATGTGTTCCATTACATTTGTCCTATAACAAATGCAATTTCTGAATTTCACTCTTACTAAACATTTACCCAACTTAATAGCTTGATTGGACCAAAATCCATGACAGACTTATGAAATAGTCAGCTAGCAAGAGTACACTTACACTTATGAAACAACTTGCATACAGTTTATTAAGGAGATGTGACAGTAGCTTAGTGTGACCTTCTGTCATGGCTTCAAGGACTCTGCTTGCTGTCCAAAATAATGGTGAAAGCCCAGTGAAGGGTGACAAGACTAATCTTATAATAGATTAATAATAATATAATATCTTATAATAATCTTATGATCCTGTATCACAATTTCCCCATGATGTGCTTATTTATCAGCATCTCCACAATGCTGCCAAGCTGGTAGTGAACTATTTTGGGCACAAATGTAGACCACCAGAATCTCTGATACTACACTTCACAAAAGCAGTTAAGTGTGGTGGAATACAAATGGCATAGCTGGGACTGTGATAAGGGGAGCTGCAGTAGATTGGATGGCAACGTTAGCTAGGATTTATCTACAGTGACTGGGTTCATCTTAAAGATTCATGAGTGGCTACCTGACATTTAAATAAACTGTACAGAATGTTACACTAATAGCTAAAGATCTCAAAACATTTTATCAGCTTTATTAAGATGTGCCTCACACTTTCCTTTAAATTATGCATTAGTATCCTTGTTTTACAGATGAGGTTAAGCAGTCTGTTCAAGATCTCACAGTGCAACCAACCAAGTGATCAGCTGAAAGTAAACATCTTGCCTGCGAATTGGTCACAAAAGTCATATTTGAAGAGAAATCTTAAAAATAAACAAGCAAACAGAAGGTATTTCACCAAGCATTACAAATTTGAGCAGATGAACCTCCAAAGACAGACTAGAAAAATAACTTCCCACTCAGTGAATAAAAATTAATTTTGAATCGTTTACTGATTAATTAAAGACTATTTTAAAGCATAAAAATTATTTAGATGCTAGCTTAAAACATAACACAACATGTAAAAAAGTAAATATTCTAATGTTTACATCTACTTATAGGCAAGACAAGGTACATGTAAATTGATTATGAAGGGCAGAGCAGGATATTGATTTTTTTATCATATCTATAAAGGTGCCCTTTCTTATAGAACCTTTCAGCTTTCTTCAGAATGGTTTGGATTTCAGCTGAATGCTTAACTTTTTGCCTTATAAGGCCATCTTTTTAAAAAGTCTTTGAAATTAACACTTCATTGAACCTTTTATATGCTGTTCACACTTCTGCTGCCACTATTGTTTATCAAAAGGCCATTTTCTGCAAGGTTAGCTTTTATGCCCAGAACCTCAGGGGAATGTTCACGGTTGAGCACAATACTCAATACTGCCTACAACAGAGCCCTTTCAGGCAAATTGCACGCAAAAAATGAAAACCCCATTAACTGGAGCAGTTGTCACCAAATTCCCCCATCAGCGAGGCTGACTTGCACAAAAGTAATAGTCACACACACAGGTTACTGCACTTCAGCTGAGCAGCAGAACTCTGTGAACACTCCAACCACGGCATGTGCAAGGCAATGTGACTTTAGTCCAGAGTGAAAGAGGGTTAAGTCAAATGACTGCACATATGCCATGGGCTAGGAGCTCACACAGATGCTCAGCTGACACATGGTAACTTGTTAAAGCTAGGGTAACTTGGTTACGTGACTTTCAGTGAATTCAATTCACACGTCTCCTATTATGAAATAAAATCGTCCTATTTCATTTTTGCTTAAGTAAAAACAATTTCAACATGCAGCAAACTGCTTTCCTTTGATGGAAATACACGTGTGTTTTAAATACATGTAAACAACACAAAACACACCATCCAAAAGACATAGTCACAACTTGCCTCCTATGTGAAATTCTATAGCCAGATAAAAATAGCTAGAAAATCAGACTGACTTGTTTCAAAACATCTTTCTAGACTATTTATTTTTAATAAAGTATTTTGTACACTAAGTTTCATTTTGCCCATTCAATATATCTGCATTCATATTAATGGTGACCACTTGTTAACGTAGGAGATGTTGAAAGGAGCTTCATTAAACAACACAAAGAGCATCAAGAGAGCAAGTAAGTGCTCAGGGCAGAGATGTTTAAAGAAAATACTTTTTTGCATTAGAAAGGCAGGACAGCATTTTGCATAGGAAAATATTATCTTTTCTGTAAGTAGAAACATATGGTTCACACACTTTTTAAAACACAGCAGATCTCTGGTGCTTGAGGACCCAAGCATTAATTTTCCTTTTTAAGCAAAACTTCAGAAAGTTTTGTGGAATTCAAGCAAGCTGCCTTATAGGTGCTGGCATTTGAATAGCATCAGTATTCTTCATCTTACCATAAAAATGCTATAGCATCCATTTTCAAGTGAGTTTGTACAGGTAGCAATTTTATTTAAGGAAATACTTTAGAAATACTCTATAATTATAGTTTAAACTAGTTAGTTAAATTGTATTGATCTAAAAGGCTGGGCATCTTGGAAAAAAATCAGATTACACACCTGGTCTACATCGGTCTTTCTTTGCTGTGATGAAAATAAGCATTATAATTTAAGGATTTTTCTGGAGGATTTATTTTCTATTCAGATAAAAATATTCGTTTATATTAAATGTTGAACCTTCTACCTTATTATCTGTAAGTTCTTGTTTGCAAAATAGCAATATTGCTTATAAATTTCTTCCTCCTATTTTATAAGCAGACAATAAACTAAAAAAAAATAATGTAGTAATATTTCATGAAAGTTACTTTTTAAGCTGCATCATGGAATTACTAAATAAAGCAAAAAGTCAAAAAGCAAGTAATTTCAAGCTATTTACAAGCATCTTTTTACCACTACATATACAGATATACAAACTTTTCTATCATATTACCTATGGGGAAATGGAGGCAAAATACTAGAGCCCAAGTCTATGGGGAGCTATGAAACAGCCCCCATCATTGTCGCTTCAGCAGTAGGCCCACCAAGGCAGAAAGGCAATTTTCCCAACATATTATCATGGAAACTGATAAGAAGCAGGTTCTGTCAACAGGGTTAAAACCCTAATAACGATGACAAAGACCTGAAAACATCATCACATTTTTTATAGTTTTGGGAAAAAGGAAAGAAATAGGTCATAAGCACAGAGTCAGCACTGCCTACTCTGTGCTCTACATTATGCTCAAAACCTCAAAATAAACACTTCTTAAAATTGAACTGATAATCATACAATATGCAATTTTACTACCCAATTTCCAAATTCATCAAAAAAAAGAAAAAGCTATGGGGGTTTTGATTACTAGCAAAATTGGACTGTTAAATATAATTTGCTAATTGTATACAAGTATAGGTATACCTATACTAATTTACCAAGTAGACTGGAAACTGTGCAAAATTGCAACTGACTGTAAGTCTCACATCCAGGGGTGTATCTGTTGAGTCCTGAAGCGCAGATTTGTTGCCTTGGTGAACAGGTATATTAATTGAGCACTAGAGTAAATCAACTAACTCACAAGGAAACAGGTGGTATACAGTTATTGTAAAACTTCTAAAATGCGAGTATAGAAAAAAAAATATTTCAATGCTTTTAATTTTGTGTTGGTTTTGTGTTTTTTCATTATTGCGACTGTGTTTTCAGAATAAATGTTCCAGTTGTCAATCAGAGTGTGATTGAATAAAAAAAAAACGTTTGAATAAAAAAAGATGCACGGAACAAATCACATAGGATTGAGAGTTGCCATAGAAGCTGAACATGTCCTTCAAAGGCCTTTTTTATTTTTCTAAAGGAAAATGTTAATACATTATTTTCTCAAGAGAGATAATATTTAATCAATTTAGTAAATCTTTTGCACTTGGAACAAACTTGTATAGAAAATTATATATATATTCCACTTTATATTCCCAAATCCAATATAGCCTGGCTGAAAAAGAGAAGTGCACAATGTTGGGTGGATTAGATTCCGCACAAAACACAGAAAAAGCAGCACTTTCAACTCACCACAGAGATCCTCAGCTGTAACCTATTAAGATTCATGAGAACTTCAGTCTGAAAGACTCATGCACAAACTGACAGTGCAAGTGCATCAGGGTATTCTTATCTCATTTTTTCAGACTTGTAAAATGCATTTCATCTGATTTCAATTTTTCAAGATACATTGCAATGAAGAATAGGTGTGTGACTGTAACAAGTCAAAGTTTTCCAGTTACTCATTTTCAAATATTCTAGCACAGTTACTGATAGCATGAAGATATAAAGATCCTGAATTAAAACAAATACTGATGAGTCATTTTATAAATATGATAAATTGTTTATACAGGAATTATTCATTAACTTCAAAGACCATCAGGACAAATAGTGTAAAGTTATAACTCTATTGAAGTAACAGGCAGAATTTCCATGAGATAATATTTCAAATGTTGATCCCTTTATTACCATCTGTTATTTAAAGATATGATTAATTCCCTCCTCCTTCATTTCCCAACCACTTCTTTGACAAATCCCAGAGAACAACTATTTTTCTGTATAGGTATTAAAACCTTTGCTGTTCAGAAATTACCTCAATGACCTTTTTTTTTTTTTTAAAGTCCTGAATTTGCGCACAAAACTTTTTAAATTGTCCTGGCATCAGATGAAGTATTTTTGTTGCAAATAGTTGGGCAGAGATCAAAAGTTCACCTGGCTTGTACTACAGATCAACCATCTAGCGATTACCTTGGTCTAGTAGTAACTTGACATTAAAAGCCACCAACACCTTGGGGTATGCCACGTGCTTCATCCTAAAGCTAACCCACCTAATCTTCTGAATGAATTAGTACTTTCAGGGACTTTTCACTTCAAAATCTGATCTTCATTGGTCTTTTTTCCCAGTGGCTAATAAGTATACTTTCTAATAAATCTTATTAAATTATTTCAGAAGACCAGCACATGTGTAGCATGAAATCTTACAGACAAACTCGTTACAAATACTCTAAGCAAAGCAGTCATGATAAGAATGTGTTACAGAAGATACAAGTCAGTCTTCAAATTAGTACTCTCTCCCATCTACTGGGGCTAATTTTAATGGAGTAAATGCCCTAATTGAACAACGTAATCATGCTGCATAATCACAGCATCATAACACTTTTCCTGCACTGCAAAAGACTGTTTGCAGATGCAGCAGACATTTTATAGATCACATTATAGAAAACAGATTGTTCGTTTTTATTTAGTTAAGTTACACTCTTCTCCTTTCTTCAAACCTTTCATTCTCATACAGTGCAGGTACTGTCTCTGTAGTAAACTGCACAGTGATCAAGGTGTCTATTTTTAGATCTCGGAGACAGAATTCTTTCCAGCCTGTAGACATTGTGCCCTGAATCACATGATCAGCAAATCAGTACATTACTGCGACTTTTGAGTCTTTTCAATCTTGTCTAAACAATTTTAAAACTTGTCTTGTGTTACCTCATGGTGACACAACTAATATTTACCTAAATGTTTTATCTTTGACACAACAATCTTATTCAGAAAAATTTTCAAAAAGTAATTAAAGTGTCTTGCTGAGTAACAAACTTGGAGACAACACAGTGAAGTGACTCAAATAAGACACAGATCAAAAGACACACACACAAAACACAACCAAAACAAACCCCCACACTCAGATCTTCCCATTTTCTTTTCTAGTTCTAATTGGAAAATTTTTAAGAGGTCAAAAAAATTGCATTGTTCATAATTCACCAATTAAGAGAAGAATCATTTAAAATCTCACTTGAATAAACAGAAGAAGACTTGGAGAAGGAGGGGAAAAGTATATGAAGTAAATACATTGACTGGCATGGTCCACAGCCTTACTGTGTGATTCTGTGCTTACAGCATCCTACATTATCTTGTGCCCTCATGATTGTTCTAGTTTAAATATCATTACTAAAAGCACATGCTACTTTATTGCTTTTTTTATATAAGATAATCCACTTTAAATTATTGTACCTTAGAGTAAGTTTGTCAGATCCACAGACCATTCCCATACATCTGGATCAAATCTGAAGTAAAGATTTAGTTATTTTCATGTAGACCTTAGCTGAATTATGGATTCCAGTTGAGCTCAGAAAAAAATCAGCATTTTTCCCATGAAACGACGGAAATCCTTTTTAAGTTTTACACCCAAGGCTTACACTTTATTAGATGAGGACTCATAATGGAAAGTAAGCAGAGTATTTCCATATAATTGAGAAGAAAATCTAGAGGCTACTCTGTTTTTTCTTTCTTACAATAAATTTTGATAGGTCACAAACACTTAAACTTAACAAATTCATGTTTCAGTTTCCCTATTCCCTTAGTATTTCACCCTTTCCCTGCTCAAGTGCTTTAAAAAAAGTAAAATTATTCTGGGAAAAGCTATAACTAAATTAAGGCCACATAAAATAATTTACTCCAGAAAACAGTTGAGTTATCTCATTACTTGATTATATCATAGCATAGAGTTGAAATGCCTCAGGACTAAAAGATATGCAGAGAGAATGTTTCATATTCATTTTCTATCAAAAGCACTATGGGTAATCTGTCCATTTGCTAAAATAAATAAGATTTATAAAAATTCAAATGCATTCTACCTACAGTCATCTTTACTAAGCACTCAGATGCCCCTGTTCAGGAATGTATCACTGTATTATTGGAGTCTCCCTGCTGTTCCATGCATACACATTTTTGATTCATGTTCTTTATGTAAATGAAATTATACTACAACAGGAAAATTCTACAAAGAATTTCACCATGAGTAAATTAAGAAGAAAGACCAAAAAAGTATCAAAAAAGAGATGGAGGTAAAATAAGAAGTCTAAGAAAACTTGAATAGCATGAAATAAGCATGATGATTAGTACAATTTTATGATCTAAACCTTGGTTTATATTCATCAAGGAAAATGTATATTTTTACCTCATATTACCTAGCATACAGTAAACAACTCAAAGTAGAAATCCTAGTATCTTGGAAGGAAGTAAATAATAAAAAAATATAAGGAACTGGAAAATTATTTGAAGAAAATAAACTTCCATAAAAGAAACCACTGCTGACAGTAATTAAATGATTATACTAACCAACCTTCAAGCAATACCTTTAAGTGACACCTCAAAAAGGAGAGAACATGGCATTACTACTGTATTTGAGGTTTTTTTGTGTATTAGCTACACACTTAGAATTTGAATGTTTCTGCATCAGAATGTGCTTAATTTTACATTTATTAGCATGATAAGTTGCTGAATAACAATTTGCAGCAGCTTATGTTTCATTATAAGGTATACAGCATTTCAAGAAGATTACAATAAATGCAGTTAGTACAATGACTTTGGCTTCATGTCATTGGTATAATAAACCATCTGTCCAGAAAGCTCAATTTAATTAGGTCTATTGTGTCTATGCATAAATACTGCATTAAATCAATATTATTCCCCATACACTTAAAAATAACATATCAGCCTATTTTCATTACACACCTTCCAACAAAATACTTAACATTTACAGAATCACAGAATCACCTAGGTTGGAAGGGACCT
>JAOXJM010000052.1:17732197-17749261 GCA_026413425.1 Tringa solitaria | reverse complement strand
TTCTTTTGATGCAGCCCAGGATGTGGTTGGCTTTCTGGGCTGCAAGCACACATTGCTGGCTCCTGTTGAGCTTCTCATCAACCAATACGCCCAAGTCCTTCTCCTCGGGGCTGTTCTTAATCTGTTCTCTGCCCAGCCTGTATTTGTGCTTGGGATTGCCAAACAATAGCTATGTTTTCTTAGCACTGCTGGGACACATGCCTCTCAAAACATCATGTGATAATAACGGAAATAGCAAAAATATATACTAAAGATATTGCTTTAACATTTCTATTTTCCTAAATTTATTTGATGGTTGGAGATATGGTGTCACACAAATGACCAGAAGAAACAATATTACCCCATTTCAAAGACATACCCAATACAACAATTTGGCCAACCTAAGCCCATCACTTTTAATAAGTATCTTTTTTTTTTTTTGCATTTAATTTTACTAGTATATTAACTCAGGGCAGAGATATCTTCAGACCTCTCATAGAGATATCCATGAAATCATACACAAATGACAACTCAACAGTGATGACACTTAAAAGTTATTTTCCATGCATTTTCATTTGGATGGAATATTCTCACCTCTATTTCATCCCATTTCAGATCTACAACTTTCTGTCCCGCTTTTGGCTGCCATGTAGGTAACGTCACAGTTGCTCTTGAACGAGGAAGAACAATGTCAGGTTCCAAGGTGGACGAGACTGGTCTGCTCTGTCTTGATGACGTTGACTCCGTCCGTTCAGAGACTGGAAGGCTGTGCAATGCTTGTTCACAGTTTTTTCCCTCATAGCCTTCACTACAGAGACAGAGGTAGCCATCACCTCTAGTGCTGCAGTTACCATGGTGACAGGGGTTGCTGGCACAAGGATCTGAAACAAACTGGGAAAAACACATCATATAGGTCAATTACTGCATATAAAGTATTTATTTCTGAGCTTTACAAAGATCATAAAAAAGGATTCTCTTCCCCTCCTGTATTCATATTCTAAACATATTTATGAACCAAACTCATCTTTGACATCTTCAAGGAAGAACATTCAAACGATTAAAGAATATAGATTAATCTATATTAACAACTTTTCTCAGACCATTTACTGCTAATTCACTGTTGATGCATTCAAGCAAAGTGATAAACGTGAAGTATGAACATGGCCACTGCTTATAATCAGCAATTTTCAAAAACAATATTAAAAGAGTAACCTATCCAGGGAAAATAACAAACATCTAGAAATTTAACACAATAATCGAAAAGGACCAGAGCACAGAACTCATACAGATCACAAGGTATGAAGCAGCTGGGTGTTGTCAGAGTTAACCACATCACACAATCCTAGTTGTGAACACAACTTCCATTTTAAAACAACTGGGCTTTTTGCCCACACTGTGTTTAGTGGACAGCAGGTTCAGAATCTAATACATTCTGGTGCTAAAAACTTTCTAATAGGAGTTAGAAAGTTGGGGCAAAAATGTGCTTATTTTTAAAACAGCATTTGTAGTAGTATAGGACAAGAATGAGCTCAACGATATAAAAAAAATCCTGTCCTGCGTGCCTGAATTTCTAGCTTCAATTTGTCTACAGCTAGTTTGTACTCAGATTTTTATGTCATCATTGACTTTCAGGTTAAACGTCTTTTCCCTCTTGTATGTTGATGTTTACATCCATAATGTATGTATAGAATACATCTACACACTCTTCTCAAGTTTCAGCTCATGCACTAAATAACCCATGCTTGCTCAGCCTCCTTGTGGAGGACAAGCCCTCCATTCACCTGCTCATTTTTGTACCTCAGACTCCAAAGTTTAGCACCGTCTTTTGCAAATGCATCAGTACTTTTGTTTATCCTGCAAATAGCTTCCTTGATATTACTTAAGAAATGTTTACCTTGGAGTTAAGTCTCACTGCTGACTCACTATCATTATTTGACCAACTAAGACATCCGGCCAGTTCCCTCGATTTGCCTTCACATCGAAATGATAACCCATCACTAGAAACAGATATTTTCTCAGTCTTTAAATGCAAATTTCACCGAAGTGCTCCACTCCTAAATGTTACCCAGCTCTTCCTTGTTCAATATTCCAATCCTTTCCTGGATAAGCAATGCTTCTCATTATATTTCTCATTAAAGCACCACAGTTATTTATTATTAAACATCTGTTTCAATTTTCATGAGAGATACGTCAGCTTTATATATCATTAATGCCATAAAAACAAGTATTGGGTCTACGATAGAAATTTTACCTTTCCATCAGTTCAGAGGCCCAGTGTCAGGGACATCAAATCCTAATATTACACCTTCTTGTATAAAACAATACTAGTATTTACCGTAGCTATAACTCTTTCTTTGGCTGGAATTTTTGTATACCCCAGCCTTTGTAACATTTTTGGTCAAAAACCAGAGGAAACATTATGAAAGTTACATTTGGAGACAATTAATAACAAATGTCAGGTTTTGTACTGATGATGCAGAAGAGTTAAAGGCTGTGGAAGACAGTTCAAGATATATGGTCTACTCATTTATCTTGTGGTTCTGTTACAGCTCTGAATGTTATTTACTTTGCATGTGGACACATCTCATACATATCAGTTGATACATTAGACATCAAGATCAAGCTCTGACTCTTCTGCGTTTTTAAAACTCAACTATATAGTGAGTTTATGTATTCTTAATATATCAAGTGTCAAGGAATATGGATTTTTATGATCAGATGGTCTTATCTTCTTAAAGTCTCTTTCTCCTGAATATATAAGTTCTCAAAGAACAATTTCTAGATGGCTCTCTGCAAAATAATATTTAAGTGACAGAAAAGAGAAGACAAATTTCCAGAGAGGAACAAAACTTAGTTCTGTTCTAGAATTTGTCAATTAGTTTTTATGCTTGCTCCCAGTGCCAAGCAGCAGAGATTTTCACAGAAACTTCCATTTCCTTTAAGAGTGTTGAAGATAAAAAGTGTTGAAGTGTGAACAAAGCCCACTTAAAAAGATGTTTGCAACAGTTTTTTTTCATGTTCTAGTTGCTTGTACTAGATCTGAGTTTGAGACATGCAGGTACCCAATTGTTGGATAAGCTCTTTACTCATTCTTTCACAATTAATCCAAATTCACATCAACCTTTTTTTTATTAATAAATCAGCATTTATTCTATTCTGAGGAAATTTAATTGTTCTCATCACACCTAAAATGTTAAGGTTATTATTTGCAAACCTAGTAACGAGAAATAAAAAAATAACGTTTTCAAACAATCACAAAGGGCATTTTTTCCCCTTAGTGAATACATCCACTCACTTTACAAGCAAAATAATAAAAAGTGCTCTGTGATACATTTTATTTGCTGTAATCTGTTTTGAGCTTGCTTGACTGGAAACAGAATGTGCTTCATGACCAACACTGCTTACTGCATCCCATGCCACACACTGAAGAACACCTTGTGCCTTATGAATTGCACTAACCTTCCACATACAGTAAAAGTGAAAATTATCAAGACTGTTTTAGATGAAGAATAAAAAAAATGAGTGTACATGTAGAACTTCAGCCATGCACTTTCTCAGAATTGAATTATATGAAGTACTTCACAGGATTTTAACTTACCGTTCCCTTTCCTTAGTTAGTATTAATTCTAAATCTCATTTTTCTTTCAGTAAACCTATCAAATCAAATCAATGTCCTTTGTGCGCATAAGTTTTCTGTTGAACTAGAGAGACTTGATTCTGATTAACAGTTAAGAAGAGAGGAGGAAATAAAATTAATTAATTTGTGTCGTTTGTGAGGTTTCTGTGGTTCTTACAGCCCTCTCCCAAGTGACAGCGATAGTTAGCATGGGTCTGAGAAACATCTTGACAGTGAACAGCATGGCTACATCAGAATTAAAAGGCAGCAAAATGTCAATGCTTCACATTCAACAAACTTTTGAAGCCCACAGAAAAAAAGTAAATATTATCCTTGGTCTCAACACTGAGAGCTGAGCATAACTGTATTGTAAGTACACAATTAAAAGGGTTCTTTTTTAGACATTCCTTGTGAAGTTCACAGTATTTTAAAACACTGTTGCATAGAGAAAAGGAGGAAGCAAATAATAGGTATCCATATACCCCACAATTAAATAAGAACACAATATAAGCAGTGCTAAAAAATCCAGCTTTTTTTTTTTAGGTGTAGAGTTGTAATAATCTTGATTAAGAAAGTATATTTAGTATCTAGATCTCTTGTTTTCACCCCCATTTCTCCATTTAATAGCCTATTTGTTTTCATAATACAGTCAGTGATTAAATAGGCACAGTCAGCAGTTGTGGCTGACAAAGCTGAGCTTAAAATCATAAAATATCTTTGCATGAAATTATTACTTCATGTATCTGGACAGCTATAATTTTTGGAGTATTTTTCCAACAGAATACTAAGATAGATGCATACCAAGGTGCCCTTCATATTGCAGTTAATTTTCCAAAGGCAGACCAAACAGCATAAATATTGTGCTAACACCAGTCTCATTTAAGAATCACACTCACAAACATGGTTTTTTGCCAGCCAGTCCAATTGTTTCCTAAGGTTTCAGTTTAAGATAAAAAACTGCAAGATCTGTCTGCTGGTACTCTTTGTGGTGACATCAATTTGTCATTTAATGCTCATTCAGTGTCTCTTCAGAGTGGTTTTACCTTCTTTGCCTGGAGAGACAGTCAGAAAGGGTCCCCAAGAGAGCTTCAAAAAAATAGAACATTAAGCCTAGAAAGAAGGTTATAAATAAGTTCCTAAACACTATGCAAAACCTGTCTTCCACCTGTAACTCTCTTAGATGTGTTAGTACAAAGCTAACTTTTGGCTCAGTTTTCATTGCTGTTGCCTACAACCGCAGACAACATTAAGTCAGCTTGCAATGTCAGAAAAATATGGAAAAAACAGAGTAAACCCAGTCGTCAGATTAGGAATTCAGTGGATTCTACATAATGAATGTCATCCTGTTAACAAAGACAAGATGCCACAACAAGGTCAAAGGCTAATATTTTACATGTGTTCAGTACTAATCACAACCTCCAGAACAGGCTTCAGATATTAAAAGCCAACAGAGTCCAAAATTTTCCAACTCTTCAATGGCTTCCTGAGATAATTTTGCCAGTTACAAAAGGAAAAGTTGTGGTTTTCAATTTGTAAAGTGACTTTAGCCGATTGGGATTTAGACAGCTAGTTTCTTCATGTGTTCTGGTAAAAACAGATCTTAGAAGTTAAATCAGTTGCTTCACACCTACATTGCTGAAGAAATTCCCCAACACAAAAGCAAACTGTTCTTCTCCAGGAAGACATCATGGGAGGATCCACCACATATCACAAGCAGAAAAAAGGATCAGACACAGCGATTTCAAGCTATGCACAATACATTAAAAGTTCTAAGCTTCTGAACACTTTCAAAAGAAAATAATTGAAACCTACAGTCTAAGATATTATTTGTTTGGTTTTAATACAGTAAGTAGAAAAAAAAGAATTTTCTTATAAGAACATCTGAAATATCGTACTATCTCTGCATATGCATCAATTTATAAAAAAGAGATGGAAACAGATTTAAATCTTTTATGTAGCAATGGCAATAAAGATTATCTAGAAATGTAATCTCTTTGAAAGAACAGTTTAATTATGTTCAAACTATTATTTAAAGCCAGCCTCATTCAATCCTTCACACAGTGAAGTTTTAAATCCCATTCTATCACACATTAAAATTAATGGAAACTAGGAAACAAAAGACAAGAAAATAGGATGAACTGAAATAGATTAAAAAAACTCAATAGTTCCAAAAAGTGTCCACAGAAAAAACATTGAGATGAGTATATTGAACAAATATAGTTTCCTTTATTTTGAGAAAAGACTGTCTTGTGACTCAGTGGGACTCAAGCAATGTATGTGGGTTCAATTTCTGGCTCTCCCAGAGACATCCTCTGTGACCTGAGAAGAGACAAATTCTCTCTTTGCCTCTTTCCTAACTGTAAAACTGAGATCACATTTCCTTTCTCACACTGCCTGAATTGTCTGGTGAGAAGGCAATTTTTTTTAGGATGGGAAAGACAGAGTCCAATTTTGATAGGAACTCTCAAGCAGCAGTGAAATACAAATAAATGTAATAAATAAATAAATACCTCTACAGCAAGGCTAACTCTGTAACCTCTGGCTATTCAGGTTTATTTCTTTTTTTTTTTCTCTTTTCCTTTTGCTTCTCTCTGGGCTATTCAGGTATCTTCTGAACACTTCTTTGCTCAGATGAACAGAAGTGTTCAGAGAAATATCCAGCAAAAATAGTGTAAAGTTAAGAAAAATTCCTAAATTATATTTTCTTTTCTAGATAATCCATAAACAACAGCAAAATCATATTGATATTGCATGTTTAGACATTATATTCTTTATCAAAACAAGATCTGCTTGAAAACAAGTATGTTGAAGAATACATTAGATTTCCAGCTGTGACCAAACACAGAAATAAAAAGAGTGGCTAACACACTGAGGTTATGAGAGTTATGATGAATGAATATTTTTTTTGTCTCATGAGAAGGTAGTTTAACCAGTATCCTCATCATGGTGTACATAGGCATTTCCACCTTAAATGGCTGTTACTGAAAAGCTGCCTGCAATTACTTTTGCATATGTTTTTAAGAACAGTTTTGGTAAGTAATTCTTCTACCACCTGTGGAGAACCAGTACCATTGTCCTAGTGAAACACTGCCTCACAGAATGCAGTGACTACCTGTACCTTGCTCAAACACCAATCAGTCTGTACAGGAATTGGAATGCTACAATTTGTCAGAAGAAAAACAATGTGTGAGTATGGTGCTATTTCATACTAACAAGTAGCCATATGCTATGAATTCCAACAATTGGAGCCTTGGGTATGAGTGACTTCAAAGAATGGCCAGACAACGAAGTAACACAAGCGCTTTATACAGAGTGCTGGAAACAGAGCAATTGGGCTTGCTTTCCCATCCCTCAAAGCAACGTAACAACAAAACATTCATATATTGCATGAAATACTTATATGGCAGCTACATCAGTTACTAGAAACTAACTACAAGCTGCAACATAGAATTGGAATTAATCAAGATCTAGAAGACTAACACCAAGAACTGTATCATGCTGAAACTACAATGTAAGCAACTTCTTTCTAGAAGTAAATATTTACTGTTTTCCTGCAGCAATTCCACTGAATGCCCCAACACCAACATCAGGAAAGGCATCAATAATTCTAATAAAGAGGTGCAACCTTCATCAGATAATTCAGAACAAGATTCTTTGAAACACTGTTAACCATAAGCCTTTCTGGATTGCTTCCAAGCTGCCATTCTCATTCTATGAGTTTTGAATATTCAGAGTAATGAAACTGCCAGTGAATGTAATAAATGGATATAAAACATTTTCTTTACTTCAGTGAAGCAGCAAAAAAAAATGCCTAAGGAAATTGTCTGTTTAATTGAGAACCAAAGCATGGCTGCCCAAATCTATTTGAAAAACCAGCAAACATAACAAGGCAAATTTTAAACAGCATGATAGATTTTAAAAACGGAGCTCCAGCAAATGGCGAAGATACCCTTGCATAATAAGTTACCATATATCAACTGCTTTGCTATACCTACCCCCAGGCACATTCTTACCCTGAGGCAGACTGAAATAACTGCAAAATAAATTGAGATCCCTTTCCCTCTCCCTCAACAAAGGAAAATATCTGCTTCATGCTAACCACAGAGTACTGCTAGATGTGAGCATGTACATAAATAATTATTGAGAAGCACCTTAGAGTTTTTCTCAGCTTTTCTCATCAGATTATTTTCAATACCATTTTTATATATTTTCCTTTATTCCTTTGGGAAAGGCACTCAAATTGTTTGGTATTCGTCTAGATATAGTGGATTTAACACTACATTTCAACTAGACAAACTAAGCCAGCTTACTGTGGTTTTGAGCAACACCCATGATTAGCAAAGATGCTTTTTAAAAACAAAACTATGTCAGAATATCCATCCTGAAGATAGGTCAATTACCTATCAGAAAGGATCTGAGAAGTACCAATAGATCTGTGAAGATTAGCAGTGAGGTTTTTTACCTCAGCATCATCCCATTTTACTCCCAGTAAGGGTTGGTAACCTACAATATAATTGTTAAATAGGACTCCAGTAGCGCACTCATTATTGGTGGTAAACATAGGGCGTAATTCTGAACACAAAGCATTAACTTTGTAACAGTAACACAATACATTTGTTTGTTTAGATCTTAAGCCATTATTTCATTATGAAAACATCACACAGTGAAAGAATTATCAATAGTGCTTTTATTCTTAATATTAATTTCCCTTTTTAGAAATATTATTTCTTAAGCAACAGTAGGGTGCACAAAATATTAAATTAAGATACATAATGATATGAAAATTCATAACATTATTTCTAGATTGAACTTTCTGTTAGTTTCAAACACGTTATTCACTTGTGAGGAGCTGAAATTAAGTAAATAGACTCTCATTCTAGAAGTCAGTAATTCACTTAAAAACATGTAGTATTCTATAAAAAAACGAGAAAGCAACTATTCCAACTTACATGCAAAAGATTTGAAAATATTATTTTAAGCTAATGATTAATTAATTCTAATGAATTTAAGTTTTAAGTTAAGCTTATGGGTCACATTCTAATCCAAGGCTAATAATACTACTTCAAAATCTTAAAGTTTGGCCATGAATACTCTGAGTTATGATGAGATCAGGACTAGCCCAGGGAGGAATACAGTTAAAATACCTTTATGAAACAAAATTCTCAAACAATCTTCTACTGCAATTTTCAAAATTGACTAAATAAATTACTTATCCTACTGAAAGTAAGATGAGCTTGAATTCCTAAATTTTTATCTGTTTAAAAGACGAACAGCACGCTATAGCCTCTATTCATGTATGCCAAGTTTTACACAATCTATCTGTTTATCCTCACAAATTTTGACCCCAGTGAACTACCCAGATTTCCAGATTTGATAGTTTTCTAGAGATATCAAAAATAATTAAACTTCTTTTACTTCCATTGCATGAAGAATCAACCAGATAGAGGACCAAGTCAGCATAAGTGCTCTAGCTGGCAAAAAGACCACAGCATAAGCTCACATTTTATTATACATCAAGCTGGGTACAAGGTAGAGCACCCTTAACAAAATTCAACAACAGGAACAGGAACAGCATTCTCATTTTCTTTAGCGTCAACATCAACCAACCTCAAGGCACAAATTCATATAAAACAAGATTTCATTAGTTCAAGTACTCATGGCATTTCTTGATTTAGAAATCTGAGGCTTCAGACATTTTCTAGATGAGATATAGGCAGGCAGTTCATGTAAGAACAAAAGAAGTGAATTAACAGTGAGTTGTGCAGTAAAATTGTACAGTTGAACCATCAACACCACACAAAATCCTGAAAAATTCAATAGATGTAACATCTGGCTACTCTCATAGCTTTTTGCCCACAGGAGGCTTTCAAAACAGGAAAAGACAATAAACACATCTATAAGGTATCTAGGAGTTGTGATATAATGACAGGCCGCTGATGCCACATTTTCCAAATCAAGTATGAAAACCCAATTAAAATTTGGGGTGTTTGAAAAGAAGTAGTTGTTATCATTTCAAGCCACAATACATGAGAAAGGAGATTTTTTGCCAGCTGAGACATTTGGCAATCAATAAAACAGAAAGTGCTTATGCACTTGGTCAAGTAGATGATCATTATATAGGTCCTCCAGCACTTTCAAACAAACAACATTACAAACATTATTGCACTCTGTGAAGTACTACTAACAACACAGTAAATCACAGGTATGTAGACTCCTGATTTTTGTCTTATTTCTCATAGTTAAACATCCTAGCAAATCAAAAGTTAAAATATTGTCTAGTTAGAGAAACACTGAAAGAAAGGTAAAAAAAATTGTGAACACATGAATGCATTCTCTCAGATTGCATTCTCTGTATTGCTGCATCAGATTACGTTACTCCCTGGGATTGCTATTTTAAAAACCTCATTCCTCTGTATATTAATATATATTTGATTTTAATCATTCAGGCTCAGGATTAGAATTCCAAGACCCAACTACATTTTTAATATAGTTATTGGGGGTTACACATCAGTAGTTAATATGATCAACACACTGAGCGCAACTGACATCTAAAGAGAATCAGTGAAAAGGGATGCCAGTGTGAAGAAGCTGCTTCCAGGTACTGGCTATTACAACAGACAAGGACTCACAGCCTTCCTTCTTGGATTAGCAACCTAAACAGTTTTCTGGTTACAAATGATTTTTTCTTTTAAGACAGGATCAGAGGCAATAGAGAAGTCAGCATCTTTATCTCATAACAAAGCACCTGCTTGCACATAAAGAGCAACGTCCAGAGAGTTTCAAATCAACATCCAGTTCCCAACCCCTGAAGAATTTATCATTTTACTGCAAGAAGTAATTGGATTAAATATTTGAGGAATGTTCAGAACAGAGATAAAAGCCAAAAATTTCTCTGCTCCTCCTTGCTTAAACACCATCACTCACTCATGTTGACAATCATTCCCATAGTTACACTCTCTGCCCCTGTGATTTTTGTTCTGTGAAACCAGTTTAAACTACAACTTTTTATTTCACATTTTATGACAGGTTGAGTGAACTACTTCATGGCAGCTAACACACAGTGACTTGTTAAGGTATGGCAACAGCAGCATATGCCTGAACCTTGAGAGTAAGCCAGATGCATAATAAAGGTCTTGTGCATAATAAAGGTTCAGTGGTTAGAGACAGTCCTTCTTTTAACGTCACTTGAAATAGCTAATTTGACCAGTCAGTAGAACAACCTTTTGGGGGCTGTTTTTTAAAAACAAATTTATCTTGTGGTCCAAAAGACCTTCTAAAATTTATATTAAAAGAAACTGGATGATAATTTTTCCAGTGGCATATACCATAAGAGTTTTTCAGAGTTTTGTCTTTCTAGCCTATGCCAATACAATTTTTCTAATGTTAGGTTTTGATTATTTTCTTGTAATTTCAGCTTCTCAATCACTCCTACAACTCCTAATTATATATACAGACTTCTCATTTCTTTAGTGCAGATGACTGTGCCTTGCTGCTAGGACAATTCAAACAGGAAACTAAGCCTACAAAATCTCTAGATCTAGACAAATAGAAAGTTGGTGTTTAGCACATCTCTCGGGGACAGTGGTATGCAATCTCAGGTCTCCTGCAGCAAGTTACAAGGAGCCTGTCATTACAAATAGCAGAATTACTCCTCAGTGTGTTTACTATTTTTCTTTTCTCTGTCATGTCAGAGATAACAAGCAGAAAGTTGTTTGTTGTAAGATCTTCTTACTGGTGTCTCCAAGATGCCATGTAAACTCATTGTTCAACATGATGAAAGATACGTGTAGAAAAGGTAAAATGAGTTGAGTTTCAGTTCACTAGCTCCCAGCAAGAAACTCATCATCTATAATTTTAAATCTGTCCTAAAGATCATAGCTGTTATCAAATGCATTACAATATTAATGAACAGTTTCTGAAAGAAATGTCAGGCTTTATGCCCTCTCTACGTGAAAGGGCAAAAATGAAGGAGCCCTGTCCCTTTATGACATAAATTATTATAGGATTTTTTTGCTTACGTCTTTCTTTCAGTTGGTCTAAACACTGGAATCTATAAAATCAGACACAATACTTTCAAGCCTATTTTTCTAGCACTGTAGAAAGCAGGGCTGTGACCTAAATAAGCTCTCCTATGAATTTTGTTCACAAGGTCTTATATCTGTCATCAAACTACACTGTACACACACTGTCATTTTGCTGTCCACTACAAACTTTAGAAATAAGAGTATTATTTTAAGCAATGGCATTCTATAACTTCTCTCACTCACACAAGTTTCTCTTTTGATGGTTTACCCTGAAGAATTAGTCTCTTTCCAGACAAGTTGAAACTTACATCACATGTTTTTATTTCTCCAAACCCTTTATTACTCTCTTTGAATGACTTCAAATCTGCTGTGCTAGCCAATAATCCCAATAGTAATTTATGGCTACTGGTCCAGTCCCTTAATGTTTGATGCTATGAATTAGATTTATCACTTTCTGAAATCAGCATTATTCCATGGCATCTAAAAAAAAAAAATCTATAACAATAACTAAACTGTAGAACCCTTGCAATGAATGAGGAAACACTCCTTTCACCTGATTTAAATTTTATGTTTGGTAATTTTATGTCCCTACTCCTTACCCTGTAATATTTAACAAGTACGTTGCTCTCTCGGGTTGTGGGTGTTTTGTAAGATTCTGTTAATTCTTAGAACGCCACATTCATTTTCGGTGGCAAATATCAGAGCTTTTGAAAGGCACTCTCACATACTGATTTATGATATAATAGGTAGCAAGACACACAGAAGTGTCTGATAGTAGTCTAGACTTTATGAATATTCTTTTTCTCCAGATTATCAGGTTTTTAGGGACTGAAGTACTTATCTCCTTTGGAAACAGCTACAAGAATTCAATGGAATATTTCCTGCTACTGTAAAAGAACTCTAGGTTATTTCTGGAGCTATCATCCAGCATATTGACTCTAGGTCACATGCATTAGCGAGGCACATGCACACTGTCGCTCATAATGCTTAGCTCCAATATACATGCTAGTCGTGATAATAAAAAGGCTGCTTTTCCTATTGTAACAGCATTGAAAGATAGTGATTTAGAAAACATTCTAACAGTCAGCTAAACACTGAGTCTACAAGTAGCAAAAAAGCATAATACATTTTGCACAATAGTATATATCCAACTCAACATAAAATTCAATTTGTACATGCATGTATTTACATCACAGCATGAGACAGCATCTTTTGACAAATGTCAAATATTTTTTAAAATTATCGAAAACTACACATGCACATCTTACATCACTATTCTGTCCTTGACCTTCAGCAATATGTTTGGACTAAAACAAACTTTAAAAAAAAAAAGATAGGAAAAATAGGAAAAGAAATGTAACATTTTTAAACGACTGCTATGGGCATGCCTTGCAGGAAACTTCTGTGATGGATAAAAAAATGGCTCATTAAATCCCTGCTGTGCCATATCCTACATATCTTATTGTGTCAGGTTACATGATATTTTAAGACACCACACAACTGCCATTCCCTCTGAGGACAGCAAGTGCAATGGAGTAGGATAAGATCCTTAATGCTGTATATGCAAAATGGTAAAACACAGCATAACCTCATTGTGGTACATTAGTCCCTGTTTCCTCACTGTTGTTTGGTTGAAAAATCATTTAAAGGCAAGTAGTTAAAAGGATAATTAAAATATGGACAAGAAAGAGAAAATTAAGATAATTTTCTCTTCATTTTTGTTGCTTCTGGTTTGCTTCCTTATGTTCAGGAAACCTTTCGGATTTACAGTGTTCCTTCAAGATTCCACTGAAAGTCAAAAAAAATTGAAAAACATGATGTAATTAACCAATAATCCAGGCAAACCTCTTCCTATTAATGTACTTGCCTTTTGCTTCAAAGAAATTATTCTTGAATTAAAGACACAATTAAAATATTTTTCTGAGAAATAATATTTATTTCTTAAATCTAAATAAAAATTTCCTTTATCAAGTAACTTATTTAATATAGAAGGGGGACAACTCTGAAATAGGATAGGAAATAAATACTGGGGGAGAGAGTCTAGAGCAAGAACAAAAGAAGTTAAAAGTTGACCAGGAGAGACCAAAAACATACTTGAACAAGAGAAAGAAGTATTAATCAAAACATCTAGTCACAGAAACAGTATGATTTGCTAATATTAAAGATAATGAATCATGGGTTCAGGATTCTCTTCTCTATTGCAACAAGACACTGAGTTACAATGAAATAGAGGGAGAGATATGGCTAGTGCTACAGTTTTTAGTCCAAATAAATAGATTTGTATTGCAAGGATAAAAGAATACAAGTATTTTACATAAGAATATGCAAACATTTAAAAAATGAGTCAGCACTAAATACTTGCTAGACTTGATACTGTAGCATTAACCTGAAATATCCACCTACAGGTCTGTTCTTGAAGCATTCAGCTGCAAAATACTCATAATCAATTGTTTACATTAAACCAAAAAGCAAAGTAGCACAAGTGCTACTTTCAGAAATGTTAGTCTCAAGAGACAGAGGAAAAAAAGTTAAATTCTAAACCATTAAAGCCAAAAATGTTATTTATGCACATATAACATATGAGCTTTCCATTATTACTTCTACATACAAGATAAATAGGTAGGAGGAATACAAAAATCCCTCTATTGCAGGGTACACAGTAGAAAGAATTTTTAGAACTATTGAGACCTATGGCTTGGAACAGAAACAATCTGATAATGATCTAGTCCCACCTCTCTCCTTTTCTGGAAAAACCAGGCTGTTGCTCACCTTCTGAAAAACTTTCTTGTGAAACTTTCCCGCATATTACTACGGCTTCTTGTTCAAATGTTCTGTAAGTTCTATAAGTGCTAAAATATATTGTAATTGCAGTACCATCATGGGGCATCTTCTCCAATTACATCCTTAAAGACTACAGATTTTTAGGCTCTCCTATTCTAATCTTGTTTTATCCAACTGATGATCTAACATATGCTGGAACTGAGCCACTAACGAGCAACGGGCATTTATGTATATTTGCAGCCTTGAGTAGAGGTGTCAGTTGCAAAATCAAAATATGCCTCAGAATAAGAGAATAAGTAAATACCCTAGAAAATACTGTAATCCTGCTTTACCAGTATTGTTTATATCTGTCAACAACTCCGATATCCTTCATACAGTTCTGATAGTTATTCACAAACATACTGAACTTCATAACAAAGCCTGGGTTCCAGTAGCATTTGATTTACTGTGTCCAGCTTTAATATTGCCTCTCTGGGTCCAAATCCTTAAGAACACATTCAAATGCACCCCAAACACCTCTTTGATCTCTAATTTGGAGGACATGATCATCCAAATGCCCCCACACTTGTTTCACGAGAAACTCTCTCATATATCCTCAAAGGTGATTTCACTGTGGCCTTCTTTAGCGCATCATTTACCTCTGAAAATGAAATGACAATGATGTCAATTAGCACTCAGACACTGAGATTTCATACATGCACACGCTTTACTAGGTGAAAATGAAAGAAAAGTAGTACAGTTGGTGGAAGAAAAACAGCGTGTGAACAAAATCCCTTTTCCATTGTGCAGGCTACCCTAGGATTCTTGGGTTACCAGTGAGTTCTGAAGCATTCCAACTATATTTAAGCCTGTAAAATCCACTCTCCTCTCCAAAAATGGCTGAAGAAAGAGTATCCCTCTTTTACAACCTTACAGTCTGCTTTGCTAGTTTACCAAATCCATACAATTTTCTCTCCCTGCTCAAACGATCTGCTACTTAATTACAGGCTCATCTGGAAGGAACAACATCTCTTGGCAATAAACAAGTCATTATCCTAACCTTCCTGCATTTGATTAGGAGAAACTGCAGTCACTTTTTGTTAATTGTTTCTGACATGCATCATCTATCAACATCTCCTGGAATTACACAATAAAATATAGGTTTTAAAAAAAAAGAAGAGCAGAAAGAAAAAAAAAAAAAAGAGAGAAGCGAAATACCACTTATGGTCTTAAAAGAAAAAGATGTCCACAACCAGATATATACTATGTCTTCATCCTTAAAAGAAATAGGTCTGGGTTTGTGAAATGGTACTGAAATGATTATTTAAAGCCTCAGGGATGGAGTACAGGAGTACATAAAAAGTTACTTTTACTCTTATGGTCTCCTCTGCCGAATCACTGACTTTCTGTGACAGCAACAACAAAAAAGAGTAAATGAAACATTAAATTCCCATTTAAATCAGATAAACCATTTTTCTCATTACTGCTTTCAACAAGATTGAATTCTGCTTCGCTATCTGCTTTTGCTGTATCAAATGGAACAAAGGGACAGATCTCTAGAAAGCCTAACACAACACATGCAGTAAAATGTACTGTTTCATTTCAAAATGTCAACACCTGCATAAATAATTAGCCAGAACAAATGTATTTAAAACACAGATATACACATAATACTTAATTATACCCACAGCTGTCATTTCTCCAACAGCTTCGCTTTTATTTAATTATTTTCATTTCAAAAATCAGCTTACCCGGAATGAATTAGTGCCCAAGACAGTTTTACTGGAATTTAGTGCCCATGTGCAGTCAGGTTAAATGTCAGTTCAGTTCTGGCTCGTCACACTGGCCCTCAATAAATTCAGAGAGTAAAGAGAAGCCAACAAGCTGCAAGACAGAAAAATTTTAAGGGATCTTTTTCTTCCTGGGCTTGTGGAATAGTATTGAATTTGGTAAGAAAAAAGCAGGCGTCTCCTTAAGCTAACACTATTTCCAGCTTGATTTGTTACACTTCTGTTACTTTTCTATTAGCCTTTGCTGGAACTGACTGCATATTTTATGAAGACATTCAGGAATAATTTCTTGCATACAAAACTGCCAAGTAAGAACAAAATAATTAGCAATTTCATTTTAATTTATGATCTCAGCAGGATTTGAATCTTGATAAAGCATGGAATGTTTTTTCTGAAAACATAAAAAGGAAAGGAAAAACCTTTAGGCTGCCTGAATTACAACTTCCTTGTGTTGTGATATGTAAAAATAAGAACTGAAATATTTACATATTTCCTAACTCCACAGACAAACATCATGCAAAATAATTATTTTAGGCTTATGCAGAACATAGTTTGCATGTTATTTATGTGTGAAATGCAAGTAAAAAAATTTTGGCTATCTTAACTGAACAAATAACCACAGAAACCTCATCCCTCATGAGCCAGTAGAGGAAGGGCTGTAGGTGTGCCTTTACATTCTTGCTGTGGCATCTACTACATAAAAAATAAAGCCACATTCCACCACAAACGTGTACAGAGATCTGCCAGGTAAATGGCAGAAAGTGGAAAGTGGAAGGCCATTATTATAAGCAGATTGAAGCACGGCACTAGCCCATCATAAATTTCTTTAGAATACATTCCTCCTGCCCACACTTCAATTGCAAAGTCAGAAAAATAAAAGCAAAGCAAAGCAAAG
>JAOXJM010000052.1:17709695-17731993 GCA_026413425.1 Tringa solitaria | reverse complement strand
TTTAATGCAGAAAATTCTGCCTGCTGATTTACTATTGCTTTTCAACACCATTTCTTATTAGATTTCAAATTGCAATGACCTTGCAAAACAAAGCACTGACTATCATACTGGGGTTGAATATGTTCTTACTTTCTCTTTTTTTTGTTGTTTTTAATACAAAACAACACATCTGTTCCACCTAGTGAGATGGCTCTACCTTTATAGAAATATTTCCAAAGATAGAATTTCCTTTTTATCTCCATCCCAGTAGACACATTCTATATCTTCATCAGTCATCCTATGGCCAAGCTATATTACTCCAGATCAGCAAATCCAGTGCACCGAACACTTTTTTTTTTTTTTTACACTAATCTTGTAACTCCCTGTTCTGCTCACAAAGATGACTGTGACCTTTTGTTCTTGTAACTTTTATTTATCATAAAGAGTTCTTTCCAAGTTGTGATGGAGGAAAAAAATGCATATTACATATAAATGAACTATATGACTTATCCTTTCAATGATTAGATGCACTTATTAGCTTATCTTAATTTTCCAACTATATCAATCCTAGCAAAATGTATTAGTTTTATTTACAAACCCCATCCCAACTAGTATCAAGTATTTTTATATTGAAGGAAATCTGAACTAAAGCTGTTAGGTAATAACTAAAAAAGACAATCAAGCCCTGAGACAGAGTAACCTATTCGTTAACAAAACAAGTAATAAGATATCTAATGATGTGACAAGGCAGCAGAGTTTATAATCTTTAAGAAATATTGACACTCTTCAACTGAAGGAATGCATGACCTACAAGTTATGTAGATGCATACAAGCATCTACATAACTAGATGACAAATATTCTCTTGATTTAGCACTGAAAGTCTTTTCTCCATGATTTAATATAATGCTAAATTTTTGATTAAAACTTTAAAAAACTTCATTTAAGTAATTAAATTAATTCATGCATACACACAAACATTCAAACAGCAGATTTTGTTAGATTGTCTAGCTCTTGTTGTCCATTTCATTACATTTAGTATGGCAGTCTAAACACTGCTGACATAGGAAAATCATCAGTACACACTCAGAAATGAACAGCAGTGTTTCAGAAGCATCAATAATATGACAAGTTACACCCCAGCACAGATAGCAGTACAGAAATGTTATAACAATGCAAGCATATCCTCCAAGGCTGAGGAAAAAACTCCTAGTAAATACATTTCATGTTCTTTAAATACAGTAGCAGTCTCCCAAAACTAATATGAAAAAGTCAAAATGCCCAGTAAATCACAGAATCACAGACATTTTTATCTGAAATATATCTGTTTGCATACTACGTAGTTAATACTACAGATTCTCTGATCCCTGCAGTAAAAAGCTGAACAAAACAGGACATCATCCTTAATTTTTCTTTCAATTTGTATTCACCCACATTACTTTTACATAACGCAACATAAAAGATCTTGTTCTTACATAGATGACATTCAAAAAAGATCCCCTCAGTCTGTGACTGTTTAGAAATGAGACACATTTCTATGATTTAGAGTGTAGGTCCATCCTGTGAAAGCCCTCATACACTTACAGAACTGCTTAAGCGTTTTGAAATGTAGCTTATATTTATGCAGGGGGTGAGGAGCAGAGAGGGGTTGGACGAAGTGGTGAATTACATAAATGTCAGATACGGTTTCTCTACTGGAACAGGGTCTAGAATGGTTGAGACTTATCTTCAGAATGAGATGTCTCTATCTTATAGCTGGCCTTTTACTCCATTTGTTCAATTCATCGTTCCAGCATCTTTCTTCCCTTGTTGCATTCACCCTCCCTTCCCACCTTGATCAATGGTAGAATATCACATTTCACTCCAGTGCTTGTTTAACTAAATAGGAATTTAATCTGTCCAAAATCCTCTGATATCACCTGAATATATTGTAATGTGTCTTGGTAATTAGGGAATGAAACACTCTCAAACAAAGGCTTTTGTAACTCATTCTTGAGTTCAAAAAAATCTTAATTTCAGACAGCTTCCACTGCAGCTAACTATACAACTTTGACCCTATTTTAGCCAAAGATAAAAACTCTCTGCTCTCTTCCTCCACTACCACCCAAAGGTATATTTTGGATGGTATGTCTTAGCAGAAATATTTTCTAAGCATTTTCTTAGAGATAAGATCAAACGGTAGTATATTCCACACTGGTAAAAAGAACTTTACACTCAAAGCAAAAAAGTGTTGAGTTATACTTTTTTGTCTATGTGTTTCCAGAAGTATTCCGTTCTAAAATACTTTCAACAGCTTTTTTTTTATTATTATTATTCAGAGCCCTTTTACCTTTCAAGACACAAAAAAGAAGATTTTTGGATTTACATTTTTTTCTGCTATTCTGAAGATACAGTAAGTTTTTGAGGAATGAGCCAGAATAACTAGAAAATTTCAAAAAAGAAAATCTCATTATCTACTCTCTTCGTAAGGTCTGAGACTGAAGACTTGAATCCCACTCATGTACCCTACATTAGTGTCCTGACTTTCAGCATAACAGGTATTCTGGTGTACATCCCTGCTTCACCCGTTAACACTGTTTTATTTCAGACACGCAATTACGTATCTATTAGAGTAGGCACTTAAAGTTTAGCAAAACCTAGGCAAGTGCCTTTCCTATTGAGGTTGGGAGTTTTTCAGTCTCAGTTTCTCCAGCAAGATATTTAATTTTTATTGCACTAGAAATGCTCCTACAGAAAGTATACAGTCATACATAGCTTTTTCTTAAATTACAGGTATAAACAAAGCAAAGCAAATCAGGGACTTAACTAGGTTTCTGAACTAGGCTCTAAATCTCTTTTTGTATTTCTATAACACTAAGTCATAGTTTAATATAAGCCTGAATTAGCCTTTTAGTGCTACTACCAGTAATTTACTAATGATCTGCTGAATTATATTTGAATCCTCTATTAAGTGGATCATCATAATTTTTGAATTTCTCAAATATCAAAGAAAACTGTACAAATGAATGATATTAATCCACTTGCTACACAAAAAGCCCTTAGTTCTCCAGAGAGATTTCATACACTGCAGGATATCCTCAGCTGCTAAATACTACATTTCTAAGTTAACAGGAAGATGCTTAAAATTAGGGGGAGGAGAGGAGTACTTTTCCACTATATGGTCGTCTGCATAGTGGTTATCCCTGAAAAAATGTTAAAAATTCACTAATATTTGTTTTCACCTGGATATATGAAAAAAAACCTGGCAAATACATTGAATCTCTGTACTTGTATCTGTTTGATGAAAGTGCTTGAATCTGTGAACCTCACAAAATATCTTCCATCCAGAAATGAAAAGTCATAGGCTATAATGTCTTAAATCATAATTGAGGCTTTGCTAATCAAATTTCTGGAGTAAAAGTTTTACCCAATTAGCTCCCTGTTAAAAGATATAGTTACTCGATTTTCACATTTTCTTTCCAATTACTTCCTGTTATCTGATTTCTGTTCTTGGGTCCTTGTGGTGACCTATATAAAATGAAAAACTCTCATTATCAGAATTCTGCAGCACTCAGAACTGGCTGTAATTGATGAACTGAAGCCACAGCTGTAGCAAGAGCCTGTAGTTTTAAAGCCAAGAAGGAAAGTGTTCCTTTGAAATAAGACAGAAATGAGCTGTCCTCACCAGGGCTTTGAAAACAGGGGTTGGTAAAAACTATACAGAAACTACTACACAGAAAGAAGGAGGATTTGAGAAAAAAAAATAATCTTAAATTGATATTTTTATCCTTCTAACCTCTTCTGCCCATACAAGTGTAGAAATATCACTTAAAGTCCAGGCAGTAATTCAGGACCACCATTCCTCACAGATTTCATGTTCTTATAAAGGGTGGGGGGAAGTAACTTCTGTTGACATTGTCTGTGAATACAGGAGGGGACACTTCAAACACCACATAGAAAATTAATGAGTAAGTCTAGTCATGGAAAATCCATGGAATTCCTAGAACTCTAGGAAGGACATAAACAGATATCACCGAAAAAATACTTAACGAGTGATCCTAGATTACTACTCCCATATCTTCTACCAAGATATTATATTCAGGCCAAACACTGATCAGCAAAACAAGAAGAGCACAACACAAAATATTTTCTGAAAACTGTGAGCATTACCTTCATCTTATTAGCTGAACAACAAGTGGAAGGACAAAAGTTCAGTCATCCTCCCTCATTCTCTTGAAATCTGGAGTATCCTTGGGACCTGTGTTGTGCATAAAGTACTTTTCTGGATGTATCTAACACACTGATCTTCAAGTGTTTGATACCACAACCACTCAGTCTTGGTGCCTACATTTTCTCTCCATCCTGACAGAACTTCAACATGAAGAGTTCTGTAATAGGCCACCCTAAAGATAATTTTCCTCCTTGTGTAATTTAATGAAGGAAACTTAGGAAATTCTGAATAATCCTCTCCAAATTTCTCATTTCTAAGCATAGCTGAGATAAAGAGACAAGGATCAATACACATTTTCCTATTCTTATTTCCATTTTTTTTCTTTCAGCCCTACCTCAATTTTAGAAATACTTAGCTTTAATTTTAATTTCTCTCCAAATTTACCATCCTATGCTGAGCTTTTTGCACTTTTTATATAAGAGACACTAAAAATTGCACTTCTCCTACAGCTCTAGGATAAATGAGACAATGTTCCCTACATGCACATCCTGGCACTTTTGTGTTAAGAGGAGAGCAGTAACACAACTTTACCACAGAAACAAGTATTACAGCTCTGAGAGGTTTGCTCGTTATCTCTTAGAATTGACTTTTGCAGTTTCTAAATCGATGTACTCCCAGTACTGGCAATTCTAACGGAACTCCAGGGCTTTGATTAGCTACAGTAGTGACCAGAATTTCCTAGATTACCTACCAATGGTTTAAATGTTTACACACATGAGCCTTCTTATTCATGAATCAATGTAAATTGACTATGCCTGACAAAAAAAAACTCTAACTATATGCCTTTCCTTTCAGAAGCCATCACAAAGCCCATCCATGTCAAAACAGTTAGCAATAAGTAAAGTAGAACATCAGGATTTTTATCTTACATTGACTTAGAACTGTTAGACCCGTCTATAATCTATGTTTAAGGACCACATCTACAGATTATGCAAGCATATGAAATGTGTATTTCATATCTTTTCCATTCTTTCTAAATAATATCTAAGAAAATAACTGGGGTTAAAAGAAAAAAAAATTACTTAAAGGATATTTTAACATGTTCACTGCTTCAGAACCAAACAGTAGTGACAGCAAATCCTAAAAACATCAAACTTCAGCCAAAATAGGCACAGGATATATATGTTGCTTCATAGCCTTATACCATATAAAGCAAATGTCTTCTACATGTGCTCTGTCATAAAATATTGAAAACCAAGCTTTTGCATCTCAAAAAAATAATAAATTATGTTAATTTTGTCTGTATTTTCCCACTTAAAAACTAGTTTGCTTATATAATATATTTAAACTGGCCTAAAAAAAAAAGGTGATTCAGTTTAAATTGCACGTCATGTGCAAGCAAAAGTTTCATAACATGCTTTATAGTTATTTTATTTTAAAAAAATCCTAGAAGAATTGTTCTAGATATAGCTACTACTTGTAACTGACAGGCATAAAAATTTGGTCCATGAAAAAGACCTTTCAAAAATTTCATTTTAATAAAGAAAAATAATTTTTACTCTCAGTGACCAAGAAGTGATTTTTTTTCTCTGATAATGTGCTTAGAAATATAAAACTATTGCAAAAATTTGGACTGCAATGACTCAGTAGTTCCAGAGTAAGAAAAGAAAGCTTAAACAAGAGAGTGGTATTTCTGCATCTCATACTGAAATTTCTAATTGCTGTAGATATTTTTAAAAACCCTACTCGAATCCACTTGGTCGGCATCTTAGATTGCAGCAATTAAGCTCGGCTAATTCATTAACTTGATCCAGAAATCTGTTTTCTTTACTTTTGCTGCAGTCACAACCACAGTACCCTTCATAAGTCTAGTAAGTGTTTAAAAATAAAAAATATTTTAAAAAACCAAACCAAACAACCACATGTGGGAAGAACCTTTCCTTGTTCCTTAGAATAAATGTATCCATACACTTACAAAAATAATTATAGGACACAGTACATATATTTTATAAATAAATGTCGTTACAGCTGTACCCCTCCTGCCTCTGTATATATAATCCTCAGAAATATATCCTTTCTGAAAGAAAGATACTTACCAACATATTTATACACCAATACCTCCAAATTCATCTGCAGACATGAAAGTAAAATATTAAAGTGTAATGTAGAAAGAACTGTTTCAGGACTGGAGCATGCATCACCACCCCTTTTTTTCCTTTTTTTTTTTTTTTAATTTCTGTTTAGCATCAGACATCAAAACCATTATTCAGAGAAAAATGCACATAACTTGCATTGTTCCTGACAACTTTTCCTAACGAGGCCTAAACCATATTCCAACAGAAAATATCATATCCTTAGAAGACACCCAAACATATTTTTTTTGTTTTCAGGATATGAACTGCTCATTTCCATGTTGCCTTATATTATTATATTGAGGATGACGCTGTCTCGTATTATAAACAGAAACTATTTATTATTAATACATATAGTTATCATAAAAAATGAGCATTCCTAAAATGTAATGAGCAATATTGCAGCTTGCATGTAGTTCATTAGGTTCCCAGGTGGAAAGCAGAAAGCACAAAGGCACAAAATTAACCACAGTGCTTATAAATCAGTTCTTTTGGGGCTCCTCATCTTTTAACTGATAGTGGAAAATGGATATAAGACAGATGCTGTGAGTTCAGTTCATTACTACCAACCTTACTGACAGCATGGAGATTGATTCCTACTCTATGAGTCATATTCCTCTAGTTGCGTTTGGATTTGAATAAAGGTTTTATTTTCTCTACCATATTTCAGGAATTTTAATATTTTTCTTTTTTATCCCAATTCCCTGTGTTCACAGCACATTTTGGAGATCTCTCATCTCAACATACTCTAACATAGTAATGGAACAAAAGTCATTAGTAACCTTTATTGAACTATGACTTGCCTCCAAAGCAGTAAAAGTATGTTTCACATCGGGAGAGCAGTGTGCCAAGTGCACTGCACTTCCAAGAAAAGACAGACATTAGCCCAAGACCAGTGGCGAAAACAAAGACGCTATCATGATCCAAAATAGGGATGATTTTCACCAAAGGTGTGTGTGAGTCAGAAAGATGAGGTAAAAGCACTCGTGTTTAAAAAAGTGGGCAATATGAAAAAAGTCTCACAAACTATAGCTGCACTCTTTAGCAAGCAGCTTATTTTGAGTAATATATGAAAGCTCAGGCTGCTTAAAAATAATTTCCCTGAATTTTTACTGAAAAGTTTAAGAAATTTTACCAAGTTGATAATATCATCTGTCACATAAGAACAAATGAATGAATTCTATTTCTTATTTTTAAAATTTACCTTACTACAGTAGAAATAAGTCTGCCGTGTCATACTTTGAGGCTGGATAATTTGGTTCTTTATTTCATGTCCCTGTAAGACTTCATGTATCTCTGAATTGCTGTAACTAACCAAAGCAGTCACAGCCTCTATACTTTACAAAAGCAGAGAAGAAAAAGCATATGGCTATTTTAAATAAACAGGCATTTTAACTGATGTTTTTAATCAGATACTTTCAAAAGTTTCATTTGAGGATACATACTGAAGGAAACAATGAGGTGAGTAAGGAAACAATGAACAAGGATGCCCATTTACAATGGACCAGCTACTTTGCTCTGTGTTTTGCAGGTCAAAGCATGGACAGTAATGCAAATAAATGCATTCACATAAAATCTTTAATGTAGACAGCTTTTGATGTCGTTGCACTTTAAAAAATGTTAAAGAAAGTAAATGAAGGGACCTACAAAATGAAAAAGTACAAAACAACAAGAAATAAAACTCTTTCATTTTTTGAAACTCAAGAGAAGTATTTATTCAAAAATTGTTTAGCAGTCTATACCAACTTGGATTAACCTTATCAATGAAAAGGTTATTCTACCTAAAAAGTTCTTTTTCCCCCATATGTTGCATCCAATAGTTTAATTAAACAATTGTGTTCAATGCAAGTTGTATTTCTGCAACCTGTTCAGGGCTACAAATAAGATACACTCATTACTACCTGAACTACTAAGTATTCAGAATAAAAGACTTCACTCTTCCAGAAGCCCAGGATCCCATCACTCTGGGGACAGCGTACACACAATGACCTGCAAAATTCTTTCTTCACAGTTAAAAGCAAGCTTTTCTATCTTTTTCTCCCTGGGTAGCAACAGGCTTTTCCCTTTTCAAATTTGGATCAGTCTTCACATCATCAATGTACAAAGTGGAACTATAAGATGACATTGCATATAGTTGGAGCAATATACTGTAGATGAACTTATGTAACACCTGAAATATTAAAAACACCCCATATTTTTTAGTAAAAAGTAATTATAATTTTCACAAGTCAGTGATTAAAATAGCTAATCTAGTATATTCCATTGTGCATGTAAAGTATGAGCCAAAAACCTCTCCAACAAGGAAAACAGGTAGAAAATAATGCAGACTGACAATGGAAAGCCTCCCTCATCCCATTGCTTAATGTACAATCCCACATTTAGTCTTGCATTTAGCTATAAACCACAAAACAGACCATCATTCTTTGGAAGAGTGCAGAGTAAAGAGGTAGCTTGGGACACTGCATCCTTTGATTCTTCTTTAGGATAAATTCTAGAGTCCAAATAAAACCTGGAACATATCAAGTACTATATATCTGGAAAATACAGTATCACAGAATCATTTAGATTGGAAAAGACCCTCAAAATCATTGAGTCAACCATAAACCTAGCACTGTGAGGTCCACCACTAAACCATGTCCCTAAATGCCAAACCTACACATCTTTTAAATACCTCCAGCCATGCTGACTCAAGCACTTCCCTGGCCAGCCTCTTCCAGTGCTTCATAACCCTTTCAGTGAAGGAATTTTTCCTAATACCCAATCTAAACCTCCTCTGGCCCAACTTGAGGTTTTTTCTCTCATCCTATCACCTGGGAAAAGAGACCAACAACACTCATCTCACTACAACCTCCTTTCAGGTAGTTATAGAGAGGTAGCTGTAGGTCAGATAAAGACATTGAGACAATAAAAAGCACACACTAGGGATATAAAGAGTCATACTTGCTGCATTAAGATGTGGAATAAATCTAGCAACAAAGTCTTATTTCACTTCAGTAAAAGGGTAAAACACAAAGAAAGCCCATGCAAAGGGCTACTGCATACATCTATGTGAGGACGTGTCAGACAGAAAGGAATAAACGTAAGCCTCAGTGTTTAGCAAAACCAAACAAGGCAACTTCAACTCTGAAAACCTTAGAAGTAAAAACACAGTAAGTAGAAAACAATGTTTAGACATCAACCATGAGTCTCTGGCACAGGGTTAGCAGAATGCATGCAATTCTCATGGAATCTGGTTACTGGCCAAATTCAGAAGTCATGCCAGGTTAATTGAAATAGGTTTTGTTAAACGAATACATTCCTTGCACAAGGACTCTTCTATAATAGGTTTTCAAATAGTTTTATCAACTTAAATTGTGTCTGTAAAGCTGTGCCATTCTCATTGTATGAGAATTTTATATAATCCAACTAAAGAGAACTTTTGCCTTCAAAATCCTATAGTTTTGTTGCTGGGGGAAGACAGAGAGACAGAAGATAGGGCAAGAGGATTATTGGACTGGAGACAGGCAGCTTTCCCAGTAACTTTGGAAGACAGCCCAAAATATTTCATGTTCCTGTCATATTAACCAAGCCTTTAAATGTTTGGGGTTTTTTCTGCACTGTCATGATAAACCAGCCATGGAACAAACACTGCTAGGTCTCCATGGCACACCATCCATTTTCTTTTTGTGACAGTCTGGAATCTTCTTCACACAGAAGTCATTCTCTTCTGTTTTTATACAGGTACAGCAGGATCCTCATTCAGGACTTATTTTCTTGATGCTACAACAACATACATGAACTGCTACAAGCAGGATTACTAGCAAATGATGGTCTTGGTTGATACCATGGCTGCAAGTTCTGGGAGGTTATTGCAGGGAACTTAAATGACCCAAATCTGACTTGCAAACTCCAACCTTTCACAAGATAAATCAGCTTGAACAGCTCTCAACATGAGCAAAAGAGTTTTAGAGCATATTTTATACTGTCTGCCTAAAACTATCTGGGCCCAAAAGGATACACTTTGCTGGTTATTGCTATCTGGAAGTGAATCTACATCTAAGAGAAACGGTTTAATAACACAAAAGTTCTATCTGAAGGTAGATTAGGAAAAATTACATTTTGCTTTTCAGCTATTATACCTGAGAATATCTACCATAAAGAAGTCTAAATTCAAGAGCTTCATTTGTTATGTTACATCCTTAAAGACTGCTAAAAATTTAACTAGATGGAATCCAAAACATGTGACCCTAAATTGAGAAGCTGTTAAATAAAACATGTAGGAACACACTCAAAGCTTTCAATTAGAATTCTTTTGTGGCCACTCTATATTTGGAGCTCAAATGTCTCAAGAATTACCTCAGGTAACCTATGAAAAATCTGCAGGGAAAAAAAAAAAAAAAGTCAGTGGCTCAGGAAGCAAAATAAAAATCCTATTTTGAAACCAAATATTCCTGCAACCTACATGAAATGCAGAAGTAACCAAGCAGTTAAAAGCATGCTTTGTTACAGCCAATAGTTCACGTAATTAAAATTATTTCTCTCTTTACATTTAACAATGTTTAACTCTTAAATGGATATCCAGAATGAACAGCCAGTTGGCAGAAAGAAACAAAGAGAGATGAATATTAAAGAATGTTGGGAAAAGACCTGTCCAAAAGTTTTACTGTCACATTTATTTCTTATATATAAAAACTTATATTTCCCCTTTTTGAGGGCTGAAAGTTAACAAAATAACCCCTCCTTTTACTACTTTTCAACCAATATGTGGTAACAAACACAACTCTAGCCAACATTACCCAATGAATATTGTTTTGAGAGCTTGGTTTTCCATTATTAGACCATTCAGTTAATTAGTTGATCCAGATATATGAACCCACACATGTAGGAGAAATCAAATCCTGATAGTCTGATAGAAGGGGAAACTGAAGACACACTTTTCCTAATAGAATCTGCATGCTCTGTGAGCAAGAACAAGACAATACTGCATTTCACAGGCTCCAGTGGTGACCTTACCAGCTTCAGACACCTCTTGTTAATTTTTCCCCTTTAGTAAAACTTTGTTTCTCAGAAAATGTTATGTTACAAGATGCTACTTCATTCAATTTCAAAAAATTGAAGTGTGCATATATCTTCTGAAACAATAAAAATGAAAATTAATTTGTTATGACAGCATATAAAATGATTTTGGAAAACAATTTATTCTGAAGGTTTTTCTTTATAAATAACTTCTGCCAAGTTCTTCAGCCCTGTCCCACATTACCTTCTGCAATATCAATACTACGTTTGACTCCTATCCAAACATTTAACATTGTTAATCACCACAATGCTGATTAATTTTCTAAATTAAATATTCACCAGCCCAATACTAATACATTATTTGTAAGCTATTTGGTGTTTTATAGGATTTATGCATTAATCCAAAGAAGTCTTTTCAGTGCCACTTGCTTGAGTTGATATCAGGACAATAGATAATGTTCCTGCCCAAAACCAGGTTGCACAAAAGAACAGTAACAAAACTGTTTGACTTTAAAAGTTTTTTTAACAGCTGTGCAACTATCTGCAAAAAGCAACATAAAAATCACTGAGTGAAAAGGGGTTTTGGTTTCTTGCTGGGACAGTAGGGCTTACAGAATAAAAACGTTTGAGAAATATCTTTCTATAAGTGCTTATTTTCACTTCCTGTTAAGCACAGGTCTTCTAGTAAACAAAGCAACTTAAAGATCGCCTTTTTAAATCCTTTATTAAAATTACATCCCATCAGTTTCTCCTAGAAATAAATAGGCCCAACACAAAAGATACGAAAAAATTAACAAACTTATGTCACATACCATTTGGTATGAATGATCCAATAGAGTTAAACTTGAATTCTCCCAGAAATGTAAACCCGTACGTCATGCATACAATAACAGCCAAATCAAGGAACAAAAAATGCATCTAAATTTTCTCATTTGAATCCTGACAATAAAATTCTTTCTCTTGTCACTATAGCATACAACTTTGTCTATCCAGCTGCTGTTCTTTTATGCAAGGTAAATGTCCATTAGTTTAGTTTTTTTTAAGAGTATGAAAGAAAGGTGTGCCATTGAAATTACTCAGATTTCAATGTGAAGCAATGCTCACTGGTATTAAAAATATTATGTAAGAAGCAAAAATCACCTGAAAGGCAGTATTTTTGTGAGCACAAAGTTTCTTTTCAATAATGAGCTCTCAAGCAGGCTCATATGAAAAAGCAGGGAGATTTTTTTTTTCTTTTCTTCAACTATAAATAATTAAGGGTAACTCTTTTCGTTTTACTGAACACAGTACAGGCTACCCATGACTGACATACATTTGGATTCAATTTCTCCATGATCAGTAACGTCAGATTTCCCCGTTTCTATTCAAATTACAACCCACAATTGAGAATTCAATACATATTGAATTTTAGGAGTAGGACCATTTACTTTTTAATGAAACCAAAACAAAACACCACAGCAGAAAATATTCCCTAGCTTACAAATATACCTTCATTAAACTCCCATTTTTAATCATTATATTATATTCTTATATTAAAATCAGGTCTAATGTAACTGGCAAGATCTCAAATCTCATGTAAATACCTTGTTAAAAAGTTATTAAAAGCATTTGTTACTATCTCATTAACTTCCACGCTTCTCAACTTTGTCTATTAAAGAACATTAAAATTTAATCCTATGCCTACCTATGAAAAAGCAGAAAACAAAAAAAAAAATCAAATTTTACTACTTCAATAACACTGAGGCACGTATTACAAAAAGGAGAGTCAAATACTTCTGGGGACAGCAAGAGATGAGCAAAATAATATACATCTAGAATTGTTAGAAGTATCATCATTACTATAACACTGAGCAAGAAATATTTTAGTATTTTCATTTGCTATATAACATGGAGCTAGACTGAGAAGTATTATTAAAGTGGATAAGCAAATCCAGAAATAAACTGAGACTAATGAGGAATTACCACCAAACATCATCTTGGATATGGAACAAAGAAAGTCTCAAAAATCATTCAAGATAGGAGATATCAGAAGTGACACCATACTGTGCCACCACACTGGCACAAAAGTAGAGAGACAGTCATAACATACTTTGACAATAACATCTTGAAACTATAAATAATGCAACACACATGCCTCAAATTTAATATTTGTATACTATTTTTTCATTAGTAATATTATTTATTATTAAGAATAACTTCATCATCTGAACTGTGTCATAACACTTTAGAATGCCTCATCCATGTTCAGTAAGCAGAGTTCAAAAAAATTACAGCTCAGTCCTCCAGTCACAAGGTAGGGAGACCAAAAAGTATGTATCTGTCAGATGGGCAAACAAGAAGAGGCCACAGAATTAATGTTATAAGAGATTCAAGATACAAATTACTTCAGTTTAAGAAAGATAATGTAGATTGCAGTAGTACATACGCTTTGGGCAGTGTTTAAAAAAGTTAGCTATGAAAGTAAGCTATAATTTGCCAACCGAGCAAAGGTTGAAATCCTTAATTAGACATCAAGATAGAGGAGCACATTTCAGAACTAGAAAAACCTTAACGCTAGGTTTCAAAATCAGAAATATTGGCTTTCGTGTAATTCAAGGGGAGAAATGCCTGCCTGCTTTTAAAAACATAATTCTGTTCCCATTAGATGTAAACCCTTCAGATTTAATTCTTTACATATAAACCTATCTCACGCAAAACGCAATGGAGTAGAATTTGTGTTGATGTGTATGCTGCTGACAATTTCATTCATTATGTTTTTACATAATTGCAAGCACACAAGTCATTGAGCATTGAAGGTTCAGGCCAAAAGTAACCCTGAATTTTTACTTACAACCTAGATAGAACTTCAAAGATTTCATATTTTCTGAAGGTCTGGGAAACACATGCTTGGTTTATTACAGCATCAACGAACCAGTTCACTGACTTATCTGCATCTGGGCAAGACTAAGCACTCGTGAGAGAAGTGTAAGCTAGAAAACTTACTTTCCTGATAATGGACAGCATAATCAGGCATGGCTGATGGTTTTCAACAGAAACAACCGCTATTGTCTGAAATTTTGTAATCCAGCAAAATATCTCACACCTAATGGCAGCACAGAGGTCAAATAATATGACAGTGAAGCTGGACAGCGAACCTAGCATTCTAGCCCAAAGCAGACCTAATCTTCATTTGCCAAAATTATTTATTGCTTTTCATAAAGGTAAGTCTCAATATAAAGTTCAGAATCATTATTCTGTGATTCTGTGAATATAAAGTTATAAACAGTTTTACCCTTTTTGAATGCAGATGCAGAGACACATACAAACTACTGTTGCAGAAATTAATTGGTGGTTTGAGTTTTAGCCATTAATATAACTTCTTAAACTAACATGCCTTCCTTGACTAACTTGACTGCTATCATGCACTGCAGTAATACCAGTGTCAGTAAAGTAAGCCCTTTATGTATGTCTTTCTCCTTTTTCAATCCACGTTCTTTTCTTTGCTGCAAGAGATCATCTGATGAATGATGATTGAAATAAACTCTCTGTGCAGAACCAAGGATATGCTAAGAACTTCTGTCATCACTGAAATCAGCAGATTGAAGATTAAATGGTCAATCATTCACCCATTTGTAAAAAGAAAATACTTTTTTCTTTCCCTGCATGCAGCAATATCACAATGACCTATGGTTATAGTTTTTACAATTAAAGAAACTTGCCAAAAAGCCCTTGTTTCCTCGTACTCGCAGACAAATTAGGAAAACTTCAGGTCTAACTACAAATTTCCTAATTTTATAAACCTTTTCACATTTTATTTTAAAATAAGAGGTCACATTAAATTTGCTTTACTAATTGAGCACATCTCATACAGCTGTACGATGCAAATAACGTGGTAAGGCTATTTCAGGAGACTGGAAAGAAAGTGGGCAGATGGCATTACAATGAGATTAGAACTTGTGTCTCCTCATGAAAATATTTCCTAGACTGAGACCTTTTGTTAATCGTTGAATTATTACAATCAGCGAGGTATTTTTATCCTCCCCCGGGACAGGAGCTGTGGAGCAGCAGCAGGAGGCCAAGGTTAGAGGACTTCACCCGCAGTCGCTTAGCAACGAGCAGCCTTGCCTAGGCTGGAGGACAAAGAGGACAGGACAGGGTAGCCTGATAGGTGTGGAATTGACGGTGCTCCAAATGCCATAATTCTCTCCTGGTGATGGGAAGAATTCATTTTCCAGCCGTTATCAGTGGGATTTCTGTCATGGATCCTCTTTGCTCATAGGTGACAGATTCAACCATGGAAATTAATTTGATGTTGAATCAACTAAAGGTCTGTTGCTAACCAGGCTGGTAACAGTTTTTCTTCAACGAGCTTAGGCAGGACTGATACTCTTGCCATACCAGAGGAGCATCAAGGACCATAGCCTAACTAAATTTTAAACAAAGGTGAGTCCATAGAAAGTGATGGGAGCCTGTTCAATAGTAGAATTTAGCATTTATCTTATGCAATATCAAAAGATCTATGTGCAGTTTGGAAATCCCTCTTTGTAAAGAATCCACATTATTAAATCTTTCTATTACAGGTACTATATTATTAGATTTCACTATTTTAGTTTTTTTTTTCTGGCTGTTACAACAAAGCTGTATAAACAGATTTCACACTAATCGCATTCAATTGCTTTGCATGTGCATTGGTTAATGCACGAATGATTCAAACAATTAAGACACAGAGGTGCTGATTAGTTTCCATTATTTCAGAATTCAGGAAAATCTATTGAATAAAATAATGATTCTCAACTGGACTCATGCAGTTTGAAATCATGCAATCTGTCTTCTGAAATAAAGCAAGCATGTAAAGCTGACTTTTTAACATTCCTTTGATCAGGGAGTTTACAATACACCTACAAACAACACATTTATACTTTTGGACTATCAATATGGAATTAATGCTTTTTTAAACATATTTTTAGAATACAAGAACAGTTACTTTATGGACAGCTATATAACCGATTGTTTATAAGCAATTCTACCAAATGATGAATGACAACTGAGAAAATTTATTTCATTCCTAAAAAATCAGCTAAGCATTCAACCATTCAGTTCAGTCAGCACCAATAATTACCCCAAAGAAAACTGGTGAGGCAAGAATATACAGTGTCCATTATTTATTTGACCAGTGCAGAATGATTTCCTTGGAGAAATCCAATTAGTTTTGGCATTTTTTATCACCATACGGATCTATCTCCAACAACAAAAGAAATATTTTGGTTTTCAGAATTACATATATACACAAAATGGAAAAATGGGTTAAATAGTATGTTTATTACAGGAATAAGATGATTCTGAATTTCTAATGAATAGAGTTTAATTATGATTCAATATAAACAGAATAATGCTTTTCAATCAGTGGTTTTCACTGTAATGCAACAACAGTTTTATTTAATACTATCTTTTAAATTTTAGAAGCTAGATAAACAGAAGCACCTGTGAATAATTAGCTACCCCATATTCAGAATGAATCCCGAATTTCTCAGGCTAATTTTAAGGACACAAACTCCTTTAATGAATAGGACATATTTTAGTACAATCTTATAAAGTTAGTGAAATGTGAGGGTAATTTTGCCACAAAACACCTAAAAGTCTATCAGAGCACAAGCATCAAACCTGGTATTAATAGTCACTTTTACTGGTCTTAACAGCTGGACAAAGGACTGAACTGACACAGAAGAGCAAGTAGGACGTCCTGTGAAAGTAGTCCGAGACACATTGCCATGACATATTTCAGATGTGTAAATCAAAAAACATCAACTGCAAAACTCTACAGTCATGAAATCATGATTTTAAAATTGTGCTCAATTGTATTTTCAAATTCAACTTTAACATGTTTTCATAAAGACAACATGAAATTCAGGGGCTGACAATCATTAAAAATAATTTTTTTATTACTACAGCTGTTACATCAAGTTCACAAGCTTTTGCTATCAAGGCGGATGCATTGTACAAAATTGTTGGTCTAATTAATTACATCTTACATATACATATTCTAATTAATAAATTTTGCAAGTTTTGTTTAAAAGTTGTGAGGCATTATTATTTTTTTAATTAATAAACAAATGCTAAGATGCACTTTGTGAATCTAAACAATAGCTTTCACAGCCCATTCAAAATTCTTGTTCCAAAACACTTCAACAATTCTGATACCTGCAATAAGTTTAATTGCAGAGGAATAGCAAATTGAACAAGATCTACCTTCTCCATAAACGCTGTCTCTAAATACCAACAATGAAGGTGTTAGAGCAGTTGCACACCAAGACTGACTTCTTTTCAGATGAAGCACACATGATCTGTAAGGAGATTCTCCTGAGAAGACTTATTTTATGTAGCAGACCAGGTTGCAGAAGTCAATGACGGCATGGCATCCAGGAGGGCAAGGCGAAACAGACACAAATATGGATTCTTATTTCCAAAAATTTTATTTAATATTTGCAAAACCCAGCTCTCAAGAAAAATTTCTTTATTTCAACCAACTCCAGAAAAGGTGATTTGCTGACATTCAAATACTGACTTTCGCAATTTGTAGGCAATCAGCTGGGAGAAAGCTGGATGTGCATCAAACTTTATAGTGAGCTGACCTGGCAGCCAGGGAACACATTTCTGCATCTGTAGGTTACTGTAATTAGTGAAGAGCACTCTGTGAAATCTCCCAGGACACAAAATTAGAACTGATTCACATTCATACAAAATAAGAGGAATTTCATGTGGACAATTTGATGACTACAGTCAACTTTCAGTTGTTAGCAGATTTTTCAGGGTGGAAAATAAGCAGACTACAGATTGGGAAAACATTGGAGCTGGCTCAGCAGGGTTAATTCTGGCATGATGCTGCATTACTAGTCAGCTGCAGTGCCTCAGCACCACACTCCAGGGACCAGAGTAATTGTGCATGGACCTGGCAGGGAGTCAGGAGCTTTGTTAGCTCCTGATCAGCATTAGCCATTCTAAATAAAGCTCAGCTCTATACAGACAAATGTAGGTGATTCCACATGATCCTCATCAGTACCCTGGAGTTTTCTTCCATGTGGAGTATGCTATTTCCCCAGTAATAAAGGTAATGGAAAGTGACTACAAGCAGAAGAAAGATTTTGTCCAAAGACGTGCCACTCCAGTTTCAGGCCTTCTGTACACACTTCCTTTCCCCCAAAACACACACAAGTAAAGGAGTAGGTTAAACAAATTAACCTGTAGAAGAAAGTAGACCCCTTGCATTGTCATAGGTACACAAATAAAAACCCACAATAAAATAAAAAATAAAATGTGCATTTGGTGTGCTTGTTAATATAGAGGGAAAATGTTGCATTATTATGAGAAGAGTTTTAACCATTACTGAACATTCCAGAATTTTACAGTCTACACAAGAGAACACTTCCAGGGACACAGAACTACCCCACAGAAATTAAGATAAACTAGATAAACAATTCACTAGAATAACATTCTGTGACAAGCTAAAGCAGGAAAAGTAAAAATAAAAGAGAGACCAGATTAAGACCTTGCCACAACTAAATACAGGACTAAAATCCACCAGATTACTAGATCATATACTAAAAACTTCTATAATAAATCTGAAATGGACTATAATCAGTATCAGCAGGGGAAAACTACACTACTTATCAGCTCTGAAGAGCACCTCTATGAGCTCTAAAAGGTCACCATATTGTTAGATTGTACCAGAAAGTTTGTACTATATTTGAAATGAAAATTACAGAGCCCATTTTGTGGTCTGAAGGTCTACAATTTTCTCATAATAGCAGGAGATTTGCAGAATGAAGTGTGAACATATTTTTTTTCCAACATTATAGAGTTACAGAAACTTTTGATGTTGAAGAAAATTTTGAGAAAATTTCTAGGGGCAGATTATAAACCAAGCCTTGCAATACTGAGTTTCCAAATCTTTAGATTAAAAAGTCAATGTTAACAGATCAGGCAGGAAACAAGGAAGAAAAAGCAAGGCAGTATTTTTTCTTAACTCTATTAATTATTTGTAGCCAGAACTATTTTATATTAATACTGTAATCTTTCAGATATTGATCACTATCATACATTTTTGATCCAATCCACAATCAGCTGAAAGCAATGGAAAATGTCTATAATTATGAATTTAAATATGCCTGAAAAACAGACTCTTCTTAGCATAAAAGCATAAAAGAAGAGTAGCTAGGACAAACTGTGCTTACCACTTCTATATGGCACAGCAGAACAAATGACTCGAGGTTTCAGAGCAGGGTCTCTGAGCTTGCTCTGCTGAAATCAGTTTCAGAGTAGGTGAACGATATGGGCATAACATGCTCATGAGAAATAAGCTTCTTTAAGAATGTCAGCAGCACTACTACCCACAGTCATAAAATTACACCACAGTCAGCCCACCATTTTTAGCAAATTTATATATACACATTAGTGATGGGAGTCTATACAATTGTCAAGCTCAAATATATCATTGTAGATAATTATTTTAAGTGTTGCCAGGAAGAAGTTACTGCTACACAGCTTCAACAATTATTCAAAATCTATTCCAAAAGCCATACAAAAGTTGAATCTCACATTTTACTTATGCTACCAAGGTGCACTGAGTTATCTCGAGTATAGAAAGAGAAGGAGGTTGCTATATGGTCTAGTCAGAGCAAGAAGCCGAATTGCGATTCTGGTAAACAATGCACAAATATTTTTGTCATCTGATTTTCCACAAAGCATTTTTACTTTAATAGTAAACTACTGAAAACAAATTTCTTCAAAATGATGCCTCTGTGATGCATAGGACTTGCAGGTACTATTCCCACTCTCCTGTATGAGCCATCCTCCTCAGCTAACTCAGTGATAGGAACCATCTACTTGCTCCAGAAATACTTTTCCAGAAGAAAATCAAAACAGTAGAGCAATTACCAAGCTGCAACTGGATCTGGAAAGATTCATTAAAGGCCTTAGTCCCTCAGAAACTCTATCTGATCAATGAAACCAAAAGTTATCAGCAGTGACAAACAACAAAGACTGAAGCCCAGTGTATTTCACAGAAAGGAATTTTAGAGAAACAACTTCTTTTCTGTAAGAATCATCTCATTAGTTCTGGAATAAAAATTGATGCGATCCACTCCCACCTCCAAATAGACGTAGATGACTTTGCAATATGACCTTACCTAAAAGTTATGCAACTTCTACATTAGTTATTAGCCAAAGCGGAAATAATATCTAAAAAAGATAAAGATCAAAAACCATTCTGAAATAACACTGCTTAAAATTTGACAGCGTTAAGAAGCTAGTCAAAGGTAAGGAAATCTACTAAATTTGTCAAGTGCTTAACAAATTTTACTAAATTCTTCAGAATTGAAAAGTTGAAAAATATTTCTGCGCTAAGTCACTGCTGTAATTACTGCTGCTGAGCAATAATATTGTATACGTCCATATTTTTTCTACTAGGAGTAAATGAAAAGTAACTGAATCCCTCTAGTTAGTTCTCTAGCGTTCACTACAGACATGCAAATCACATTTGCTACAGAAAAAAAAAAGAGAATAAAATATCATTATATTTGGAAAGTCATCAGCAATGAAAATCAACTATTTTTTCTCAAAACTGTTTCTTGTATATTCCAATTCATACCTGATACCAAAAATTACCATTTATATTATTGTGAAATCCTATGGCATATGTCTAACTATTCTGCTTATATATTACAGAACAATGCTATTTTAAGAGGAAGCAAAATTTAGAAATCCATAAAGACAACTGTAAAAGTAATTTGGGTTACTGAATCCACTTGAACAATGGTACATAACATATAATAAGCATACAGAAATCCATAAACCTTTCATACCCACGAGCGTCAGAAAGACACCTGGAACACTATGCACCACCATTAATGTATTTATTTGGACTTGGAATATCTTCAGCACCTGCCTGCATGGCCAACAGTCAAATTCTCCAAGATACATTATGTGAATTCACTTGAGACATAGAAAATTCGAACCAACTATCTTTTACTTATACCTAAAGAACTGTCAGTACTGAAATGAAAATCCCACAATGCCATCAAAATGGAATTCAAGCAAGAAAAGAAGCTATCAGGCGTTTTCAGCATCTGAATCCTCTTTGTCTAAAAAGAAATTAAAATTATTTTTTAGAAGTTTTCTATATTTATGCAACTCAAACTTAAAAGACATCAACAGAATCTACAAAAATTACATTCCTGCAACTGCAGTGAAAAAAATCTTAGGCATTGAACATATGCCTGAGCATTGGGCGAACTGGGAATTGAACAGATGTTATTCTTATAAAGGTAGAACAAAACCAGGAAAATGCACATAGAAATGATCTCAAAAAGATTGCCTTCTAATGGTCGCTTGTTGTATCTATTTACTCATCTAGCTAGTATCCTCAAAATTATCCAAACACCACGAAGGTCAAAGGCAAGGGCAGCTTGGTGTTTCAGGAGCAGCACTGCTGTAGATGTGGATGACAGACTAGGACCCCTGCTCAGTTCTTCCTTTCCAAACTAGGAAACACAGCAATGCACACTTCCCTTGCTCAGAGTGTATCTTGTACATTATATCAAAGCTTCTATAACTGCCAAATTCCAGAACACAGCCACAAGTGCTCTGTGATTAAGCCTGAATACATTGATTTCCTCATTCTATTGTGATTATCTATGGCAAATACTTCAGCTTATCTATTACATAAGCTTAATAATCAACCCATAAAGTTTAACTCTGTACTTTTTCTCCTGTTGCTGCCTGTATTTCACATTCTAAGAAATGCAAACACATAGCATCATATTCTATACTCTTCTTCATCCCATTTATTTCATGAGGGCTAAAGGGACGATGAATGACTTATTATTCTGCTCATCCCACAATTCAATAACACCCCTACATCAACTTGTGTTTCCTCTGGGTTTGACACTGTTGTCCTTAGAAAGAAAGTAAATTATCCTAAATTAAGGAATACAAGCTCCATCAGCAACTTTCTCATGTGACATTTTTTACTAATACACTGGGAAGACGAGAAGGAAAAAAAAGAAATGGA
>JAOXJM010000052.1:17689373-17699442 GCA_026413425.1 Tringa solitaria | reverse complement strand
AAGTAACATGAAAGTAAATCTAAACTTTTAGGGAAGTGGGGTTCCCAAAAAATTCCAGCTCCATCACAAATTCAAAAAACGTCAATTTACCATCCATAATCTGGGTATATAAGCATAATAATTCCTGTTATCTTTTCCCCTCTTGGCATTCCCCTCTTCAAGTCCAGCTATTCAATAAAAATCTCAAAAATAAATTGATAAGCCTTTGTCTAGATATATCCCAATGATCCCCTAATTTAGCCCACAGTTTTCTCATAACCCTTAAGGGATATGAGAAAAAAAGTCCATATAGATATTTTGAAAGCCTTACAGTTATTTATTGTCATTGAATTGGAAAACATGACAGTTTTTACCTTTCTCTGTAGAAGTTTAAGCCATTAGGCATCTGAGCAGAACAACACGAGAATTAATGCAGTCGTACAATATTTATTCACTGCCTATTTTGACAAAATGAGCAAAGCTTCAACTTCAGATATATTGTGTTTATATTACCCCTTTAAATAACCTGCCTGCTCTCTAGTTAATTAAAGTTACATTTCAAAAACATATTAACTTTTCATAGTTAGCTGGCACCCATACTTCAACTGCTGTCATGATAGCTAGAAATGGCATTCATTTGATTCGCTTGCAAGGGCCATAAGTCAGTGTTTTAAAAAAAAGAAACAAAATGTATGACACCCCTTATTAGTTAATAAAAAGCATAAATGCTATGAAAATATCGCCTATCACTTTTATTAGAAAAACAATTAAATCCAGTTCCCCAGGCACAGCACTTCAGGAGGTATGATGCCAGCAAGTGTTACATTTTACGAAGTCTTTAAAAGGGTCGTTAATCTTTCAGTCATGGATCTCAGACACTTAAGCCTAACAGCAACAAGCAGAAGCAAGCACACAGCGCTCTCTTTCTTTGTAGTGATAGAAACATAGTAAACTCTTAAGAGGACAACAGCTAAAATTAGCCAGAGAAATCTATTTAATCCACTTTCATCTCTCTGATTTTACAGAATCTCATTAGTGTAAATATTTTCACTTTCATTGTTCAGCTGAATCAACTGAGACATTTCAAGGCAAGCACAGAACTCTGTGCATAGTGCTCCTACTTTGCAATGACTTTTATACTCACCTACACGTTTAGTCTTCAGTAAAACGTATCACACCTTTCATCTATTCAACAGTATAATTTTGGTATTATTGACCAGGGAACAGTAACAAAAACCTAAAAAGCAGACTGCATTTACCTGAATTCATTTCTATGTAAAATCCACTTAAAACCAAAAGCATTATCCAAAGAAATGGTGGCCAATCCATATAGCCTCTTGTACACTGCTGTCACAGAAAGTAACCCGTAGCATCACATACATATGCAGGAAACAATCCTCTTTGTCCCTCTGCCTGCTTTTCCTTATCAGAAGATATGGGAGATTAAGTTTTTGTGAATTTCTGAACATGATATCAAAGATTTTCATCCTCAATACTAGAGAAAAAAAATACAATCTTCATGTAAAAATAATTAGATTAGATTGTGTTATTACATTAAATCCCAATATGACTGAACACCTTAGAAAGATATAGCTTACTGCCTCTCCATATTTTAGATCGTTATCCCTACTCTGAGCATTTATGACCTTTCAGAATTCAAAATCAATCCAAGAAGCACCCGAAACATGGGAGCAAGCACACCTAACCTATGAAAATGACTACTGGAGACGGAGGTTAACGATTAGTATTCAATGCAATACAGCATCCACTTCCAAGTATTGTCCTTTTCACCTTAAAATAAGTCAATACTAAATAAATTGCAAGGACCAGGCGGTGGGGATGGCTCCAGTGCGGAGATCAACCTAGAAGGCGCTGGCCGAGCTCAGCCCCCTCCTCATTCACCTCTAACCGAGCCCCTCACACGCCGCCGGTCCCTTCCGTGCCCGGGGGTGAGGCTCTCCCCTCGGCACGGCTCCGAGCCCGTCGCTCGCACCACCGGCACCTGCTGTTACGCCTCCACCGGCCCCTCAGAAATCCCAGCGGAGAAGCCGAGGCCGCGCGCGGCGGTCGTTAACGGCACCAACGGCCGCCGCGAGAGGAGCCGGCGCGAGAGAGCGGCCGCGCGCGCGGGGAGGGTGAAGGGACGCCGCCCGCCAGGGTAACGGTGACCGGCCGCTGCGCGCCGCCCGGTGCGGACGGGCCGGCAAACGGGCACCGGAGCGGCCGGGTGAGGAGCGAGAGAGGGCGGGCAGAGACGCCCGCAGGCGGGGCAGGGTGGGGTGAGGTGAGGCTGCCGGAGGAGAGGAGGGAGCCCGCCGCAGACCCTGCGGGGACAGCCAAGGGCAGGGACGGGCACAAGGACGCAGGGCGGGAGGGGGGCGCTGAGGCGGCGGCAGCCCCTGAGGGGCGCTGAGGCGCGGGCTCTCGGCGTTGCTCTTACCTGGCAGAAGGTGCCGGTGAACCCTGCGGGGCAGACGCAGGTGTAGGCGGCCGGAGGCTGGGGCAGGAGCAGCTGGAGGCGGCGGGGCGCGGCGGGGCCCCGGATCGGCACCGGCGAGCAGGTGCCGTTGTTACGGCAGGGCTGGCTGAGGCAGGGGTCCCGGCCGGGGGGAGCGGTGGTGACCGGCGCGGGAAGGCAGGCGCGGCGCTGGGCCAGGGCGAACAGCAGCAGCAGGAGGAGCGGGGCGGCTCGGGGCATGGCGGCGGGGCGTGCGGGTGCCGCTCCGCTGCGGGCACCGGCGGGGAGGGAAGGAAGGAGGGGATGGAGGCAGCGGCCGCCCGGCTGCTCCCTACCCCCGTTCCCCAGGCAACGGGCGGGCGGGGACTGGGCGGGGAGGAGCCGGCTGCCTCCATCCCCTGGTTGTCTTTTTATACTTAAAGATTTTTTGCAACTTGCTAGTTCCTCGCCTCATCCACCATCTAGAACCAGCCACAGGAATATGTTTGCAGGGATAGTTTGCAAAAAGAAAGTTTCCCCATGGAAGGAGGACTCCAGAAGTAGCAGCTCCAGAAATTAAATTAATATTGGAAAAGGGCATGAAGCAGAATACAATTTTAGTGCAGCCACTAGGAGCCAGTGCATTTTGGTTGGACTGCTCTGGAGCTCTCTCAAGAGAATATATTTTTAAACATAAATGGTTACTGTTGGCTGGGTATTTGAATACTACATCAAGAAATACAATATAAATGCATCTAATGCATGGAATAAGGAGGAGTGGGGAAGGCTGTACATTCTAGAAAGGTCATCACTGGGTTTTCAGAAGCGATGCAATTTGGGCTGGGAAGGTGATAGAGCTGGGAAAGCCCTTGAAGATGACCTGTTGTACAGGTGTGACTGAACTACAGGGACACCTTCCCTAGTTAGTGAAAGCATTTGTCTGGTGAACACAAGGGGAAGGGAAGGAAGCCACATATAACTGGTGGAGCTGGTCCAGGGGGGATTTTTCCCCTGAGCAACATGAGTATCAACTTATCCCTGGGTGAGCATTTCGGTGTTGGAGGATGAGCAGGTTGCCACAGAGCCTCCTGGGGTAGCAGGACCTGCTTAGGCAGAGTCTCAGCCAGCATGCCAGGACCATGCTCTGGCAGCAGGAGAGTTTGAACTCTTTCCAGGAAGTTGGTCAAGAAGATGAACAGAGATGTGCCAGAACCAGCGAGAGCAGTGGTCATTCTCTGAAGAGATGGAAAATGCTCCACTTGCCTCCCACCCTGTGCACAGTGGAGACACTGGGCCCTCAGCACCATCCTAGTCCCCTTAGAGATTTACTCCTGTTGCATGACTCTGTTGCCGATGTGGACAGACCTCCTGGCACTGTTCTGTGCCAACAGGGCAACACCGTTCCATTGTGTTGTGTGTGTGTGTCACACCACTGTGACAACACCGTTCAGGCACCTCTTTGCATTCACAAAGCAGGAGGCAGATGAAGCTGGTTCCAGAAGAGCGAGTAACATGAAACAGTGAACACCACAAAACCTCAGCTCTTCATCCATCAGTGTCAGGGCTTCTCTTACAGCTCAGGCTGTAGTTGAGGGAACCAGCACTAGGTGTCAGCGGCATTTAAAATCTGGAGGGAGCTGTGGGCAACCCCTTGAGCCCGGGGAACCCCGGGAGGACAGCAAGGGGACAAAGGGCTTGGCTCCTGGGCAGCACAGTGCAGGGAGAAGAAGAGACACTGGTACAAGCCAGCTGAAAAGTGCCAAGGGAGTAAATTTCTCTTAATGGTGCTGATTTTAAATGTCTAGTGGCGTATTATCAGAACTGCCCAAATTATCCATCGTTCGAGATTGTACCTATTGGATTTATCTGGAGAAACCACCCAAGCTGCTTTGTTGTTGTGCCACGGATCCTGTGGCACAGACCCTGTTGTTGCACAGATCCTGTTGTGTGTGTGTGCTTGCAATGCTCTCAGCAGCTTCTGACGGGTATGACAAACCTCCCACAAATCCAGAGGAAGGTAGGAGGGCTTCCAGGGGGGGAAACCCAGCCTGCATGCTGCAAGGGTGGTGGGAACGCTTTGGAGCTTGTAATCCTGAGCAGCAGCTGCCATAACACTGCCTGGGCTCATGCGTGTTGGAGAGGAAGTGCTAAATTCCTTCTGCAAAGGACTGTTAACAATAGCTTTCAGGAAGAGCCCTGGGTATTTCTGCCTGGTGTTACCACCCAAGAAGGGCAGGGCTCGAAGTCATACAAGGTGGCCCTGGCTGTAGTCATCATTGCCATGACTACCCATGGGCTGCTGAAAGGGAAGGCTGTGGTTTCGCTCCTGAGCTCTGCTTGTTGTTTTAGTAGCCCAAAGGCCACCCCAACTGCGGGATCTCATCATGTTCAGCGCTAACTGCGTGACCTCCTAAGAACAAGACGCCTCAGATGCCAGCAGATCTCTTGCCCCATACAGCAGGGCTGCTATCTGGCTGGGTTTCAGGGCAGCAAGGATAATGAGGATGGACTGAGCGGCACAGCAGGAGCCTCGCTCCTGCAGCTATCCATGATGAGAAGGGGAGCAGGCAGAGAGGAAATCTCCCCTTGTTATCAGCTGGGAGGTAGAGTCTGCCTCCTACTCATAAATTATGATCCCTTCTGCTGCTGTCATGGGTGACTCATGCAGCCCCAAGAGCAGAGAGCAGAACTCAACCCTCACAATGGTGTTAACCACTTCCCATCGTACATGGAATAGAAATATATCACGCACCACTCAAGCTTAAGAGTGAATGTATTTGTCCTTCTGCTTCTGAACAAAGACAGGGAGACCAGCCTTCTCCTTCACTGTGCTGCTTCCCTGTCAGCACGGGCTTCCCAAGTTCAGCTAAACAGTCCAGAGCTAAGGAGCAGCTCTGTACCTCCAATGGGGACCCACCTCTTTGGTCTTCAAATCCTGTCTAGATGAAGCTGTGCCATGCCATACGGGTTTTGACAGGACTTTAGAAATCCCAGTAAAGCTTGCCAAAAATCTTTACCCTAACATTGCCATCAGAGAACTCTGTCCCTGTATTTAATTAAATCAGAAGATCAGATTTGAAAAATGCTCCACAAAGGTTGAAAGCCAAAACTGTGCAGCTGAAGTGCATCTCACCACTGTTTTGGTCTGTGCGACCTATTCATCTCCTGTATTCAGATAAAAAAAAAAAATAATAAAATGCACAAGAAAACAAGAGTCATGATTAGAAGCATAAAGGTATGTCCCAAACAGGGATTTGGGGAACAGTGTGATAATATCAGAGAGGCTTAAAAATTTATTTCAGTCCTGAAATGTAAAGCAGAGCAGGATTTTAAGGACAGAGCCTAGTTGGCGGGAAAACAGGGATTTGTCCTCCATAAATACGTTGTGAGAGACTGGATTATTTTGCAGTTACTGGTATGTGCAGATGAATGCACCCAGGGGCAATAAGCCACCAGAGCCAGGTCTAGGTGAGGACACCTGCCTGAGAGCAGCACGACCGCAGTGGAACCACCGTACCGAGTCCCTGGCAAGCCAGGCTGGCTGCTGCTGCTGTGGGTGGCATCAAAGTGTGTGGGATGGTGGCAACCAGTGCAAGAGGGAGCTGTGGCCCTTCTCAGAAGCAGCAGCTGCTGACAGCACTTCTCCCACCCTCCATACAACCAGGAGCAGCCAGCCCGGCTCCCCGTGGCTCTTTGCTTCCTCTGCCTCTCCATCCCAGCTGCAGCCCTTTCCCCCTCACCCTCTGAAAGGGCAGCCAAGCCCCACGCTCTCCCCCCTGGAAAGGGTAAAGTTGCATTTCATGGGCACACGGGGTGCTTTCGGTTGGCACCCTGTGGCAAAAATGCAGAAGGTGGCTGAGGGACGGGTGATAAATTAAATGCAGACACCTCTGTGGGTAACAGAATTATTTATTCTCCTGGGGTTGAAGCGAAGGGTGCTAAAGGTCAGCCTTTAAGAAGGAAACCAGGCTGGTGCACACCCAGAGCAAACAGGACAGGCTGACTTGTGTGCTTAGTCAGCACCCACAGTGTTCTTGTTGCTTTAGAAATACTGTGCGTCTTTCCTTGTCCAGCTTCAAGTGATTGGGTACCAGAAAGTAAACACTGAGGATGCCCAGCCCGTCTGAGAGCTGGGTTATGGCTAAAGGGGTTCAGTGAAGGCAGAAGGGAAAGGTAGGGAGCAGGCAGAGGCTGGGGAGGCAGGAGGAGAGCATGGAGGCAGCTACAGGGGCTCCAGGACTACAGTCCACATCCCAGAAGAAGGGACCTGCCCAAAGAGGTTGCTTGAGATTATTTGAGTGTCTAACGATGTGGGGAACAAGTCCTCCAGGTCCCTGCAGAAGGGTGGTCTTCCAGGTCAACAGCATCTGGCCTTGTCTGTTTCTTTCTTTCTACTTTTTATTCCTGGATCTGTTTGCTAGTCCCTTCCTTTCTCTGTGAAATGTTTTCCTGAATGACACTGGTGAGACCAAATGTAAGAGTAGCTTGGCATCATGCCCGCCTGTCGTTATTTGAATATAGATGTGGTGAGAAGACCTTTGAGGCAACTGGAAGGGAAGAAGCCAGCAGCGAGAGGGGGGAGCAGGTAAGGAAGCAGAGTAGCCAGGAGATGCTGAAAACAGTTCAGCAAAGTAACAGCACAAAATGAAAAACTAAAAAAGCACAATAAGAGATTGTTAAGTTTAATAAAAAAAAAAAAAAAGAAGACATTAAGACATTCTGATGGTGATATCGCTCCAGTGAAATGGCAGAATTACAGCTGGTCCTGAATTTGGGAAGATCCCAGGTGCCACAGTAGTTTGTAGACAGTGATGATGACTTTTCATTTCAGCAGTGAGGGAGCGACCGAGCAGTTGCAGAGGTGGACTGTGAACAAGCAGCGCCAGGTAACCTGCACACGAGGCTGTGTAAAGGCTGCTCAAGGTTTCTGACCTGTTACAGTGATTTTTGAAGGAAGTTTTGGAAGAGTAGGGAAGTTCTGTGGGACTGGAAAACACCAATGGAGGTCAGTATTTAAAGGGGAGCGTTTTTAAAGCTCCATCAGGCTGTTGTCATTCCCATAAAAAGCAATTATATGGAACTTCATTAGTAGGAAATTAAGGGAACATAAAAGAGTTGACATCAGCTAGCACAGTTTTAAGGGAAATAGAATCTGTCAGGCAAACTCAATATAATTTTTCAATGAGATTATGAGCTGGTAACAGACATCTTTGATGCATTTCTGTTGGCACTGCATGATGATTTGATTAATAAATTAGAACGATACAAATTCAGCATGCTTATGTCAGTGACTGGTAAGAATAAATAAACTTCTTGTGGACAGGCTTTCACATGGTACAAAGTTTGTGTGGCAGCAAATAATAAGGGCAAGTCCCAGAGTGCTCGGTAAAGCCAGACAAAAGCAATGAATATTCATGTGAAGGTGACCAAATGCCATGTGTCCAGGGACAAAGAATGTAGCTCTTCTTACAGAACGGAAAATTTTATCCCGGATGGCAGTGACCTGAAAAGAATTGAAGGTGACAGTGGGTGATCAGCTGGACATCAGCCTCAGTGTGACCCTGTGGCCAACGGGACTGGCTAATGGTACCCGCGATGGTACCAACACAACGTTGAGGAGGAGCAGATGGATTATATTCTCTTTGTGCTTGGTGCTGGAGCCACTGCTCTCTCTGTCCACTTCTGGTACCCACAGACTAAGGAAAATCTTGAAATATTGTAGGTTTTGCAAAAAAAAATGCATAAAGGAGGAAATTATTGGAAACTGTGCCTTAGAGTGAAAAGCTCCAAGAGCTCAGACTGTTCAGCTGATCAAAAAAGAGGTTGGTTGATCCCAGACCTCAGCACCATACGTGAACACCAAAAATTTGATCACAGCAGACTTTTGACTCTACAAGGCAAGGGAAAAAAGAGATTTGAAATGTGAAGTCAGAGGCCAGATGGGATTTTCTATGGCATCAAAAATAGCACTAAGTTTTCCACTTAAAAATGTTGTCAGATTTCATCATAGCTTTAGAAGCTAATGAACACATTGAAAATCCATGGTTAGTGCTCCTTATAAGGTCCTCCTAGGAGGTAACAATATCCTTCTTCCTGCCCATTTGACATGAGTATTTATGAGTATATGAAAATATTCCTGGTGCTTTTGTCCCCATGAGAAAAACATGATGTTTCAGTGGATAATTTAAAAAAAAAAATTTTATTCCATTTCTCCGTGGTGACTTCAGTTGGAGGACAGATTTCCTCGCTTGTGTTAATGGGTCCAAAGTGACACCCATCTGGTCTCGCATGACACCGTGTTTGGCAACTGGAGGCCTGATGTGTAAGAGCTGGTGAACTCCATGTGAACTAGCAAAGTTTTGGCCAGGCTCTCCTTGCTGCCCCTGCATTGTTCCAGTCATGGTGCCTCATGCTTTGGGAAGTTCTTTTATTCCTTTCTCATTTAATTAAATGATACAGGGATATTCAGACTGGCAGCTTTCAACCTTAGCAAGCCGTGGTGAGGAAAGCTTATAAAATTAGCTTAGTTTATTTATATATCAGAAGATGAAATGACAAAAAGCAAAAGCAGGAACCCTTGGTGGTGTGCATAGCCTGGTCTCAGTCCTTATCTTCATCCCCACCGTGCCTCTGGCAGAGCGTGGGATCTCCGTGTAAGGATGGCTCCACCACAGTTGATAATGCGTGGCTGGGAATGGGACCCTTTCAGTGTTGTTTTCACAACACAAAAGAATAACAATAATAAACTGCTGCTTCCAAAGGAGGGAGCCGCCCAAAGAGCTGCAGAGTTAAACCTCGAGGCGACCTTGACATCCAAGGATGTTTCTGGGAGCCAGTGGTGGTTTTTTTCCGAGGAAAACTGCTATGTCCTTGGGCAAAGACATCTCTTGGGTTGTGCAGCTCAGGGCAGATGCAGTGCAGGTCAGCAGCTGGTGGGACATTTTAGGATCAAGCTGAAAGGTGGTTTGGTGTCAGCAGAGAACTTTCTTTGGGACCACAGTCACGGCACCTTTTCAGGGTGGGGGTGACATTGTTTGTGGGGCTGAGAGACAGGATGGGGCAGGAGGAGCAGATGTTCATCCCTTATGGGGCAGGGGGATGCCCCTGTGTTGGGCAGTGACACAAATTCATTCATGCTGGGATCTCTCCTCATAGTGGGTGTCAACAGTGTGAATGCCATGGGGCTCTGCCCCTTCAAGGGGATGGCATGGCATCCCTGCCATGGGGCTGTGTCCCCTCAGGGGGAGGACACGGGGTCCCTGCCACAGGACTGTCCCCCTCATGGTGGGTGTCACTACCACAGTGGCTGTGTGCCCTCACGGTGGGTGTCATGGCCATGGGGTTGTGTCACTCAGGAGGAAATGTTGCTGCCACGGCAGCTGTGTCTTCTCACAGGGAGGACATGGGGTCACTGCCGCCAGGCTGTGCCTCTCAGGGAGGTGTCGAAGCCAAGGGGCTTTGTCCCCTCACGGTGGGTGTCATCACCATGGGGCTGTGTCCCCTCAGGGGGAGGTGGGCAGCCGCTGCCACGGCGGACACCTCTCCTCCGGGCAGCAGCGTCCCCCCCGCTGCCTCCCCTCCCGCAGCACCGGGCCGACGACACGGCCTTCCCGGGGGCCGCTCCCCGCCGCCGGGCCCTCCCCGCCCCTCGGC
>JAOXJM010000052.1:17662895-17689273 GCA_026413425.1 Tringa solitaria | reverse complement strand
GCGGGGACGGGGCGGGGAGGAGCCGGCTGCCGCGCCGCCGCCGCCCGGCAGAGGGCAGCCGCCCGCCCCAGCCCCGGCTCCGTGGAGGCGGCGGCCGGCGCTGGGCGGCCGCGGCCCGGGGCAGGTTCCGGAGGGCAGCGAAGCCGGCGTTATTTCGTCCCGACCTCAGGTCGGAGCGCTCCACCCCGGGCGGAGTAAAGCGGCCGGGCTGCGCCGAGCCCCTCGGGCACGGGGACCGGCGCCGGTTTAAAGCAGGAGCGGTGCATTCATAAACTGCCCGCAGAGCACGGTTCATTTGTCGGTGCCTCCAGTCGGCCTGAGGGGTGCGAACGCCAACGCGATAGGCGCTCGGCATCGATCGCTGCCCCCGGTCAGACAAACACCCTGAAAGACAAACTTCTTGGTCAAAAACTCACCGTCTGCTTCTTACTGCTGCACAACGGTAATCTGCTGCTGAATACTTTAAAGTTCTATTAGGACCAAAGTAGAGGCAGACAGAAGGCATAAAACCGAATCCTGACATTTTTCATATTGCAAAAGAAGCTATGTGTTCTCTCAACTGTAGTTATATTTTGCTAGTCTTTGGGGGATTTTTTTACTGTCTCTGATTACAACTAAGATACACAGTCTGTAGGTCAGTTAAGGGACAGCAGGAAAATCACCCACATTGTCTGACCTTCTATTCGTTTGCTTCTGCAAAAGTGAAGTATTTAAATTCAATGGCTGCTCACATTGCTATCATAGGGTTACAGGACTCATAGCAGCAGCATGCTAACGCTTTTTGCAAACCTTTGCACTTAAGGCTGAAACCTGTATCACGAGCAAAAATTAATGGTGATGTTAATTGAACTCATCAGGGTTTCTAGCAGCCTGAACGCGATCCTAGATCCCCCCATCCAGGCTGAAGCGAACTGTCATTGCTCCTCCATCACCCCACCAGCCCGGTTGTCCTTCCCGGCCGTGGCAGCGGACCGTTCGGTGCCACACCGGCTCCCTCTGCTGCCACTACTCCGGCTGCCTCCCGAGCTCTGGAATCACATCACCCCTTCCTCCAAACCGATCTCATTTACTTTCTCCCCCATCCCAGACAACGGTAGGTTCTGATGTTTACTACAGACACTCTAGTAATAAAAACAAAAAACAATCTTATTTTTATATATTTGAATTAAGTTGTTTATTTCACAGCTGTTTTCTCCTTAAGGTTACTTTTCTATCAGCATTTGTTCATCAGAGCCCTTCACATGTTGAGACAAAAAAGCCTGCTCTGCTTTACCTAACTAATTCATCATTTTTTCTTTACTGATCCTTGTCAAATGCTCTCAGTAAAATCTGAGAACTTGGACACCAGTCTTGCAATTTGAAAATAAAATACTACTCACTGTTCTTTAAGTATGTTTTTTTCCAACCAATTTTGCAACTGTAAGAAACATTCTCACTAATTTGCTAAGCTGGTTCATAAGAATGTCACGGAAACCAATGCCAAAAGCCTTGCCCATATCAAGTTATAATAACTGTTTGTTCATTCTATTCCACTCACAAGATCTGTTGCCTTGTTCTACAAGAAAATAATTTGGTTTGACATGATTTGTTCTTGATAAGTCCACAGAGGCTGCTACTTGTCTCCTTGTTATCTTCCAAGTGCTCTGAAATAACTTGTATATATATCCCAGGTTGCTGTGACATTTGATGTTAAAGAAGCTGGGCTGTAATTGTCTCTGTCCTTCTTCTCAATAAAATTTTTTGTCCTTCCCCAGCCTCCTAGGACTTCACCCTTCCATACAGGTTGTCAAAGACAGTTGCTAATAACTAGTTTCAGCCAGATTTCTAAACATCTTATGGAACAAATCTGCAGAACCAGACAATCTGAAAAGATGTTCTACTCTCTAACCTGACCCATCTTTCTTTTTGCTCAAACTCTTCTTCTGGCTGATGCTAACTTTGCTGACCAGATGACCGAACTTCACGACAAACAGGGTGCTTGAATAGACTGGTTATATACCAGTATACCAGTATCCCTATTTTTTAATTGTTCTTGTACTCCCCAAAGGGTTCAGTAATTTTGACAGAATTCTGGCCTAAGGCTTTTCAGTAGTAAGAAAAAACAGATATAAATTGGAAAATATTTGAAGATTGACAGCTAGATCAGATAATTAATTCTACTGATGTAGCAGCATGGAATTTGTAGAATTTTTAAAATAAGCTAGTCAACCAATGCAACCAACAGAGTAAGACGTAACATGATGTTCTGAGTCAGATTGGATATAACGGTATCACATGAGTTTCTTTAGCATTGTACAGAATATACAAGCAAAGTTTGCATTATAATTGCCATTTTGATAAGGAAATATTTAACTGTACAACAGAAAATATTATGCTTACATAATTAGCTAGTGATTTTCAAAAATGCTGTATCTTTTTATGCATTTTAATGTTCCAATATGCATAGTTTAAATAATTTTATAGTCAGCTTTCATAAACAAATTGCTAATCTTAGTATTCAATAAGGATTCAAGCTGTCTGCCTCATTTACATTTGCTAGAATTTGAATTGTATTACCAGTCTAATAGCTTATTAGCGTGGCTTAGATAAGCTACATTACAGCTTAACTATTTATTTTGATGGAGAAGTACTCATCCTCTAGTGGCTTGAAGGAGATTTTGCAAAATTTTTTTTTTATCTGTTCTGATTAAATATTTAGTGAGGAATAAAAATCTCTGTGATTTCCTAAGAGGAATTTATATGCTCTGAATGTCCCCCATAACAATTGGTTTTTTTCTAAATATGGATGAATGCTTTTAAAACCACCTACTATTAGTTACATTTTTTTTTACTAGTATATGAGGTAAAATTTAGATTGAGCCTTTTCTGAAGTGTCTGGACTCTAATTATTTTCTGTTTCATGTTTTGGGTCAGGCTGCAATCATGTCTTTATGACACCTGCAGAATGCAGGACTGACATTTTCCTCTTCTCTCTCTGAACTTGTGCCTGCTTTAAAGTATCTCAGGAGTTTCACTTACATTTTACCAAAAGTACTGGAATTTTAATTTCATTTGAGAAATCTATAAAGGTCCCACTCATGCAACTGGAGTCAGATTTCTGAAATTGCCCATTGTGTTCCCAATCCCATATCCAACAGGTGCCAAAATTAAAGCTAAATCCTTTTGAAAATCATTGCTGCAATCACTGAAAATATTACTGTTTAACATTGTGTTTCATAAGGCTTAAAATACATTTATTCAAAATGTTTTCTGTATGTATTTAACTTTTTTTTTCCAAGAACATAGTTTCTATTCCAGCAAATTCTATTATTACAACTGTGTGAATGATACATGCCTCAATTAGTCAAAATATCGAAATACACATTTAAACATGTAAGCAGCCCATGGAATTCATTTAAGAATACTCACCTCAGAAGTAGCATACTCAGATGCTTCACATTGTAACTTATTTCAGCTGACATTCATGGGCTTGTGGGGCAGATTTTGGCTACAGAAGGTTAGTTTAAGACCTGAAGGGAAACAAAAATTTTAAAAATACATAGTTCACTGCTGCAAGTGAATGAGAGAACTGTTGCTTTATTTTTATACATACCTGAATAATTCCTATTTTTCTTGTAACTTGACACAGACTAGCAAGCACCCTGTTCCCTGACAATGTGTATGGTTTCATCTCCTTTCCTTCCTGTCTCTTGAATTTATGTTTGTTTTATTTTTCTCCACTGTATTAAGCTGTTTGAAGTTGCATGTTTTCTTCTTTTTGTTTGCTAACTTTGATATAGGAAACTGGTGATAATAATTCTGATTTGTTTACTGCTGTCAATAGTGAAATTATATGTTGTTATTTAATGTCTGCTGTTCAGGAGATCTACAGTACAAGTAGAGAGGTATTGGTACAAGTAGTATCAACTGAGAGCTGCCAGCCCAGGTACAGAAACATTCTTCATTGTGGGAATCGTAAACCCTTGGGAACAATAAATTATGTTTTAAGATGATATCCATAGAGTATAAGTTAAACTAATATTGTGGAGCATGAAAATACTGTGCTGTGGAAATCCATGGTGCCAGTTTTATCACTGGCAGACAGATAATTCAGGAGCAGCAGTATTTCCCACACCTTCACCTATTTGTTTGGCTCACAGAAACTTTTATCGTCCTGTATTTTCTGTATATTTTTAGAAAAATGGACAAATTAATCCATACCTCTACACAGTACAGATATTTCACAGACGAAATTACTATCAGCTATTTAAGAAAGATCTTTCTCGAAAAGTTGTCAGAAAAATTGTCTCAATAACTACTGCACCTTTCCCTAAAAGGCTGTACACATAATTTGGAAATAGACAGTTTTGCAGCAAAGATGTGCTTTTAATACTCTTATAATGTTGTTTTTTTTTTTCACCATGCTATGTGACACTACTGCAAGTACTACTGTGCTTCCTGAAATGAGAAGCTCATCTTACAGAAAGACTGATCTGGACCCACCTTTAAGCAAATAAAACTACATTGGGTAAAATCCTGCATATTTATACCAAGTTTGAATCCACTTCTAAGGAGCTTGTTTGAGAAGCCTCTCAGAAAGTAACATTACAAAAACAAATGTTGAAACTCACAGAGCTATAGCTGCGGGTGTTTAAATCCTATGATGTAGATACAATAAAATAATTAAGAAAGAATGTATAGGTTTTGCCATTTACAGTTTTCCTCTCTATCCTTAAGCCATGACTTAAGCTTTCAAATAACAACCTGTTGAGACTACAATTACAGTAGAGATTAAAAAAAAACAAATTATAATGTTCATGTAATTTTACTCAAAGAAACAGAGCAAGCACCAAGCACAGAATCTTAAATATTACATCAGAATTATCTTAAATCTTTATCTTAGAATTTATATAGAGGTTTTATTAATTCAATGATATGTTTAATATGACAGCTATCCAAACAAGTATGTGATCATGAGAACTTGAAAGTAGTATTATATCTGAAGATCTATTTTTATATCCAATAAGTAAATGATGTTTTATTTTTATGTATTTCAAGGTGCTTATGGCAGAGGACATGTCTATATCTTGGTTGACTAGAAAACCTTACATATCAGAAACTGTACAGAGAAGAGAAGAATAAATAAAATTTGCATAGACATTCTACCTGAAGGGGGGGGGGAAGGCAAGTGATAAGGTGAGATTTTTAAGGCTTAATGTTTCTCTTTGTTATTCTCCCTGAGCAGTAAAAAAAAAGGTAATGCTTTTGTTTTATTTGTGGTCACAAGATGACCAGCCCGTGGAATTCTTAAGGCAGCAGCCAGCAGTTAAAATATCCTAAATAGAGAACTGCTTTTATCGTTTTAACTTCAGCATAAAATTTCACAGTAAATACAATACTAAATTTATGTGGTTTGGTTATTTTTCTTTATGCCATTATTCTTTTAAGCCTTCTTTTTCAGATATTCATTTCTTTTCAAGTTTTTCAATTTATTATTGCTCAGTAACATCACCCTCACCAGATTTAAAAATTCAGAGATAAATATCACCTTATTTCTATCTGTGTTAGCAGACTATGGCTCAACTTAAGCTCATCTTTTCAATTCCATTCTCTCCATAGGCATTTCTTTCAAATAAGACACATATACATGTATGTTAGTAAATGTGGATCCACAAAACACCTTGACTCCTTTACAGGTTGAATCTTCAGGCTCCTGTTTAATTTACTCAGTGCTGATCAGGACTTGCCACCTCCTCACTTCCCTCCACTGAGGCGAGGAAGTGATATTATCCCAATTATGCAGCTCAAGCTCCAGGCCAGATCTTAAACTATTTGGACACTTAACCAACAAGTTGGATTCTTGCCTAACATCCTACAGGAAGTCTGTCATAAGTAGAAAACTCATCCTGTAGCTCTGAACTAATGACTTACACAATGATAACGCTATAGAAAATAATCAGGCTCTAAATTCTGTAAAAATTGAGAATATGTGTCATTATATGCACTATTTATGGGAAAGCAAGCCATTATGACAAGCACTTATACTGAAAAAGGGGGCACTGTGCAAGATAAGTGTTGTTAATAGCAGTTGAGTTAGGGAAAAGGAGACAACAGACTGAAGGTATCAGTACTATTTGCAGAGGAAATGGATGTGTACTGGCATTCCATTGCCAGAGTTAATGACAGCTTGTTATATGTTGTATCCACTGTTTCTTAAAAGCTTTTGAAAACAAAATGATAATATTTTGAGACAGTTCTGGGGCACCTTCCATTGGGCCTCCCACATAAAGAACCTCCCGTTTATTTTAGGTCAAGACTAGAAATGTGAATAAGTTACAGTATCCAGTCTTTATTTGAAGACCAGAAGTGATGAATAATCTAGGTATATTTGTCTCAGGAATTTAAATCATAATTTTAGTCTGAACTACTCCAGTTTCAGTAACCCATCTAGTTTTACTTTTTTCTCACAGACCAAGGAGCTATATGCTATCAGAGTAATTTACATAGCATTTTTACTTCTGCAGGTGATTCTACACTAAGATCAAGACATTTGTTAACATGCTTTTAGTCTTTTGGTCAATGTATTTATTAAGACTAATGTGCTATAGCCCGCGTGGACATTTCATGGCAACAGAAGCTGAATACTCACCATTTCTCCTTGTAATCATTGCTAATACTTTTTCTTCATGCAGTTATCACTTATTAATGATTATTGGTTTCTGAGGAAACAGGCCATATGTTTAGCTTACTGTAGACCTGCAAAAACTGCATAGGGAATAGGCCAAAAGTTACATGGGGTTTTTCCTTATACCATAAAAATTTTCAGAAATAAATGCCAGACTATGTAAACGACACATGCACATGTGACAAATAAATATAATACCTGATGTGAAATGTATTACTAATGCAAATATAAATAAATTTTCTTAATTGATTTCAGTAATGGTAGCAGGATAGGTACTGTCTGGTAGGTGTTCACTAGGTCAGCTACAGTATTATGCAAACATGGCTGTATCACTTCAGCCCTGAATGTCTTTTGGGACTTGGGAACACAAAATATAAACATCCTTAATCTGTGCCTTAGTGTTAGAATCATTCAGTCTTTGAGATCAGACAGAAGATGACTTAGGAGATATCATACCTCAACTCAAACTCTTAGGGAGTGACTTGAATATGTCAACCTGGCTTTTTTCAGGCTGGTAGATCCTGTATAACACACTAGTAGGCAGAATTACTCCTTTCACTTTCAGCTCTGTGTGAATAAATTATATGTTAATATTTTATGTTTCTGAAATTGCTACAAAAATTATAGAAATCTACAGTACTAAAAACCTTAATAGCTTACTTTCATCTTTACAGCTACATACTATATATTTTTGTATTAACACAGCAAGGGCAACTATTCATACTAGCTTACTGTCTATTATAAAAACTGAGCAACAGCAAATTGTTTATTTTTCCTTAATGTCTTCTTGCTTAGCTCTGTAAATGGCTATAAAGTTCATGCTCTTACATGGTTTAATGAGTCAATAATTCAAAACAGGAAATGCAGAATCATTTATATTGCACATTCAGCTTTACCTCTGTTTTGCTTTGGTGTTTTTTTTTTCGTTGTTGTTGCTGTGTTTAAAGTGTTTGTGTGTCTATTAATAAACTCCAAGGAAAGAAAGCATGCTTGCAGGATTCTCCAGAGTAGAGAAGCACATGTTGAAATCTCTAGCACATAGGTTTTTGTTCAAGTAATGAGAAATCTAAGTGTCCAAAATTTGGCATGCTCACACATACACTTCTGGTGTGCGCTACAGTGTTACAAGTGACTTATCAGAAAGGCATTTTTGCACCAAGTGGCACCTTATACAATAAGCTTTTGGTTTTGGGAGGATGGCTGGATGGTTTTGCAGAAGAGAGCATGAAGGTGTTGAGCACTTTAAGGCAAACTGTTCCTTTGCTTAGCAATTATAGATTCTGCAAAAAAGTTGGCTTAATTATGAAAAAACAGAGGAACAGAGTTACTGATACTCACAAGCTTAATAAAGATTTTAAAATAAAGGTACATAAAATGAACTTTAAAACCAAAGTAGTATCTATGATTGCGAGTAGAAAAGGGATAAATCTCATGGTGTCTGGTTTTTGACTGTCACATGATTTTTTTTTCTACTCTCCATAGCCAAAAGGGCAAAATATTAAGTACTACTTATTGCAAAAAAAGGATATGGCAGAAATATGCTGTGTCATCCATTTGACAGCTTTAACTACGTGCATAGGTGTCACAGCTCAATCTCTCTGGCAAACACTACATTGTTTAGAAAAGCACCAGTACAGTGTGTATCTGTGCTGCGTACTGCCTAGCAGCAAACAGAAAATATCTAATCCTTGTTGCTCTGGAAAATCTTACACTTAAAACTCCAATAAATGAAAAATGAGGCAAGTTCTGTAGGATAGAGCTTATCTTGAATTTACCAATACATTTCATAAACTGCCTTGGCCAAGTAAGAAGACTCCATTGCACTGAGAGTAATTTTACTATAAACACTGAATGAAAGGTGCAGATTTGCCCTGAAACCTTTTGCTGATATTGTGTAATACAAAGCAAATATGGTCTAGATTTCTTAATACCTTTTAAAACTATAAGAACATAAGAAAGTGTAAGATACATTATTACATAGTATTAGGTGTTATTCTGATCTTCACATTGATTCAGGTGTGAACAGATGCATTTTCATGACTAAGAATCAAATATGTAGGCCTCCTAAAAGAAATGACAGAGCTGTACCTTTGATAAGAGTATTTACATTGACAGCTAACTGGAATTGCCCAATTCCATTTGAGAGTTATTAAAAAACTGAAGCTATTGGTATTGATTTATTTCCCTTAGATAACAATCAAAGTTTAATAGTTAGATTTTATTTTCTCACAAAAAATAAAAAGTAAATCCCTGACAGCTGGTAATTTTTTTCTCCTATTTCCAGACTAGGTAACAATTCTGAGATACTCTGCTCTGCTTGCAGCCACATTCCATTCAATGCCATACATAGAAATATATGGACATTACAGAAAGACAACACAGCACAATGAAACAATGTCAACTGTCACAACAAGCTGTAAGCATAGACAGCAATTTTCATTTATCATGCTCATTTCTGGGGTAAACATTATGGCAAAGAAGCTTTTGAAAAATTAAATTTTAAGGTGTCTGAGGTAAGCTGACTCTATGTACAGGTGCAAGACAAAGAACAGGAGAGAAAACAAGGTTCTTGTTTGGAGCATTGAAAGACAAGAACTTTATATTTAATGTGGTAGAGAAAAGGGAGCTAAGAGATACACCTGGAGAGAAAAGACGGATGACACAAGCAAAGCAATAAGCTCAAATGGTTTGCATATCTGCCCCTTGAATGGGATCAAAGGAAAGCTGCCTTTACTATTAAAAAAAATGAAAACCTAACCTAAACCAAAATGCCAGTTAGGTAATGGATATATCTGTTGAAAGATACATGTGGATAGGAGAGGACCTGTTAAGCAGAAGGTATCAGCACATTCAGATCCATTATGGATGCAAGAAACTATTTTTGAAGCTAGAACAACAGGAAGGATGGTTGTATTTTAAAAAATTTAAAACAGAAATTAAGGAAAAAAAAGGTAAAGCTCTTGGAGGAATCATTAAAAGCCTTATTTTCAATTTACAAATATTAAGCATCTGAACATCAGTAGTGTTACATCAAGACTGGAATTTGTTCAGAAATAGTCTGCTCCAGCACAGAAGGATGAAACGTATATTAGTACGAAGGTAGCAATAGAACATGCTTGAGTGTAGGATTACTGAAAAATAAGTTGTGAAAGGAGAAAAACAGGAAATCAAAAATGGGGACAGTTATTGTAACATAACCTATGTAGCAACAATAAGGATAACAGAACATAAGAATAATGTATTGCTACATCAAGTTAGCACTGTACAGTCTCCCCATTCTATTACTAACACTGCTTCCACATTCGAGTTGAAGTATTTGCGGTAAAGCTGTCAGCTCTGTCTAGCTCACGTAACTTACAACTTCTCTTGTATATTACTTATACTCTTATTTTTGAAAAAAGCTTAGTATCCAAGAGATCAATGCTGCTAGAGAAGACACTAACACAGACAGAGCTATCTGCAAGTGTTAGCTTTGTTAGATCATGAAGCATGGGTGTTCCTCCTATCACCTGCTGTCTTTCTAGCTTTAACTCCCATCTTTGTTTTTTCACTGTCATTCGTAAGACCAATGTTTTTCTATGAAACTGCATTAAAGACAGCTTGGTGAATCTATAAAAACCTCCAACCAAGTAATACACAAAGTCAAATCCTGCTTGCTCTTAGGTAATTGGTAGATTCTTGCTACATAGTTTTCTGTTTACACTGTTACAGACACACAGGACCCATATCAACTCAAAATCAGGCATCCCACAGTTGTCAAAAACAGTATCAAATGTTATTCCCAGTTGGAATTGACAATGGTCTCCAAAAAAACATGCATCTTATAACAAATGGCATTTTATTCTCTGTTCCTTTGCCCATACTTTTCTAAATTAATCTGTAATTAATCTGTAAACTGTACTGTGAGCTCTTGGTAGAAAAATGTGTTTTGCAGGTACATAGAAGGTCAATTATATAAGATGCTCATAACCATCTTGAGCATCATCATGTACATACATAGGTCTGTTTTGGTCACTCACCTATCAGTATTTATTATTCAAATTCCATGTATGGGATGGGAGTAGAACTTTCTCTTGTCTTTTGCATTTCACATTCCTAGTTCTGCCTACTCTTTCAATTTTTAGTCAGCTTTCAGGATGTTATTTTTGGTTAATACATGTAAGAACTCTTTCTACTCTTTCTAGTATATTCCTGTATATGGAATTACCTCTCCGTAACTGCTGTCAAATCATGTTAACTACTTATTCTGGAAGAATTTGGAGATGACCAGCTACCTGCTGGGCCAGAGATAAATGCAGGGACGTAGCAGCTTCTGAACACAGGTAAATGTTGCTTAACTCAATAATAAAAACTGAAATAAGATGCCCAAAAAACATTTGAAAGTTAAAACCCTTTTTAGAAAAGTAGAAGTAATTAAAGCCTGTCATTTTCAGTCAGTTGAAGCAGCGTCCTCTGAAGTGGAGATTACTCATAAACTGCAGCTGCAAGGACCCTTGTCATTTCCATTCATTTTCTTGGAAAATTTCGAAAAACTTTCTCTCTGCATATAAATTTCTCCTGTTGAACTAATTTAAATTGATAGGACTGATGTAGCATAAAACAGTGCTAGACTATTTAAGATGCATATTAACTTTTTTTTGATTCTCAGTCATTAGTAAATGCCTGGATGCAGTTTTGATTTTAAATTCTAAAGATAGCTAATTTTAGAATTGTGACATGTTTTAGTAAAACAAACAGATTTATGCCATTCGCTCTTAAAACCCAGGGAGACTGCAAAAATCTCTCTTCTGGGGATATGAAGCCAAGGGGAATAATCCCTTCCTTGCTGCGCTCCCATTAACAGAGTGTGAGATGCTGTTGCCTGCCTTCGCTGCCAGGGCACACTGCTGACCCCTGTTCAGCCCTTTTTGGCACAGCCGCTCTCCATCCAGTGTCTCCCTTTACCTCTAATTTCTGGTCTAGCAGAGGAAGCTGATAATGCTGCCCATAAGTTGGAAATTACCAGTCACAAGAACTCAGTGTTACTAAAGGTGAGGTAATTTTGCTGTTTTCTAACCATTTTAAAGTGATTTTCCCCCCCTTTTTTGAATAGGATTTATGCTTTTAGTGCCTCTTATTCTGGCTTACCCCGTTGCATAACAAAAGAAATGACAAAACTGTGAGAAACCTTTCTAAATTGTTAGTAACATCCATAGTTTGAGTAAATTAAGCATGCCAAGCTACCAATTGAAAAATTAAAGATTAAATACTGCCGTTGGCTTAAGAAGCATAGCACGCAGAAGAGAGTTGTAGGAAACACTGGTTTCAGAAAATTATCAGGTAAGAAATTTTCATTGTTGAGCCAGCATCTTGACAGTTTTGATAGAAACAATCTGTGAAAAAAGGTTGAAAGAGGAGGTCAGCAAATAAAATGCCATCTCCTGGGCTGGCTAACTATTTGTGGATCACTGCCTGCATCACCTGCCTGCCAGAGGCTGCTGCATGTAGGAAGTCCTAAGAACAGAAGAGCTGCAGTCAGACCAGGCCTATATTTAGCCTAGAACACCTTGGATAGCAGCTAAAGGAAGAGTAAAGCCACATACATGATATATGGCCAAAATATATTCTCTTTCCCATTGCTTGTAGCTCAGAGGCCTCCTAAAAACAGACTAAATTTAACTCAATTCTAGTTCTGCTTCTATGACCCATTTCACTAACTCACTACAAAGCATCAGTTAAGGCTGCTGTCTTCCCTGAAATTGTAGGTTTTACTTTACCAAAGAATTAGGAAATGTACCCTGATTCTAATCAGAAATGATTACACTAAATGATCTCAATATTTAACCTCCTCCACCATATGAAATAGCTGCAAGAGGCCATAGGAATAGAGAGGAATTGAAGAATGGGAGGACGGGCAAAGCAATGAACCAGGAGTCCATAACATCTAGCTCTTAAGTTAAATGCCACAAAAAAAAAATATCTTTGAATAGCTATTTGCCACAAATTCTGATGCTAATTTGCTGTAGTTTTCCATGCTAGGGCAAAAGTCTAAAAAAATCCCCTATTTTCCCTTCCCGTAGGATGTCATCATCCAGGACAGTTAAAGGCAGACAGCAGCCAGGAGTGCTCTAGAGGCAGCTTAAGAAGTCTCACAATCTTTTCTCTCGGTTGTATATTTGGGAAACAGCTGCTGAGATGCGGTAAGTGCAGTATTTCCAAGTATCTCCACAGCATCAACCTGCCTTGGTTTTCAGTATATAAGAGTATATCGTATTTAAGCTTACCTTTACAAAGGGAAGCCTCCTCCTTCCAGCTCTTCCCCTTCTCAGACAGCAGAGCAGGGTGGTTGCTGCCTCACATTTTCCCCTCAGGCTTATCTACCTTTGTCTTTAATGGGGTCTTTGCAACAGCCTAATATTAAAGAAGTGGGAGGGACAGACGTGACCAAAAAAACCAAGCCACTCACCCACAACACATTTGTTGCCTTACCTCAAAATGCTGTTTATGGCTTGAACTGGCCAGTTTCTTTCTTAACTACAGGAAGATGTTACAGGATTCAGGAATAGGAATTTACACACACCCACACCCCTTTTCTTTGTGTGTGTGGGGAAAACAGGGACAGGAAGGCAGCACGCACTTTCATCTCTCCTATTACACCTTTTAGGATGGTGTTTTGGTTTGTTTTTTTCTTTCCTTTTTCTTCTTTGAACAGGTTTGCAGAAGCTGCTGCCAAACTAGACTTAGAGCTACCAGTAACTTTAGCACTCTGAAAATATTGGATGTATCTCTACCATTTCCCCTCCACTTAGTTCTCCTGTTTATGGTTCAACATTCCACAACTCCCCAGATGCACACAGCAAATGAAGAGACCTAAGACCTATTACTTCTCCACCCACAAAGCAGCTTGACGTCTGATCAACACACCCACACACATCTCAGTACCAGGAGACAAGGACATAGTAATCCTCTAAAGACATCTTCTACCCCAGTCCATTAAAGCAGTTATTCCTTGAGCTATTCACTGTTAGTCACAGGCAGCAGAGCTACGAAATTTGTTTCCTATCTGCTGTATAAATGTGTATCAATGTTACTTCAAAATACGTGTGATTCTGCAGCTTAGGCTGTTGTGCTGAGGGCACCGGGGTGGGGCGACTCCTGCTGCTCTTAGGGCAACTGACTACACTCATCTGAGAAAAAGCTATTAAAAACACAAGGCACCAGCAGAGATACAGCAAGCTGAGAGCACACAGCTGTGAAATTTCTGCAAGATCACAGAGAGTTCACATGGCAGAGGTTGTTTCCAGTTCAAGCTATCAAGGAACTGGGAAAGGAAAGCAGGAAAAGACACAAAAAGCCCTGAGAAGGCTTGACTACCAGTGAGATCTCCCCACCCCTTCTGAACTTTTTGTTGTAAATAACTATTTCAGCAAAGCTTTTTATTTTTCCCCACTGCCAACATCTTTAGCTATAGAAAAGCATTTTGACTTGAGGGAGGCACATACACACTAAACATGGCATTATGCCTGAAGTGAGGTAAACTTCCATTTCCTGTTAGAAGCCCTCTGCAGAGGCACAGCCTTCTCAGGTGACAGGTGTTACCTGTTTGAAGACAGGTTGCAGGTGGGACAGGGCCCACAGACCTACCTCCAGCAGCAGCAAGAAAAGAGGGCACAAGATGCAGGCACTTGAAATTTCATCAGTCCCTGTCATTAGGTACCCACCTTCTCAGCAGAGAGCTCAGAAGGGAGACAGGAAAAAAAAACCCACACAGAAAAAAAACTCACAACAAACCAACACAACATATGGTTGAGGGGAAAGAAGGAAGAATCCAGGCAATTAAATTATCTGAGCAGTCTGCATATGAAAATTTCATTATCTGACCAAGTTTGGCAATGGCACAGGGATTTGACATATATTTGGAATTAATTCTTGTATATCTTCCTACAAAATATGAAGCAGCACTAAAACTTATTAATTCATGTCAGATGTGATGCTACTTAAATGTTCCCTATACAAAAGACTTCCGCACAGAGCAAACAAACAAAAAAAATTATGTAAAAAAAAAAATCACTGCACAAGTACAGTAGCAGCTATCAGTGCCTGGGTGGCACTTTTTTCCCAAGAATGATTTTTTTTCTTGCTGCTCTTGTTAATTTAGGGCATGAAACGCATCCAGAATAGTAACTGATGGCTGGTGTTCCCTATAACAAGATGAACTTACCATGTTAAAAATAAAAGCATCTACTTTCAAAAAGTAAGACTTGTTATTGTACCTTTTATTATACCTTATAAAGATACACAATACAGTTTAGTACTAAGATGACCATGTTCTCCTTAGGGCTACACAGTCTTCATCAGGCACCTGCACACACCTACAATTGATTTTAGTAAGGTTCTTCCTTAATGCAAGATCCTGCAAAGGAGGAATCCATAAGATCTTGCCCCACCCCTCCACTTGTTCTCAATTACTCTTCATACTACAGTTCCGTTTGTAGAACAGTATTGCAGTCATACAAGCTGCAACTCTTCAACTTATAATTTACTATCCTTACCTTTTAAGGCAGACTGCTCTTCTAATACACTAAAAGTTGCCCTTCATAGGAAAAAAAAAAACCACACAAAAAAGGTGTCACCCAAGAAGGTTTCATTCCCTTTTCAGGACAACTCCAACCTTGGTCCGTGCTGAAAATGACAGCACAACAAAAAGAAAAAAATCAATTGTCACCACAGGTACTTGGTTTTTTCCTTCCTTTTTAGACAGGCAACCAACAACTTATTTCCCCACTAAAACAGTTATACAATGCCTATATATCAAATTTGAAAACTCCTCAAAATTTCAAAGTCAATGAAAGCCAGATTCTAGAGGGAGACAACATGGGTAAAAAAATATCAATACACATGATATTTTAATACAAAATATTAGCTTTTTTCTTTTTTTTGTACACAAGTCAGGTTTTTTAAAATATAGAACCTTAAAAAAATGCACAAATTGCTATCCACATACTATATAACACTTTTTTGTGCTCAGTTTGATCAAGTTATCAGAACAATTTAAACACCAGTCCATAGTTTAAACACTGCCTTGAAGTTTTATGAAAACTATGCCGCACTGGGCGCTACCATTATATGTACAGTGTGAAGCGCCTTCTTTCAGTTTTAATACGGAAGTAGAAACTGTTCAGTTGTCAGGTTCTTTGTGCAAGGATTTCACATTCTACTCACGACAGATTTGCATTACATTTCAGTGGTATGAGCAACCACATGTAATTCTGTGAATGTTCACTGGAAGAATGTCCATTACAGGTACTGAAATACATATTCTGGAAGTACAAGTTCTTCAGCTAGATAAAAGAAAACCTGTTATTGTTAGTTATGGGGAAATACTAGCCTGATTAGCCAGAACTTAACAATTTCTAAGCACTGAAATGAATTTTGATTTCTCAAAGTTGAATAAAAGTAAGTAACTATCACATTTTCAGAGAGATGAACGATATAGCAGGTACATCTCAGGAATATTTGTAATCGCCCGTTTTTTGAACCCATAGAAAGAAAAAAATTGCCCTCTAAGTTGGAGGTCTTAAAAGGTCTTGTTTTAGTAGTAAATCATCCACAAGTTGGCGGCTGTTAGCCAAGTAGATTTCAGGATGATTTACTTGCATTACAGTAATTTACACAATTGAACTTTATGCATACAGTACAAAACTATGAACAAAAAGGTGAAGCAAACTTTTTTTATTTATATTCAGGTAAAAACATTAACCTGATGAAGTAAATTATTGCAGATTTGAGAAATCAGCACATAAAACAGTTGGACAGAGCATTGCTTACAGGTGCTTTATCTGTGTCAAAAGACAAAGGCTGAACTGTTTGTTCCAAGCTAGCGCTGGGGAAGGAGGGGAAAAAAAAAAAAAGACTACAAAAGTAACCAGGAACTTAGATCAAGAACAAGAAAACTGTTTACTCAAACAGGGAATGAAACAACTAATTTGTCTTTTTAAAAAACTTTACATCAATTCGAAATGCTCTGGCCTTACCACAATACACACTGGCCAGCCCAAGCTGTTGGACTTCAACTACATGAAAGAAAGAATATTCTTCCCAGCCTCTAGTAAGAGGCTTTTGCTGCCTGAATCACTGTGTAAACAGCTCTAGAGTGTCAACTGGTAAAGGCTGTCGCCATTATATCCTACCACTACAGTAAAACTATGCTATAAGAAAGGTTCTACCTAGTTACAAAGGCTGAATTATATTGACAATATATATTTGATTTCAGTAAAATTTAAATTATCTTAATCAGAGAAAGAGGCGTGGAGCAGTTAAATGCCCACGCTAACCAAAACATAACAATTGTTGAATGTTGCACACAAAAAGAACCAAGTGAATTGCACATCAGACAATACATGAGGATGGGTAAAATTAGAGGCAGGTGAGGGTACACAGAACTAGTCTACTAAACTAGATTCGTCAAATACATGGTGTATTTTAATTTCTGTACTTATGTACAAAAGTTGTCTTTGGAGGAAAAACTTCAGACTTAGCTAGATGGATACACACAGCCCAGTATTAAACTGCACAGCGACATTTATTGTTCCAGCCTGGAAAAACATCCCTTTTTAAATTTCACACAGCAAAGCAAGTTAAAAACTTCACTCATCAAATAAATGATAATTTAAACAAGAACTTGCTAAAGAAATCTTGTCACAACAACTTTTAGGGCCTGATCACTTTAAGTCCAGAGGGGCCTTTAATGAATATCAACCAAGTGTCTTTGTTTATAATCTGCAAGCCGTTTTTCTACAACAAGGCGTAACACGTTTCCTTGACTCAGGTGATACATTTAGAAAAGAATCATGAGTTTCTCGTTTGCTGTAACAGGCAGACATTGCATTTTTTCATTGTGATCAGGAAAGATGGAATGACTGCTGCCCTTCTCTTGCAGCTATCAAGAGTTTTTCGCGCATTATCTCAATAGTTGAATAGTCCGGCAATTTGAGATAGTTCACACAAGTCATTACTGAGGGCAAGAAATCATCTGGATTCTCTGTAGACTCAAATGTCTTGCGTACAATTGTCAATGGAGGATTCAAACTTCGAAAGCCTATTAATGAGAAAAGACATTCAGAACAAGGTTGCTCCTCTTGAAAACCCACGGTGAACACTGTAGACATCTAACAGCAACAGAAGGATGAATCTCATAACCGGCTTCTTAGTCTGTTTTCAAAAGTTCAATAGGCCATGCAGCAAGCTAATACTTACCTGAAATTCTTTCCGTAGATTAGTTTCCCAAGATGAATTAAAAAGAAATAAGCTAATGCATCTACTGTTAATTCTGTGTTCTGTATGTGTAAAAAAACCTCTTCCAATCACAGTATTTCTAAGAGTTTGTTGGTTTCATACACGTTTTCTAAGGTTCTCAGGAATTACCTGACTCTTATACCTTATTTTTTGACTCCAGCTAAGGTTTTTATACTCCTAATTGTCAATTCTGTCTGTATCACCTCTCCATAAAGATTTCTAAAAAAAAAAGAATTTTTTTTTTTAAAGAGAATCAACTTTTTCTTACAATGTCAATTCTTCAACTAGAAAAAAAAACACCAAAGAACAGAAGTAATGGAACAGACTCAAATTCTGGTTTTACTTGCAAAGTGTTCAGCTGAGAATTCGGTAAAATGTGTATTCTATAACGGTCCCTAGCAAGACAACAAATTCCTCAGTTTTCCTCACTGCCTTTCTGAAATTCAAAAGGGGGAGAAAGTAAAGTTTATCACTATGCTAGTATTGTCTCCTATCTATAAAAAAATGATTATTTTTTCCAGGTAACAATGCAGCATTTTGTTGTTGCCATAACTTCACGCACCTCTAGCCAAGGAATACAGTATTCAGGGTTTTCAGTGTGGTTTTTTTTTTAATTATGATTTTTTTTGCCCTCCAGGAGGTTATCTGGTAACAAATTAAACCCAGAGAGAGTCAATTGAATGAAGTGTTATGAGATTAAGACAAAGTTTGAGAATTCTACCTGAAGTCCACCCAGCCACTTCTGAAACTAAAAGCGTCAAATAAGTATGAACCTCTAAAATACACAGATAATTTTTTTCCTTCGCTGAAATAATCCACTTATTTTGAAATGTGTTAATAATATTGATTTCATATACAGCAATATGGAATAAACAAAACCTACCTCCCACAGGCAGTCTGGGGCTACCCGTCACAAACTGAAGAAATAGTCTTTGCTGCTCACTGTCAAAGCTACTGAGAATTTCAAAGAGATACTTCACTGCTCGACTGAAAAGGGGAAAAAAGCAAACTATTATTATTTTGTTCACAGTTAATATAATTGAATCAGATTCATATTCAGTGCAGTATGAATATCTTCAAGTAAATTTCATATAACTCTTTCAGCTTGAATTTAAATACATATTTTCTTGTGCTTCTAACCACCCCCATATTACCTGTCATGTGTATAACCGTGATCAGGCCTGCAACACTCCATTAAAGTCTTTGCATCCCAAGTGTCCGTTTTACTGCCACACAAGAGCTGCTCCAACTACAAAATGAAAAAACAAGGAAGGAAATTTTGCTCTTTAGAACTTAAGGTAGAACAAGTGCTGTCTGTTCTCGCTTCTATTCCAGCATTCTGCTCTTGGGAACGGCTGCTGCAAAACAACCTCAGCCACCCTGAGCAACCGCCCCAAATCCTTCGAATGCAGCAGCTTCGGCCCAATGACAGCCTCACCTGCTGGGTCTGTTTTTGCCTACAGTCTGGTACCACAGGAGATGCTGAAAGAATCTCTTAGAACAGAGACAGTTCTAATAAGTATTTTATACTGGAGAACCAAAAATACCTTAGCTTTTTGGAAGTCTCACAATTTTAAAAGAAATCTAGGGGAATGGGACAAATGGAATGTTTACATTTGCTTTGTAAAACTCTGAGTTCTTCTCTGAAAGAAAAAAAATAAATAAGTCAATCATTAGACAGAGATGGATCTGTCGGATAGCAGTTTTGTACTAAAATTATCTGGGCTATTCATCCTATGTACTGGGGCAAGCAGAGATGACGGGCTACAGCCAAAACATTAAAAGCTTCTGCAGGAGCTTTACAACACAAGGAGTTGTAACACTCTCAGCTGTTCTGTTCATGTAAAGAATTTTACAGGGTCTTTGCAACAGTTTAGGAGTGGTTTGTAAAACAGTTCAATTGGCTGGAAATCTATCAGCAAGGGAACACAAGATCACACATGTATAACCTATTAAGGAAACTACATCTTACATCTCACACTACTACTATGGCTTGATTTTGACCAACCATGTTAGTAGATTAGCAATAGACTAGTGTCCATGTTTTAAAATTTCCAAGCAGAAGCAAGCATCAAACCACACCAAACAATGACAAGACAGAAGAACAGCATCACATACACTACAAATTGGAGAATTTGGGGTAAAACACTGGTGAATCTAGAATAATCTGCCATTTTTACTAGCCTAAAATTTGTTGCAGAAAAAGGTCATGGTGCTCTTTGAAAGTAGTACCAAGAGAGGCATTAAGAAGAATCACTACGAGCAGTTACAGATATCAGTTTGAAGAGATTCTTATGCTGCAAAGTGCCCAAAACCAGAGAGTAACACGAAGGCTTGGCCAGCACACTGCCTCAGAGCATACTTAGCATTTCCTCAGGGCACCAAACAGTTTAAGTTTATGAAAATAAACACACCCTTTGAAGTACAGTCTTCAAATACACTCCCTAAAGGCAGAGTAATAATCCTAGTCCAGACAACCATAACTGTGTCTCAATTCAGTCCAACTTAAGAGTGCAAGAATCTTAAAAGGAAATTGATACCATGGGTGGCAAGAACAAGGCAAGACCAACTGCCCTTATTCTTTAGTCCTTCATCTGAATCTCCTCTTGTTTACAGCTTTGTTAAAGAGCTGACTTTTTTTTTAATACAACATCCAGATAGCATCCACATCTACAGTTATTAGGAGGTACTGCAATACAATGAATTTATTAAAGTATCCACACCAATATGGAAAGCCTGCACTCTAATTTAAGCACTTTTCTCAGAAAAGCTGGATACACTCAGTTTTAAAGAAAATGGAGCTGTTATAATAAAAGCATCAAATAAATGACCACCGAACATGAAAATCTTTAAAGTATGCAATTTAAGGGAGACCAAGTTTTAGTAATATGTATCAGAAATGTAATCAGACCGTCCCAACCACTCTGCATCCAGAACACACCAAGGTTCAGACTGTCCATATGTGTAGATACAAGGTTATAAAAGCATCAGAAAAAGAGGTTTACCAACCTCCTCAGGATAGAAGTACTGAAGATGACTGAGGGGGAAGACCGATTCAAATCCATCTCTGAATGAGTCAAACTGTCTGGCAACACCTTCATTTAGTGCCCAGAATATAACCAACTGCAGGGAAGAAAAAAAAGTGTCATTTGAACAAAGGAAGCGTGGAATGATCACTACTGGACTAAAGACCACGCTGCAGAAACACAGGCTAGCAAAGCTCAGCTCACTGTCGTCATGGCAGAGTTTACACTTTGATTCATGGAGCTGCTCTACAACATTGTCTCTTTCTGCCTTAAATCACAAGCTCATGCTGCTGCAGGGGAGCAAATGCAGTGCTGCTGCAATGCAACAGACACAGAATTTGTGGGATTTTTTCTTTATAGCTTTCTCATGTGGTCTGGCATTACACAATCCCATATTCATAATATCCTAAGCGTGCAACTCATGCGGAATTTGAACAACTTATTTGCCTTTACTTTTGATAAAAGAAAGTTAATACATGGAATTCAAAATAGCTAAACTGGTTCTATTTAACAAAATGTTTTCAAATCTAAACATTTAATAGATATTTTTAGAAGCCTAACCTAGATCTTCTCTCTGTACACTGATATCCATTTAGAATTCAGCAACTGAAACAGAAATCCTTCAGTCAGTACTATATTCGTTTCTAATGCATAGTTACAAAAACTAACTTTAGACTTTTTGTTACATTAAGTAGCTTAATATTATAAGAATACATGGTTACTGGGTTTTGGTAAGAATCATAAGGCAAAAGACAGTAAGACAGCAGTCTAGGCTTTCGGTGTGTGCTTTTTGTTCATACCTGCAGTTACCCCTTTTGGGACTGATGAGGGTAAGAAGTGGACAGCACGTACTGAAACAAATACTGAAGGAGAAGGGGATATGACACAAACAAGACCAAATTTCTTTTACATCCCCTGTAGCCAGTATTTCTCCACTAAATTAAAAAAAAACACCATACATGCATGCCAAGTTGAGATTCTTTTGTCAGTTAGTGCTACTGATGATTACGCTTGCCTTGGCCACCATCAACTCCAGCAAGAAGTGAAGGCTGATTGTAAATGATGTGTCATCGCCACACAACTACTATTTTTTAAATATGTTAAAAGTTCTAATCAGGAATGCTGAGAAAAGCTTTGAAAGGCATCTAAGCAGGCATCTGAATACAATTAGAAACCTCATTGATACTGCTGGAATCCTGAAGCAAGTATTTAATCCTGTCCCAGTAACAGTTACTTGTTCCAGAAAGCTCTCCAATATGAAAGCCCACTGATGCTTTCCTACCAAGGACTCAGACATTGAATTTCAGGTAAGATACATACCCCTGTTTTCACACGTCAAGTTCTAATACTGAAGAGCAAGCTGGTAGGCACCAGCAGCACAGAAGGCTGTTCTACTCAGTTCTGTACTGTAGAATATTCCATGGCTATTCAAGCAGCAGAGTTGCTGACTTAGCATCATAATGACTTTATGACCACGAGTGTGTGGCAAAGTTAAGCTGCACTGTATTCTTGTGGATTCAAAGAGGAGACCAATTTGTTATGCAAAAGACTACATTGTGGAAACTTTTTGCCCACAATTTTAGAACAAGCAAGTTGGTCTCTTTCTTTAGAGTGCTGGGGACAAGAGGGTGGGGGGCTGGGGAAGGAAAAAAAGAGAAAAAAGTCTTTTGCTATACTGGTAGCTGAAATAGTTCTACTTTCTGATAGAGGTAGCTTCTGTGGGAATTGTCCTTAGGGGAAAAAAGGGAGGTGGAGGGTAGAATGGCATGACTGCAGGAAGGGCATGAAGAGTAGCAGTAGGATATTCTAGCCTTATCAACTCCTTTTAATGGTAATCCACACAAGTTTTTAATGAAAATGACATTTTCAAGAGCAGTGCTGCTGACCCACAGGGAGCTGTACAGGCGAACTCGTAAATTAAATATACTTTTTCTAAATTGCAATTCATCATACTTGTGATACAGAGGACAGTAATTTTCTCTCTTGAAATCTTTTCAATTTCCTTGACATCAAGTCTGTAATGCTAAACACTGGCATCTAGTTTAAAGTCTCCTCTATAACACAGGAATATAAAGACAAGGATACAACAAAAATTGCGTGTCCTTTAAAGAAAGTAGTCCTGAAAGCTGTTTAGGAAGAAGCAGAAAGCAAGCTTTCAGTAGCAATCTGCTTTTCCTTTACAGTGCCAGAGGCCTGCAACAGACAACTACGGAACACCTGAGGTGTCTGCAAGCCTCTCAGCAGATCAGGTATCTGATACATGTTGCCCAGAGAAAAAAACCCAACTGACTGCAAACTGTATGAAAATCAGACCTGCAAGCAACCTTGCTCAGCTTTCCCCAGTAAATAGAGGCTGCAAATGCTGTTTCTAACAAACTATGATTGTTGGCATTGCCAGTCTGCAAACAACTTTATATCCAAATCTGTTTAGTTTAAGTGATTTTTGACTGGCAGAATTTGCTCTCAGCAAATTAATATATGAGAACTGGTATGTGCATAACAGCTTGAATCTGGAACATGAACAGCAACTGCTCAATATTCAGTTGTAAGGATTATGGAATAACTTTGCAAAATTCTCAGTTGTTATCGAGGAGCTTATAAGTCCCTTACTGAATCATTTCTACCAAGACATCAGATATGTTTCTTATTAGTGCTTGAAAAATCTTAACAGTCCTCAGAGTGCAACTGGCAGCAGACTAACCTGTCAGAAAATGCATTATTTAGGAACAGGAATAACAGCTTTTTCATGAGGCAATCAATCATTCTTACCTCCACCCCACTCATGCCTTCATGTGATAATACTGCTGCCTTCCTGCTTTTCCCCATCTCTTTTCCAGGCTGTTTTTAACATACTCCCTTTAACACTCTCTCATGCAGGTTCTCCTACCTTTGTTCAGCAGTAGGACCATTTTGTTTTTCTAGGTTTGATGTCCCTTCTGACATAGGAATAAATAAATATGCAGGTGTAGTGTCAACTTATTGTGGTACTGTTTTGTTGTCTAATCCTTACCTTTTTTTTATCATTTGTGGTTTTTGTTTGCTTGTGTGGGGTTTCTTTTGTGGGCATTTGTTTGTTTTTAAAAATAAACACCACTGTTCTAATTTTGACTCACAACTGAGCTTTTACTTAAGTCTGACTCCAAGCAACTTCACTACTATTACAGCATTTCAAAGCCCACTGAAGTGTGGATAGCAGGTGCTAAATCACTATTGCAAACAAATTCATTATCATACCCAGATATAGGAACTTGTTACAAGATTCTGAAAGTCCACAGCTCAAATTACTCCACTTACTACAACACTTTTCATCCAAAAAAACCATACTTCAGATAACTTCATTATGTATAAAGCAGACTCTTTTGTAGTATAAAATTTTCAAGTCAGGTGTACTGACTAGGATTCCAACAGTTTCTCTGTAATAAACTGGTACAGAAGAGAAGCAATCAGTAGGAAAATTATTGCTGTGCCCAGTTCATGAGAATGAACTGAAATTTACATGGAAACAAACTACTTGGGAGCAAGGCAATGAAGAATAAAGAAAGTTTTAGTCCTAGCTTTGATTCTACGTACTCTGAGGTACTCCTCTAAATTGTGGATGGTAACTGGTGTATCTTTTCCCCCTTTTTTCAGTTCTATATTAGGAAACCCAGGAAGTGTGAAGTCCAGCCCTAAATCTTCCACTGAGCAGCCATTCATAGTCAGAGCCTCCAATGCATACTGTAGACTTTCTTTGGTCTAAAAAATTAGAAGGGAAAACCAGTGAGAACAATTCATTGTGACTAATTTGTCCAAAAGTTATTATCTTCTAAAGCAGTTTTGTTTAAATGAACATTTCTATAAGAATATTACTAGTAATACTGTTATAGTAATCCTTGCTTTCCTTCTATATTTTTCATACATAACAGTAAACCAAGACAAACCAAATAAACTATCTTAATAGATAAACTTGAAAAATCATAACAGTACACTTTTTTCCTAGCAATTTTAGAATTACTTTAACTTCTTGCATATTATTTATTTAGGGAATATTACTGCAAGAAAAAGAGGTAATGGAGCTAAAGCTCTTAAGCTACATTTTTCCCTTAGAATACTTAATGGCACTCATATTTGACATTTCTCAGTTTTCATCCACCAGGTTTCAGGTTTTTCAAACTCTTGTTAGGAAATTAAAAGCAGTGCTCAAGGAGAAAGAGTGATACAGTGAGGTGAAGAGGAACAAAGGCCCACAAGCTTGTAGTAACTTCACCAGTAGTAACAAAGCAGATGTATTAAGAGCATAAATTAGGTTATTACCGCCTACCATCTACTAACTTTGGATGGTAGGAAGAGGATGCATGCCAAAGACCTTTATCCCTACTCTGCAGCAGGGAATGGTACTATTTTCAGTTAAGAGTGGATAACATTGAAAGATTTTTCTGTCTCTATAGGAGAGTCTGCATGCTCACATATGAAGCCAGTTATATCAGTTCTGCATAGGGGGAAGAAAAAAACCACAAAAGGCACATGTAAGAAAACCTGAAAATCTGACTGAAGTAAGAAAGCCAAGACTTTTAAATGTTCAAAAATCAAAGATAGTTTTTTTTTCCCCCAATACTGAAGTTTAGTCTTTTCTAAGTGAAACAGAGTGGTTACCTGAAGCAAACAGCTGGCAGTTTTAGCCATTTCTAGCCTATGTTTAATCACACAGAAGAATCTCATAATAAGTTTGTAATGTTAGCACCTATATTACAGAAAGATTTTGTTGCAATTACTAGCCACTGATTTAACAACATTAAAACCACTCCTTTTATTAGAATGAAGTCATTATCACTATCACCCATCAGTATTAAGCACTATCATACATTCTCAATTATGGCTGCTTCATAAAATTCAAACGTGTGAAGATGCATTCCTCCAATCTTAGGGTTACTTCCCACCTGTGTTTTGTCCTGTTCAAGTCTTTTCTTTTGTCTTACAATATCTTCAAGGTGATATATTGATTTGGCAACTACTGGATCAATACTGAACAAGTCATGCGATGTCAAGGAAGTTTCCTGTCGTAGCATCCATTTATAAAAAGGAAGTCCAAGAGGAAGGTCCACCTGGAAATCAAAACATTTAGTATTGAACTGTCTTCCAAAATTGTATCTTTTGATATTTAATCTCTTGACTAGATCTAGAATACTATTTACTAACTCATAGTTCTGGCACACATGAAAACACTGTGTCCGACTTTTTCACCTGAGAAATCCACAGTCAAGAAAATACAACTGACTGCCTAGTGCATACACGTTTGAGCAATTCACAAGCCAGCAGCTGGAATAATAGGAAGCCCAAAATGATCTGGAAAGTTGTGGAGTCCCCTTCTCTGGAGATTTTAAAGACCCACCTGGATGCAGTCCTGAGCAGCATGCTCTAACATGCTCCAGGCAATC